>CM031376.1:89191006-89791006 GCA_018208015.1 Medicago ruthenica | reverse complement strand
TCTTAGTGTTTTAATTTATTTCAGTCATTTCAAAATTGGTTCATATTAAAATACTCTCTTAGACACTGACTAAAAAATTATTTAAAACAAAAATTATTAGAAGTTTCTAAAATATATGTTTATAGAAGGAAAAACTAATTAAATGTTGTGGCTAAGAGGCTATAATCTTAATTTTAATGCCAACCACAAAAATCACAAAGAAGGACATCATTTGGTTAAAATAAGTATGGTGTACCTATTGGAATCAATTATGACATACCACAAGTCTATTTCTTTCTGTATGGTTTGAATTTCGAAATATGACACCATACTTGGTGCGATTTTAAGCACCACATGCACAATTTTTGTTTCAACACTACTTGCTACAATTTTTTTCATGACTATTAAGGCCTTGATATATATATTTTTCAAAATGCATTATCATACTAAAATGAAGAACCAAACATACACTAATTAACTCAATATACTCAGCCACGTGTGATCCTTATCCGAAGCTATGTTTCTTTGTGTTAGGTAATTTAATTCTGTTTCATCTTTATTTTTTCCTCCACTAACTATCTATTAATTTCCATTTAGGTGATTGCTTGTAATTATGGAGCAGGAGATGTAGGTGAGGTCTTGGAAGCTTGTGACTATGAGCTACATCATTTGCAAAGAATGAGAAATATATATAGAGAATGAAAGATACGTTGGTTTATGATTTTACTCTAAAAATAGAAAACATGCAGCTATTGTTCTAAACCCATGTGGCTGCATTTATATAAGGAATCAAACTGGATTCTACCATTTTTGAGGAATCACACATGCATTCTAACTCAACAAGACAAAAAGGATTGATAATGCTTTGTATGTACCTCAATTGGATGGATCGATCCGACACTCCCTGTTGCCACACAAAACCAATTATTTGTTACATATATATATGCTAGGTTTTTGTTTATTTGGTGAATTCACATATATGCTATGCAAATTTTTTTGAAAACGAATCCGTTACAACGAAAACGGCCGCGACATAAAGGTACATGTGGTGGTCGATATCGTTTTTCTCCGATTTAGTAAAGTGAACAAAAATCATGGAAAGGAACGTGACAAAACGTTGTTACGACGAAATGCCGTTTCGGCCGGAACAAGCAGTAAGGAACAAAAAACTTACGTTCAACTCCATATGAAATGTAAAGTACTAAGATGTCCTTCTCCTATTGTTGTGTGTCATGTGTGGTCTCCTTAAGACCAGGACGCTATCCTTTCCTTTCGGTACACGAATCTCATTCATTCATCAATCATACCCCAACACATCACAAACAAAATTCATCTTCCACTACAAGAAAATAAGCCATTTTCCTACCAAATTTTCCTAGGAATTTAATTCCTAGGAAAGCAAGTTGTTTACCGACGAAAAATTTCGTCGGAAAGCAATTTCAGAGAAAATGGGTCCCTTGTGTGCAGAAAAGGACGCGTGGCAGCAATTAATTGGTGGTGTTTACCGACGAAAAAATTCGTCGGAAACCACTGGGCCCACCACATACATAACGGTCAAAAAAGGGGACTGTAATATCCCGCTTAAGACTCGAGTATTTATTAATATTGAGACGATGTATCAAAAATGTTTTGAGCAAAGGACAATTTGGTAAATTGTCAGTTGATGGGTTTATTTATATGGTAAGTGTATTATCCCGCTCATAAGTATCAGTTAGTAGTGTTAGAAACTTGTTAAGCAAGAATGGCAAACTTGTAAATAAGTGGCATGGCATTTTAGTAAATATATGGAAAGAGGAGATTATTTGAGAAAGAAGCAAGATATTTCTTGCTATCTTTCTTCACTTCATTCATTCTTCCAAAATCAACATTTCCTCTCCCTCCTTCCCTCAATCACACGCCCCCATCTCTCCTTCCCACACTCATCAACTTCATCCCAAACCTTGTGAGAAATTTCATGCTAGCAAGCTAGGTATTTGGGAAGTTAGAGCAAGAAGTAGCAAAGGAAAGAAACAAGGAGAATCAAGGAAGAATCAAAAGAAGAGGTATTTTCAAGCTTGGGTTCATGATTAGAAGCTTGGCAAGGATTAAAGCTAGCATCAAGGTGAGCTCCCTAGGGTTTTAGAACCCACTATGTGTAAGCTTAAGTGTTCCTAGCATTATGATCAAAGTTATGAATTTTAGTACCCTAATCCTATGTTGTGAGCAATTCTTGATCATTACATGTTGAAATCTGTTTATATGTATTAGAATTTATTCCTTAAAGTTGTATGATGTATGGGCATGATTGGATAAGCCAAAATGGTGGAAATCATGTTTTAAACTTGCCCTTTGCTGTCCAACTGCAGGTAAAATCGTGTCACGATTTTACAACCGTGTCACGATTTTATAGGCAGGAACCAACACGTTTTCTGGGCAAGAAATCGTGACACGATTTCCAAATCGTGTCACGATTTTGAGGTGGACAGAATCATGTTGTTTTTCATCAATACTTGCACCGTTTCGGCTATCCAATACTGCTTCAGACTCAAGGAAACAACATGTAATGATTAAGAGTCGCTATTAAGCAATAGAAGGTCTACCCTTTAAAGAATGTATAGCTTATGATAGAATGAAGATGGGTACATCATTGAGAGATAGATGCTCAACTCATAGGTTATGTATTGGGAGTTTAGTTCCCTCAAGAAATGCATTAAGTATGCAAAATCATTTATATGTAAGGGATTATAGTGAGGTATTAGACGTACTTACAAGTACCTAAGATAAGAGTTATGAGATTGAGAATGCACCCAATTGAGTGTGCGTATGCATAGGAAATGAATTAAAGTTCAAAGTTAAGAACCTATTTATAGGTTAAGCTTTTAAGAATGAATACTCAAAGAATGCATTAGATATGCACAAGGAATATGAAACGTAATAGCTATGTTTATGAACTTAAGTTAAGAATTCAATGATAAAGAATATGATAACGTGTTCATCAGACTCCGGATTATGCCGGATGGGATTTCTCCGAAAGGGCTATCCACACGTAAGTTATAAGAATATGTTAAACGTGTCCAGCAGGCTCCGGGATTCGCCGGATGGGACTCTTCCGAGAGGATTGTCCACACGTATGCTAAAAGATTAAGCATGTCCAGCAGGCTCCGGAATACGCCGGATGGGACTTCTCCGAGAGGGTTGTCTACATGCAAGGTTAAGTTGTGTTCAGCAGACTCCGGGATTCGCCGGATGGGACTTCATCGAGAGAGTTGTCCACACAACGATAAGAGGAGTCCGGTGTTAGCCTGATATGATAAGAATTTCACCGGTATGATGAGAGATGTACTTCGGGGTTACTCCACCCGGATGCACTCCGTAAAATAAACCAAGATAATGTATTGTTTGTTCAACGCTAACTTCTAACTTTATGATATGAAAAGATGAATACGAATATGAAAATGAATATGTATATTTTATATGTAATACGAGACATGATGATTAGTTCCTAGTGAACGAGAGGTGATCGTAGGGTGTCCCCAAGATCACTACGTATAAGTCCAAGATTTAGAATGAAACATGTTATGCATGAGATAAGACAATGAAGCGATCCTAGATTTTCCCCTTGATCGCGATAAATGTAAAGAATGACAGCGATCGTAGGTATCCCCAAGATCGCTAAGAGTAGGCACGGCGACCCTAGGTTTCCCCCGTGGTTGCCAACAGTAGGTTGGGCCGGAGCTCACTGAGACGTTATGTCTCACCCCAATCCTTCTGGTGCAGGTTCATAGGTTAGCAAGTGATGTTCATGGAGATCTCCAAGAAGACGCTGGATGGAGTGCAGTTGCTCGATGTGGACAAGCTCAGGAGGTTGTCAGATTATGTATATTTGTATATGAAAGTGTAATTTATGGTATTTGGATAACTGTATTAACGAGCCAACTTGTACTCGTTCAGATGTTTGTATTATTATTATTGATAAATTTTAATGTACCCAGTATCAGATTAATACACATGCTAAATATTCTAGATAATTTAGTATGGGTGTTACAATTGGTATCAGAGCAGGTCGATTCAGACCGTGCCTTGGGTCATTAAAGTTTCAATAAAAGTAGTGGGACCATTGGGTTCCGGATATTGTTCTAAAGGTCACATCTAGTTGAGCCTGATCAACTAAATCTAGTATATGACAGTTAGGATAAATGTCCGAGAGCTGAATGTGACCAAGGAGGAATGAAGTTTATTAAGGGCGAAGATTAAGGTGGTAGAATTTGAAGACGGAAATTGGCGAAGAAGTATTCATGCCAATGGTGGCCATCAAACTGTAAGGTAACGAAGCCTGATAGTGGCAAGGTCTCAGAGTCATAAGGGATATTTAATAGTGAGGTGAAGCACCCCAACCCAGTTGGACGCATCGTTGGACGATGCCTCGTCTGCGGAAGACATAAGGATTAAGGAATCATGGAATGCTCTAAGGAATGACGTGGAACCTTGACGGGAACCGCAAATTGAGAAGTTAAAGTGAAGTGTGGTCTTTGAGCATGGATCACAAGTAAATTTAACCTCATCAGATCAGCCGCACCTCCCGAACCATAAATGCTAGATTTGGGAATTAAGAAGAGAAGATGGATGAAAAGTGATGATAATAAGATATGTGCATGTCAAAGCGTGAATCAGATATTCGGATGTGTCCCAATGGTAAGAAGATTAGAAACAAGCTAAGCTAGATTGGAATTTAGTGTACTGATGGACGAATTAAGTTGAACACCCTTGATTGGATGAACCGTATTGAATTTCCTGGATTGGTTGAAGAATGCAAGTTCAAGATAACACAAGATTAAAGTAGACCAGCTTTGAAGGATGATCGGAATTTCAGCCGAGAAACTATGTTGAGATTTTATTATACGGAGGATCGTCTTTTATATGAAATGTTAAGATGAGGATTAATGTATAGGCGTGGCATGTTTTCAAACGAAGAGTTTTCTTCCACGAATATTCTAGAAGCTGAAAGAGATCACCCCGTGTGGATAAGTTCTGAGGACGGTAATAAAGTATAGACTTCGGATTGTTCGAATATATGCAGAATTACTCAGATGTTAAGAATCGAGATTTGAATTGTGAATCCAGTAACAAGTTACTGGAGGAATTCAATAGATAATGATAAGTGCTGAAGTTTAAGATCGATTAATCGGGTGTACGAAGAGATGTAACCTATGTTTGGGCGTTCCAGAGGACCAATAAGAGTTTAAATCTTATTCAGGATAGATTGTTCCGTAGGAACTCGAAGGGGGTACCTTAAGGGACATGATAGAGCTAAGGAGACCGAAGTTGTCTCGGAAAAGATTATGAATATGAAATCCTTACGGATAAAGATAGAACAAATAGTAACAAGACTCAAATGAAAGAATGTGCAAGAATTTAAGTTGCCTCAGAAATACTTTCAGTCGGGTTATGCAATGTTTAATGATTATACATGAAGAGCTGACCAAGGAATGGTTACAGAATTCAGGATATAGAAAGTAAGTATATGGTCTATGTACAAAAGGAAACGCGAAGTCAGGAGATGACCAATCCGTAAGTTAAGCGGATGGTCTAAACCACAAGAGAAATGATAATGTCAGATGGTTTTGCTACGGTAGTTACAAGTGACATAGTAAAAGGAAATGGTCGGTGAAATTTGATATGGTAATAGTGGTGTATTGCTCCAAATCTAACTAGAATTGTTAAGAATCAGAGTTGCGCAGCGGAGTAGTAAACCAAGAATGAATTAATGAACAATGCTAAGCTGAAGCTTAGGGAACGAGAAGATGATGAGTGCTTAATTCTCATAATACGGAATAGCAGTAAGTAGAGACGACTTGAACATATCACAAGTTCTAATGGAAGGTTCCGGAAGTTAAGTTGAGGAATACTTCAAACCTCGAACCTATGAGAAATGGAATATCGAAATGGTTTAAGAATGTATGATAAGGAATAAGAAGGAAGTGATTCTAGCGCATTAAGTTGGAAACACTGGAAGTTATCCCTAAGATGGTAGTTTAACTATTTTTAGCTCAGTAACATCAAGTATACTTGAAGAATAAGCTCAGTCTAAAGAGGATTGAGCATGTGATAGCAGCAGTGCAGGTTGCACTCGTAAGATGAAATTGGTAAGTTTGAAGCACTGGTCATAAGCGGCAATGCAGTGGCAAATGAGTTTAATCTCATATTGTACCAATGTCATGTCAACATATCTTAGTTGAAAAGTTCGGAAGGTCTTGAACTTAATGTTTACCAGTAAAAGAAGAAGAACTTTTACGCAGATTAAAAGTCACTCGTAGTCCACAGTAAAGGGCCACGTAATTTCAGGTTATGACTAAAGGATTAAAGACTAGGTGTGCTATTATTGGTAGCAATCAAGTAGAGTTTTCTATTGAAACCAAGGATCTTGAACTCAATGTTTAGAAACGAGAGATAAGTTTATGATGCCGATAGAATGTAACCATAAATTTACGTTATGAGTTATTGCATACTTAAGAAATAAACATGAGTAACATTGGCGGGGCAAACCTGGCAAGCCAGTCGAAAGGCAAATCCCGAATGTTACAAAGTGAGTTAAAAGTAAAAGGAAAGAATCCCAAATGATGTGATAGTGTCTCAAATATGTTAAGAATGATGTCCCGCTAGTTGGACAATGATGATGTGACGTACTATGTACTCGTTAGTAGCGTATATGTGCTCTAACATATATGTAAATTAAGTGTTATGAAATATGCTATGAGATGATATGATATGTGAGATGATTTATACCACCCATCACTTGGACTACATTTTATAAGCTCTGGATATATATATATCGGCATAGGAAGTATTAACGACCCGATAAGGATTCAAGATAAGTGGTGACAGGAATGATAAAAGATTATCAGACTTCTGATAACGAAGAATGACTTCTAATTTATCAAGATAATGACGCCAACTACTTATTAAGCGAAGCACAAGAAATTTGTAAGAATTCCGCGAGTTTTCGAGAATTTTATACTGGGGGTAATGATTATGATTGCAACAAGAGGAACATCGAGATGGCATAAAGAAAGGAGCGGGTGCTAGAGGTGAAACTCCTGCTTGTACGTATAATAATAATGAAGTTGGTATGATCCTTGCATTTGCATGTGAGTACACTATATCAGGTGTTCTGTGTAAGAATGATTCTATTTGGAAGGGTACGATATATGCCTATGAGTAAGATGTCGTCGTATGTGACGAAAGATAAAGATAAGAAATCATTGGAATTAGTTGCAGTGCAACAAACCCCTGAAGAGTGAAATATTCAAGGAGGATAAGATTATCCAGTAAAGTATTTGAGGTTTAGTAACCTTAAGTTGGAATTGTAAGAGGTGAGTCGAATAAGGTATATATGTAATTATATATGATTTCAAGGGGATTCTAAATTTCGAGGACGAAATTTCTTTAAGGGGGGTAGATTGTAATATCCCGCTTAAGACTCGAGTATTTATTATATTGAGACGATGTATCAGAAATGTTTTGAGCAAAGGACAATTTGGTAAATTGTTAGTTGATGGGTTTATTTATATGGTAAGTGTATTATCCCGCTCATAAGTATCAGTTAGTAGTGTTAGAAACTTGTTAAGCAAGAATGGCAAACTTGTAAATAAGTGGCATGGCATTTTAGTAAATATATGGAAAGAGGAGATTATTTGAGAAAGAAGCAAGATATTTCTTGCTATCTTTCTTCACTTCATTCATTCTTCCAAAATCAACATTTCCTCTCCCTCCTTCCCTCAATCACACGCCCCCATCTCTCCTTCCCACACTCATCAACTTCATCCCAAACCTTGTGAGAAATTTCATGCTAGCAAGCTGGGTATTTGGGAAGTTAGAGCAAGAAGTAGCAAAGGAAAGAAACAAGGAGAATCAAGGAAGAATCAAAAGAAGAGGTATTTTCAAGCTTGGGTTTATGATTAGAAGCTTGGCAAGGATTAAAGCTAGCATCAAGGTGAGCTCCCTAGGGTTTTAGAACCCACTATGTGTAAGCTTAAGTGTTCCTAGCATTATGATCAAAGTTATGAATTTTAGTACCCTAATCCTATGTTGTGAGCAATTCTTGATCATTACATGTTGAAATTTGTTTATATGTATTAGAATTTATTCCTTAAAGTTGTATGATGTATGGGCATGATTGGATAAGCCAAAATGGTGGAAATCATGTTTTAAACTTGCCCTTTGCTGTCCAACTGCAGGTAAAATCGTGTCACGATTTTACAACCGTGTCACGATTTTATAGGCAGGAACCAACACGTTTTCTGGGCAAGAAATTGTGACACGATTTCCAAATCGTGTCACGATTTTGAGGTGGACAGAATCATGTTGTTTTTCATCAATACTTGCACCGTTTCGGCTATCCAATATTGCTTCAGACTCAAGGAAACAACATGTAATGATTAAGAGTCGCTATTAAGCAATAGAAGGTCTATCCTTTAAAGAATGCATAGATTATGATAGAATGAAGATGGGTACATCATTGAGAGATAGATGCTCAACTCATAGGTTATGTATTGGGAGTTTAGTTCCCTCAAGAAATGCATTAAGTATGCAAAAGCATTTATATGTAAGGGCTTATAGTGAGGTATTAGACGTACTTACAAGTACCTAAGATAAGAGTTATGAGATTGAGAATGCACCCAATTGAGTGTGCGTATGCATAGGAAATGAATTAAAGTTCAAAGTTAAGAACCTATTTATAGGTTAAGCTTTTAAGAATGAATACTCAAAGAATGCATTAGATATGCACAAGGAATATGAAACGTAATAGATATGTTTATGAACTTAAGTTAAGAATTCAATGATAAAGAATATGATAACGTGTTCATCAGTCTCCGGATTATGCCGGATGGGATTTCTCCGAAAGGGCTATCCACACGTAAGTTATAAGAATATGTTAAACGTGTCCAGCAGGCTCCGGGATTCGCCGGATGGGACTCTTCCGAGAGGATTGTCCACACGTATGCTAAAAGATTAAGCATGTCCAGCAGGCTCCGGGATACGCCGGATGGGACTTCTCCGAGAGGGTTGTCTACATGCAAGGTTAAGTTGTGTTCAGCAGACTCCGGGATTCGCCGGATGGGACTTCATCGAGAGAGTTGTCCACACAACGATAAGAGGAGTCCGGTGTTAGCCTGATATGATAGGAATTTCACCGGTATGATGGGAGATGTACTTCGGGGTTACTCCACCCGGATGCACTCCGTAAAATGAACCAAGATAATGTATTGTTTGTTCAACGCTAACTTCTAACTTTATGATATGAAAAGATGAATACGAATATGAAAATGAATATGTATATTTTATATGTAATACGAGACATGATGATTAGTTCCTAGTGAACGAGAGGTGATCATAGGATGTCCCCAAGATCACTACGTATAAGTCCAAGATTTAGAATGGAACATGTTATGCATGAGATAAGACAATGAAGTGATCCTAGGTTTTCCCCTTGATCGCGATAAATGTAAAGAATGACAGCGATCGTAGGTATCCCCAAGATCGCTAAGAGTAGGCACGGCGACCCTAGGTTTCCCCCGTGGTTGCCAACAGTAGGTTGGGCCGGAGCTCACTGAGATGTTATGTCTCACCCCAATCCTTCTGGTGCAGGTTCATAGGTTAGCAAGTGATGTTCATGGAGATCTCCAAGAAGACGCTGGATGGAGTGCAGTTGCTCGATGTGGACAAGCTCAGGAGGTTGTCAGATTATGTATATTTGTATATGAAAGTGTAATTTATGATATTTGGATAACTGTATTAACGAGCCAACTTGTACTCATTCAGATGTTTGTATTATTATTATTGATAAATTTTAATGTACCCAGTATCAGATTAATACACATGCTAAATATTTTAGATAATTTAGTATGGGTGTTACAGGGACCCAAAAGCTGAAAAGTGAGCTTAGCGACGAAAAAATTCGTCGGAAAGCGGATGCTTATCGACGAAACCAATTCGTCGGAAAGAGTCATATAAATTCGTCGGTAAGCAGTCTTTTTTCGTCGGTAAGCATAGTTCAAAAAGAGCCGTTGAAGCGCCCGTTGGGAAAAGGAACGTTGGGAAAGGAACGTTGGAAATAAAATTGGAACGTTGCACACAGGCCAGGCAGTATATATATACATGCATGTCTTCATCATTCCATCTTATTAATCTTCTTCCTTCTTCATTTCTTCTCTCCTTCATTCTTATTATAATCTTCTTCATTCTTATATTACCAAACTTCATTTATTTAATTTATTTTCTCTCAATAAACTTATTATCTCAAATTATTATTTCATATTATACACCATATAAATATCACTTATTCTCTCTATTATATATAACACACAATTTATTTCTCAATCTCACACTCTACCATCAAATTCAATCATTCTCACTCTTTTTTTTTTCTCAACTTCTATTTTATCATCATTTTACTCAAGGTTATTGTTGCTACTACTCAAGGATGCATTTATATTTTTTGAGGTTAGTTTTTATATTTTATTTTAAATTGTTAGAAAAAAGAAAGTCATGGTTATTAGTAATAAAAATGTTACTTAGTAAAAGAAGTGTAGTTTGTAAAAAATAGTTGGTAAAAATGTTACTATAATTATTTATAAAAATATTAGTTAGTAAATGTATATTTTTTTTAAAGATGATATTAATTAAAAATGGTGTTAGTTTATAATAAAAAAAGTGTTAGCTTGTAAAAAAATTGTAGTTTAGTAAAAATGTTTTGTTTTTTTAAAAAAATATTGATATTGATTTTATTAATTATGTTGTATTATTTTTTGTAGCTTCTTGCTTCAGATCCATTTTAAGGTTGCTGCAGCTGCTGCTTGGTATTTTTTTCATCCACTTGGTTCATCGTCTAATTATTTGAGGTTGGTATATATATGTTCTACTTATTTTAAATTGCTACAATGGTTTGACTAGGAATATTTTTAAAAAGAAATATGTATAAAATTAAGTTTGTTAGAAAAAGAAAGATGTATAAAAAATTTTGTTAGAAAAAGAATGTAAATTAGTAAAGAATATGTGAATTAGTTGTTGTAATGAAATATATATGTTAAAAAAATTTATTATGAAGTTAATTGATATGAAATATGTGAATTAATTAGTTGTTGTAATTAATTTTGTCGGTGGCGCGCAGAATTTTTATCTGCGCGTAACTTTTATTTGTGGCTTGTAATTTTTATATGCGCGTAATGTTGAATTCATACAAATTTTAGAAAATGTGATGTAGATTAATTAGAAAATGTTATATATGTTAGTTGTAAAATATTATATAATTTTTATTCAATTCATGAGACATATTATATAATAAATATGTTTTAGTTATAATAAAAATGCAAGTAAAAAATGTGGTTAGTAAAAATGTTATTGTAGTTATTTTAAAAAAAAGAAGGTTAAGTTAGGAAAGAAATATGTTTAAAAATTAGTTAATTAGTAAAACTAATTTATGTAACAAATATGTTTTAGTTAATAAAAATGCAAGTAAAAAATGTGGTTAATAAGTAAAAATGTTGTTGTAGTTGTAACGCCTAGAATTTAATTTTATTATTTTATTGAATTATAATGAATTAATATAATTTAATAGATTAAATAGAATTAAAATGGCATTAAGGGCATTATGGGAAATTAAGAAAGAGGGAAGTGGAATAGAAAAAGAGGTATACGCGTGAAGAGGTTTCATTTGTTGTGTTTTCACGTGAAACAGAGAAGAGAAAAGAGGAGAAGCAGAGCCAAGGAAGAAGGTGAAGAACTTGAGAAGAGGAAAAAAAGCTGAAGGGGGCGATTTCTTCATAACAAGGTAAGGGTGGGACTAGCTTCTATAAATCTAAGTTCCATAATCCCTAAATTTTGATTTAACATGTTGATGTTGGTGAATTTGGGAATTAGGGTTGTTGATTATGATAAACTAATGATGGAATGTTAAATTGATGATTTCTATGTTGAGATGTTGATTTTGTTGTGATTCTATGGTGTTGTTACTGATTGGTGCCATGCTTATGCATAAATTGATGAAGTTTTGAATGTTCATAAACATGTGTCAGATGAATGAGTTGTTGGATGATTTTGATGTTAAAGTTGCTTTTCCTGAGTTTTCTTATCTCTGCCCCGAATTTTGAAATAAAAACTGGTATTGATCGGTACAGAATTGGTCTTAGGTGTAAACACAAAAGTTGTAGGTATGGATGTTAGTTTTCTAATGCCGTTGGTCTGACGTCAAAACGATTTATAGAACTTGAGTTATGGTCAAATTACTGCACGTAGGTCACAGTGAATTTTTATGGACTCTCTGCACAACTTTTCCGAATTTGAAACGAAAACTGGTATTGATCGGTACAGAATTGGCCTTGGGTGTAAACATGAAGGTTTTAGATAATTTTGTTAGCTTTCCAGTGGCTTTGGTTTGACGTGAAAATGACTTTTAGTTTTTGAGTTATGATGAAAATACTCCAAGGAGGTCTTAGCGAAATTGTACGGTGACAGCATTCTCTGTTTCATGTTTTTGCGTCTTTTTCACACGTCTCCGTTTTAAATTGGTCTTTGGTATAAACATGAAAGTTGTTGATAATTGTGATAATGATGTGTTGTGATAATGATGTGTGATGATAACGATGTGCTGTGATAATGCTTTGTTGTGATGATGATGATAACGATGATGATGTATATGATAATGAAGTTGTTGTTGACGTTGTATTTGTTGTAAATGTTGCATTGTCGAGTCCAGTACATATGCATTAAGTGATGGGGGTGTATGCCCGACATGTCTATTATGACATTATGAATTAAGTGATGGGGGTGTATGCCCGACATGTCTATATGACATTTACGATGGGGGTGTATGCCCGACATGTCCTATTATGACATATTTTGCGATGAATTGGTACCACATGCATGTTGCATACTTGAGTCAGTGATGTTGCATTGTTGAGTCGGTCGATGTTATTGTATTTGATGTTGCATTGAGAGGTGAGATTATGATGTGTATGTGTGATGTATGTATAAGATCTGATGGTGTTGTTTGATGATGTTTATGTGAAATGTTAAATTCATCTTTATGAATTATGTACTTATGTTTATTGAATGTGAATCTCACCCCTTCTGTTTGAATGTTGCCTCTACGTGGGTAACGTGCAGATAACCAGGAGTAACCGCTGAAGTGAGTTGATTCCTCGTGTCATTAGGAGTCGCTCTGATATGTAACGGGATGGGAAACTTTTTGATGAATTCATGTGCTATGTATTTTAATTTCAAACTGATGTTGAACCACATTTAGTGGAGTTTTAAACTACGTTGTTTTTGATGTGGCCTTGTGCCTAATGATGTTTAGATTTAATTATGAAGTTGAATTTCCGCTGCGATGGTTTTGACGTTATTGAAAAGTCTGTTTTGAAATAAATAGCAAATTATCCTATTTATAAATTGTAAACGAAGTGCGACATCCCGTCAAGGTTGAAACTCTGATTTATTTTAAATGAAATTTTCAAGTTGGGAAAACGGGGTGTTACAATTGGTATCAGAGCAGGTCGGTCTGTCCGGCCAATGTTGTCTAATGTTGTTTGTCCCTTAGTACTCGACATGTGTGTGAAACACTGTCGGTACTTGTTTGTTAGCTCATAGTCGTTGTCTGCAGGAGTTGGTTTGGAATAAGTGGGGGAGAAGCTTGCCTCCCGGACGTGTTGATAGTATGTAGAGGCTGGTTCGAGGTGATGTTGATTGTAAGAGTGCAAACGTTATTGAAGCGATGTTGTTGGGAACCGGCGAGAGTATGGACTCATGAATTCGTATCAGTCGAGGTTGAGACTGTGTGTAGATTATGGATGGTGAATTAATTGAGAATGAGGAATTATTCCAATGGAAGTGATAGTTGATGGATTAATTCGGTAGATGGTATGTCTTGAGTGTAGTTGGATTAAATTCGGGTGATTTTCGTAGTTGGATGAAAAGAAAGGATGTTGGTAGATCTTGGAAGCGAGAGGGAGAGATGGAACTTATGTTCATCAACCTCAAATTCTGATTTTTACAATTATGGAGCAGCTGTCAGTAAAAGGGGCATAACTTTTTACTCGTGTTTCTGATGGAAGCGATTCTGGACTTTTTGGAAAGCTCAAGAAATTCCCTACAGTTTGCATATAAGATTTGTCTTCAGGAAGTTTGTGAAGAGGAAGAAAAGTGCATTTTAATGTTTGGGTCTGATGCTGATTTTGGAAAATTCTGCATACGGGAATTCTGGACCAGTCCCATTGCAAGGATGATAACTTTTTACTCGTAACTCGGATTTGGGAGATTCTTGAAGTTCTGGAATCTACACGAAATTCCCTTCATTTTGGAATATAATTTTGTGCTTGGGAGGTCTGTATTGGAAGATATAATTGTGTTTGAAGTTGGGTGATTCTTGCTGAAAATTGAAAAGGTGAAGAAGGGTGTAAGATATGGATAAGGAATGAAACGTTGGCATTTGTAAGAATGCGAAGGTATCGGAAAATGCATGGAGATGCAATTTATGTTGAATAAGAATGATTATAGTGACGGATTGTGGTAGACTTCATTGTGGAATATTAGTGAGTAATTATAATGAGTTGCTGAAGTTGTTGGAAATGCGAAGAATGAGATTTCAAGGATAGGAAGTGTTGGTAATGACCTAAAAGAAATTATGTCTGATGTTATCGTCAGAGGTGTATTAGTATGTAGCTGCAAGACGTCGGTGTTAGCATGTTCAGATGATTTTGGGAATTGTTGAAGTATGGTGCTTTTGGGTGACGTGAGTATGAGTTGGAAAAGAACTCTATTGTAGTTAGTAACGATAGTTTATGCTCCATTACGGTTGTCGGATATCTCTTGACAAATTGAGGACTTGATCACCCTTAATCTCTTGTTGATAGTAGACGAGATCGTGTTGGATGGTGTAGATTTGACTTGCTATCTTGATAGTGCATGAAGTGAATAATGTTATATCGTGTTTGTGTGAATTAATAAGGGAGTGGATAAGAAAGAGTCGAGAAGTATTGAACGATTCAGAGTAGAGGATTTATATGCGAGCTAACGTCGCAAAGTGAAAGATTGAGGATATTAAGTTAACGATGATGTTATGATGGATGTTAAAGAAAGTCCGAACTTAAATTAAGACTTGTAACCCATGTAGTTGATGGAAATTTTAATGAGTACGATGACTTAAGATAGATTATCAGAGTTGCGCAGCAGAAGTGTATGTAGCGCAGTTGCTATAAGTATACGACTCTACATGTTTGATTTGGTGAGTTATGGATGTGAGAATTATGTGTCAAGGTGTTTTGATGTCGAAGATGTTGTTAAGATAATAATGTGACGTTGTATGTTGAAGATTAACAATGAATTTTTGAGTAATATCAGAGAAGCTCAGAAAGTAGATGTGAAGTTGGTGGATTTGATGAATGAGGCTGAGGGTAGTGATTTCAAAATTGATGATCAAGGAGTGTTGAGGTTTAGAGGCAGAATTTGTATACCTGATAACGATGAGATGAAGAAGATGATTCTTGAGGAAAGTCACAGAAGTAACTTGAGTATTCATCCGGGAGCTACAAAAATGTATCATGATTTGAAGAAGCTGTTTTGGTGGTCTGGTTTGAAGCGAGGTGTGGCTCAATTTGTGTATTCATGTTTGACTTGTCAGAAGTCGAAGGTTGAGCATCAGAAACCTGCTGGGTTGTTGACACCGTTGGATGTGCCAGAGTGGAAGTGGGATAGTATATCCATGGATTTTGTGACGAGTTTGCCGAATACTCAGAGAGGACATGATTCAATTTGGGTGATTGTGGATAGGTTGACGAAGTCTGCGCATTTCCTTCCGATAAATATTAGTTATCCTGTGTCGCAGTTGGCAGAGATTTACATTCGAGAGATTGTGAAGTTGCATGGTGTTCCGTCGAGTATTGTGTCAGACAGAGATCCAAGATTTACTTCTAGATTTTGGAAGAGTTTGCAGGAAGCATTGGGTTCTAAATTGAGGTTGAGCTCGGCTTATCATCCGCAAACAGATGGTCAGTCGGAAAGGACGATTCAATCACTCGAAGATTTGTTGAGAATATGTGTTCTTGAGCAGGGTGGAGCTTGGGATAGTCATCTACCGTTGATAGAGTTCACTTATAACAACAGTTACCATTCTAGCATTGGAATGGCACCTTTTGAGGCATTGTATGGTAGGAGGTGCAGAACTCCTTTGTGTTGGTTCGAGGCTGGTGAGAGTGCAATTGTGGGACCAGAAATTATTCAGCAAACTACTGAGAAGGTCAAATTGATACAAGAGAAGATGAAAGCATCGCAGAGTCGGCAGAAAAGTTATCATGATAAGCGAAGAAAAGACCTTGAGTTCCAAGAAGGTGATCATGTGTTTTTGAGAGTCACTCCGATGACTGGTGTTGGACGTGCATTGAAATCGAAGAAGCTGACTCCGAAGTTCATTGGTCCTTATCAGATATCAGAAAGGATAGGAACAGTTGCTTATAGAGTGGGATTACCACCGCATCTTTCAAATTTGCATGATGTGTTTCACGTGTCGCAACTTCGGAAGTATGTTGCAGATCCCTCTCATGTGATTCCGAGAGATGATGTGCAGGTTAGAGACAATCTTACGGTGGAGACATTACCACTGAGGATTGAAGGCCGTGAGATGAAGAAGTTGAGGGGCAAAGAGATTCCTCTCGTGAAAGTTGTTTGGGGAGGACCAACTGGTGAAAGCTTGACGTGGGAGCTGGAAAGCAAGATGTTGGAGTCTTATCCAGAGTTATTTGCATGAGGTACATTTTCGAGGACGAAAATTTTATAAGTTGGGGAGAGTTGTAACGCCTAGAATTTAATTTTATTATTTTATTGAATTATAATGAATTAATATAATTTAATAGATTAAATAGAATTAAAATGGCATTAAGGGCATTATGGGAAATTAAGAAAGAGGGAAGTGGAATAGAAAAAGAGGTATACGCGTGAAGAGGTTTCATTTGTTGTGTTTTCACGTGAAACAGAGAAGAGAAAAGAGGAGAAGCAGAGCCAAGGAAGAAGGTGAAGAACTTGAGAAGAGGAAAAAAAGCTGAAGGGGGCGATTTCTTCATAACAAGGTAAGGGTGGGACTAGCTTCTATAAATCTAAGTTCCATAATCCCTAAATTTTGATTTAACATGTTGATGTTGGTGAATTTGGGAATTAGGGTTGTTGATTATGATAAACTAATGATGGAATGTTAAATTGATGATTTCTATGTTGAGATGTTGATTTTGTTGTGATTCTATGGTGTTGTTACTGATTGGTGCCATGCTTATGCATAAATTGATGAAGTTTTGAATGTTCATAAACATGTGTCAGATGAATGAGTTGTTGGATGATTTTGATGTTAAAGTTGCTTTTCCTGAGTTTTCTTATCTCTGCCCCGAATTTTGAAATAAAAACTGGTATTGATCGGTACAGAATTGGTCTTAGGTGTAAACACAAAAGTTGTAGGTATGGATGTTAGTTTTCTAATGCCGTTGGTCTGACGTCAAAACGATTTATAGAACTTGAGTTATGGTCAAATTACTGCACGTAGGTCACAGTGAATTTTTATGGACTCTCTGCACAACTTTTCCGAATTTGAAACGAAAACTGGTATTGATCGGTACAGAATTGGCCTTGGGTGTAAACATGAAGGTTTTAGATAATTTTGTTAGCTTTCCAGTGGCTTTGGTTTGACGTGAAAATGACTTTTAGTTTTTGAGTTATGATGAAAATACTCCAAGGAGGTCTTAGCGAAATTGTACGGTGACAGCATTCTCTGTTTCATGTTTTTGCGTCTTTTTCACACGTCTCCGTTTTAAATTGGTCTTTGGTATAAACATGAAAGTTGTTGATAATTGTGATAATGATGTGTTGTGATAATGATGTGTGATGATAACGATGTGCTGTGATAATGCTTTGTTGTGATGATGATGATAACGATGATGATGTATATGATAATGAAGTTGTTGTTGACGTTGTATTTGTTGTAAATGTTGCATTGTCGAGTCCAGTACATATGCATTAAGTGATGGGGGTGTATGCCCGACATGTCTATTATGACATTATGAATTAAGTGATGGGGGTGTATGCCCGACATGTCTATATGACATTTACGATGGGGGTGTATGCCCGACATGTCCTATTATGACATATTTTGCGATGAATTGGTACCACATGCATGTTGCATACTTGAGTCAGTGATGTTGCATTGTTGAGTCGGTCGATGTTATTGTATTTGATGTTGCATTGAGAGGTGAGATTATGATGTGTATGTGTGATGTATGTATAAGATCTGATGGTGTTGTTTGATGATGTTTATGTGAAATGTTAAATTCATCTTTATGAATTATGTACTTATGTTTATTGAATGTGAATCTCACCCCTTCTGTTTGAATGTTGCCTCTACGTGGGTAACGTGCAGATAACCAGGAGTAACCGCTGAAGTGAGTTGATTCCTCGTGTCATTAGGAGTCGCTCTGATATGTAACGGGATGGGAAACTTTTTGATGAATTCATGTGCTATGTATTTTAATTTCAAACTGATGTTGAACCACATTTAGTGGAGTTTTAAACTACGTTGTTTTTGATGTGGCCTTGTGCCTAATGATGTTTAGATTTAATTATGAAGTTGAATTTCCGCTGCGATGGTTTTGACGTTATTGAAAAGTCTGTTTTGAAATAAATAGCAAATTATCCTATTTATAAATTGTAAACGAAGTGCGACATCCCGTCAAGGTTGAAACTCTGATTTATTTTAAATGAAATTTTCAAGTTGGGAAAACGGGGTGTTACAGTAGTTATTTTAAAAAAAGAAGGTTAAGTTAGAAAAGAAATATGTTTAAAAATTAGTTAATTAGTAAAACTAATTTATGTAATTAATGAATATGTTTTAATTAGTTAAGAAATATGTTTTAATATGTTTAAAAAGTTTGTTAGAAAAAGAAGATAAATTAGTAAAGAATTATGAAGTTAATTTATATGAAATATGTGTAATTTGTACGAATTTCTAAATATTTAGGTTTTTAGAAATAAAAAAAAAATTGTTATTTATATTTAGGTTGTACGTAGTCATTAACTTTTGTCGGCAACGCGAGAATTTATTAATTATTCGCGCGTTATTGTAACGAATAAATACAAACTAATTGAGTTAATATTAGTGACGCGGAAGATGGATCAATATATTTTACATCGTAGTTGGATGTACGATAGAAAATATCCGGGGAAAAGAACACTTAAAGCGGCTTTTGTGGATGGAGTTCGTGAATTTGTTGCTTACGCCATGTCGCAACGTGCGTTTACATTGGAGGGAGGGATAAGATGTCCGTGTATTAAATGTACGTGTAGGCTGCTTCAGAGCCCAAAAGATGTTCTAAATCATTTAAAGGACCTTGGTTTTATGGAGAATTATTACGTGTGGAAATATCATGGTGAACAAGAGCCGACAAATGATGTTAATATGTGCGCTTCAAGCAGTGGGGCGCGTACGGAGAGTGAAAACTTTGGCATGATGGAAGATATGGTTGGTGATGCTCTTGGGGTGAACATGTCTTACAACGAGGACAAGGGCGCTGAAGAGGAAAGAATTCCGAACGAGAAAGCGTTGAAGTTTTACAAAATGATGATGGAAGTAAACAAGCCGTTGTTTGAAGGGTCGTCTGATTCTAAGTTATCCATGAGTGTGAGGCTTTTAGCTGCCAAGTTAGATTGGAGTGTGGCCGAAGAAGGTGCAGAATGTTATACAAAAATGATGAGGGACGCAACTCCTATAAAGGACAATTTGCCATTGAGTTTTTATGAGGCTAAGAAGTTGGTGTCGAAATTGGGATTGCAAGTTAAAACTATTGATTGTTGCGTTAAAGGGTGCATTCTGTTTTATGACAACGAATTCGGTAAAAATGATGGGTCGTTGGTGGAGTGTAAATTTTGCAATGCACCGAGGTATCAAGTATGTGGTAATGCCAGTTCTCGGAAACAGAAGCTAGTCTCAGTCAAGTCATTGTTTTATCTGCCAATAATACCAAGATTGCAGAGATTGTATGCATCAACTCACACAGCCGATAAAATGACGTGGCATTACTACAATAGAACAAATACAGGTGTGATGCGACATCCCTGTGACGGGGTGGCATGGAAGCACTTTGACGAAGTACATCCTGATTTTGCAGAAGATCCACGTAATGTGAGGCTTGGATTATGCTCTGATGGATTTGTCCCGTATATCCAAAAGTCGGCAACGCCTTATTCTTGTTGGCCAATTCTTCTTACCCTGTATAATCTTCCTCCTGACATGTGCATGTCGAAACCTTATTTGTTTTTGACTTGTGTTATACCAGGACCTAATAGCCCATTAGATGGTATAGATGTGTATTTACAACCCTTAATTGATGATTTGAAGAGATTGTGGATCGGGGAATCAACATATGATATTGCAAGGAATGAGAATTTCAGGATGAGGGCAGCTTTGATGTGGACTATTAACGACTTTCCTGCATATGGAATGTTGTCTGGATGGTCGACTCATGGTAGATTGGCTTGTCCACATTGCATGGAAGAAACAAAGGCGTTTAACTTGCATCACGGAAGAAAGAGTTCGTGGTTTGACTGCCACCGTAGGTTTTTACCAGCAACACATGAATTTCGTAAGAAGAGGAATTTGTTTCGTAAAGGACAAACATAAAAAGATGGCCCACCTCCTAGGACAACATCAGAGGAAGTATTCCATAGAGTCAGTGCATTAGGACTTTTGAAATTCCCAGATGTTGGCAAAAGAGTCAGACACCCGCAATACGGTGACACCCACCATTGGACGAAAAGAAGTATCTTTTGGGACCTCCCTTACTGGAAAGACAATTTACTTAGACATAATCTTGATGTTATGCACATTGAGAAGATTTTTTGTGACAATATAATTCACACGGTGATGAATGTCTCTGGTAAAACAAAAGATAATGAGAAGGCTAGAATGGACTTGCCATTGATTTGTAAGAGACCAGATATGGAGCTACAACTTCTTCCAAATGGAAAATATCTAAAACCTAAGGCTATTTATAGTCTAACTGCTGATGAAGCAAAATCTGTTTGTCAATGGTTGAAAGAATTGAGGATGCCAGACGGATATTGTTCTAACTTGTCAAGGTGTGCCGACGTCAACTCCGAAAGACTGCGTGGAATGAAAAGTTATGATTCCCACGTTTTCATGGAACGCTTACTTCCAATTGCATTTAGTTCATTGCCAAAAAATGTTATAAACCCGTTGACTGAAATTAGCCAATTTTTTAAAGACTTATGTGCTTCAACCTTGAGGATGGATGAACTTGTTAAAATGGATCAGAATATTCCAATCACTCTTTGTAAGTTGGAGCAAGTTTTTCCCCCGGGTTTCTTTGATTCTATGGAACATCTTCCGGTGCATCTCGCATATGAAGCTTGGCTTGGTGGACCTGTTCATTATAGGTGGATGTATCCTTTTGAAAGGTTCATGGGTTATGCAAAGCGAATGGTTAGAAATAAAGCAAGGGTTGAGGGATCAATAGTTGCAGCTTACGTGGTTCGGGAAACAAACTATTTCATCTCTCACTACTTCGACAACTTGATGTTGATCCCAAAAAATACACGAAATGAACTTATTGTTGAAAGTGAAGAGTGTCAGTCAGCCTTATCAGTTTTTCGTCACCACGGACGTCTTTGTCATCCAGAGAAAGATTATTGGATGAACGATGCTGAGTTGTAGTCAGCAGCCATTCATGTGATGATTAATTGCATCGAAGTTGGACCATACATTGAGATGTTTCAAGGATTAAATATTTGTAACATATATACAACTTTTCAAGGATGGTTTAAACATCAGTTGCTAAATGATCATCCGACTACACAGATATATAAGTTGAGGGGGTTAGCCGAAGGTCCGGGAAGAAAAGTCAAACAACATCACACTTACTTTGTCAACGGATTTAAATTTCATACTCAATCACGGTCGGTGGGCAAAAAAACAATTAACAGCGGTGTTTACGTCAAAGGAATCAGTGATGGAGGTGAAGATGACTTCTATGGTGTGATCAAACACATATTTGAAGTAACTTTCCTATATGTAGATGAACCCAACAAAGTTGTATTGTTTTACTGTGACTGGTTTGACCCTGCACATGGGATGAGAATTGACCCAAAGTATAAAACAATTGATGTACGAATGGACAGAAGGTATAATGCATTTGACCCTTTCATCTTGGCAAGTAAAGTTAGTCAAGTGTATTATGTACCTTATCCTTCTCACCACCGACGCAAACATGGATGGTGTGCTGCTATCAAGAGTAAACCAAGAGGTCAAATTGAGACAGAAGGTCAAGATAAAGAAGTACCTTACCAAGATGATGAAATATCACATGTTCCAGAAGTGATTGAAGTCGATCCTGCTACGGATTTGGTTGACAGAGATGTTGACGGTCAGCAAGTTGATGCTGAAATGTTAGCTGAAATGTTACTTGTTGACACTGACAGTGGGGATGAGTCTAGCAACTCTATAGACAATGGGGAAGATGCAATTAACCCCGAAAACAATGTGGATGATTTTTATTAATTATGACGATGTTTAATGTACGATTTTATCATATGAATTATTTTAATCTTGCATATATAATGTGAAAATATTTTATTCATTATATTAATTATTGTTTATTGTATTATGACAGGGATGTCTGAGCAAGACAAAGATAGGGGTAAGGCTCATGTTGTAGAGACCACGAAGAAGAAGAAGAAAAACAAGTATCAGAAGAACATAATAGATATTACCTCCGAGGAGACCAGATCATGGCGCCGTCTACCAGGGGTTTCCTTCCGTAACATTGATGAAAGGACTGGTACTCCTATTCCTACCACTACTACTACTACTACTACTACTACTCCACCACCTTACCCCACTCCATTCACAACTATTCCTCCCACATCATTCCCGACCATTCCCCCCGCATCATTCTCGACCATTCCCTCGACCATTCCTCCGACATACACTACACCTGGATATGTTATGCCTGGATTCGCCTCATCACATTCGCCTGGTTTCAATACCACCCCATTTACTATCCGACAAGGCCTTAACGTACCTGTTCAACCCGTTGCTCCCAGAAGATATTCATCAGCGGAACTCATGCAAGATTTTATGCAAGATACAAATTTCTTAGGGTTATTGAATGTAATTGAACATCAGCCTCAACAACACGAGCAACACCAACATGAAGAGCCACAAGCATCAGCAGCAGCAACAGCAGCATCAGCAGGATCAGCAGCATCAGCATCAGCAGCACCAGCAGCACCACGACGAGGACGACGTCGCTATATTGAAGACTTGCATTATGCGGATGGGCTGCTTAAGATTACACCGACACCTGGATCGTAAGTATTAAAAGTAGTTTAATTTTTATTTGTTTTTTAAATGGATAATTTAATTAACACTTCAAATTTGTAGGTTGGAGCCATCCAAGAGAGTGGTAGAATTTATTCAAGGAGCCATCCAGATGTATTACCCGATCGATAGGTGTTGGGCCGTCTATAAACATCTTACTAAAGAGGACAGGGCGGCCCTTTTTAAATACTTTTCGGTAAACATAATTTATTAAATATTAAATAATTGTAATTACTTTATAACATGCTATATTTTTAAAAATTTTAATGTCTAATAATTTTTTTGTTTATTGCAGGAGCGTTGTACCTGGTCTAGCGATGTCCATCTTCTTGTAGAGAAGCTCTTTCACAAGTTAGCTTCCAAACGTTTATCAGATATGTTATATGATGAACGGGAGGAATGGAAAAAACAAAAGGGCAACTACCGTACACATTGGATCGGGGAAAGAGCGTGGGAAGACTTGACCAAGTATTGGCTAGAATCTCCAAAATTTAAGAACCGTTCCAGAGCTAACAAGCAAAATAGAGCAGCTGTTATAGGAGGACATGAACACGCACAAGGTGGTGTCAGTGTCCCTACCCATGCTAGACATCTGGTAAAAAAATATTTCACTATTTTTATTTCTATACATGTATATATTAAATAAACTCAAATGTTCTAATTGCTTATACAACTTTTCGTGTACAATTAGGCAAAATCCTTGGAGAGGGATCCTTATCCAAATGAGCTCCATAGAGAGACTCATTTCAGCCAGCGTACTGGTCAGTATGTCGATGCTCGAGCACGCAATACCCAGGTAAATTTGCAAATATTCGTAATTTATTTTAATTAGAAAAAGAAAGTGAATTATTAAAGAATTATGTTGTTAACTAATATGAAATATGTTAATTTTATTTATTATTATTATTATATAATTTTTATTTGACTTTATTTGTAAACAATTATTATTATCTAATTTTCTTTACTTTTCTTTATAGGCATCTTATGACGAGTACGTAGCACTGTTTTTGGCGCAGAATCCTGAGATTCAATCGCATGAAGAAATTCCCGACTCCATAAAAATTGAATTATGGGCAAAGGCTGCAGGAGGACAACAAAGACCGGATAGAGTATACGGTCTTGGAGCGTTAGCCGGCAACGTGGTGCATGGAAATTTGTTCCGTGCTCCTGTTCTACCAGAGTCCAGCTCAGCTCGTTCTGCAAAGTTGTCTCCTGAGATTCAAGCAATGATAACTCGAATGAACGAGGAGTTGCAAAGTCAAAAGTTGGAGTTGCGAAATCAAAATGAGCTGTTGGAATCTCAAAAGCAGGCGTGGGAAGCTCAAAATAAGGAGTTGGCAAGGAAAAATGAGACAGAGAAGAAGCTATTGAAACAAATGAATGTCTTTCGAAAATTCCAAAAGATGATGACAAAGAAGTTCATGGGTGGGAGAAAGAGTAGAAAGACATCTGATTCATCGTCGCCTGCATCGTCGAGTCAATTTTCACCGACACCTCATCAAATACATGACGACGACGATGATGATAATGACGAGGACGACGAGGAGGAGGAGGAGGAGGAGGAGGAGGATGATAGCGAGTAATTTATGTTTTTGTCAGGTAAATTTATGAATATTGTCGTTGATAGCGAGTAATTTATGAATATTAATTGTCGTTGTGTACTCAAATCATTATTTTTATTTTATTAAATATTAACCAATTTTTTTTTTAGACAAGACCTCATCAAATACATGACGACGACGATGATGATAATGACGAGGACGACGAGGAGGAGGAGGAGGATGATAGCGAGTAATTTATGTTTTTGTCAGGTAAATTTATGAATATTGTCGTTGATAGCGAGTAATTTATGAATATGAATTGTCGTTGTGTACTCAAATCATTATTTTTATTTTATTAAATTTAACCAATTTTTTTTTTTATATAAGACCTCATCAAATACATGACGACGACGATGATGATAATGACGAGGACGAGGAGGAGGAGGAGGAGGAGGAGGAGGATGATAGCGAGTAATTTATGTTTTTGTCAGGTAAATTTATGAATATTGTCGTTGATAGCGAGCAATTTATGAATATTAATTGTCGTTGTGTACTCAAAGCATTATTTTTATTTTATTAAATTTAACCAAATTTTTTTTATACAAGACCAAGTAAAATATATATAATGTATTTTTTCAATTTTTTCAAAAATAATCGATTTTTTAAAATAACTGTTTTTTTTTAAAAAAAAAATAGAATCTTTTCCTAGGAATTTTCCTAGGAAAAATTAAAGGTGGGAAATTAAAATTGGAGAAGAGGGAAACGAAAATTTAAAATTTTTAGGGGAAGCTTTCCTAGGAATTTTTTCCTAGGAAATTCCTCGGAAAACGTGACAGAATTTTTTTTCTCTGTAAATAACACACTCTACTACACATTTCATCATTCATTCATTCATCTCTACTCAAACAAATATTCATCTATCTCTATATTTTCTTCTTCATCTTCTTCTTCTTCTTCAACAATTTCTAAACACATATAATTTTTTATCTTCTTCAACAATAATCTCTTATCATTCTTCCTATTCTCATCTTCTCTTCTTCTTCCTATTCTCATCATCATCTTCTTCTTCTTCTTCTTCTTCTTCTTCTTCTTCTTCTTCTTCTTTTTTTCAAGAACTCATCCACAACAATTTTCTTTCTTCATTAACACCAATTTTGTAACACCCATATAGAGATTGCCTAGGATCTCTTACGAGTATTAAAATTTCGTACCGGATACATTAAATACAATACAGAAAAGTTGTTTATTAAATCCATAATACATAAGTTCATGATACAACTCAAGATCCAATACATAACATTCCTTATAATATACATCATATACATTGATCTTTTACAACAACCACATGATATAACATAGTACGGCACGATCAATCTGTAGCCTTCTCTTTACCTTTGCGACGTGCCACCTGAGAAGAACCTGCACCAGAAGGAAAGGGATGAGACATAAAGTCTCAGTGAGCTCCTACCCTACCTACTGTTTGGCAACCTCAGGGAACCTAGGGTCGCCGTGCCTACCTCGGCGATTTTGGGAGATACCTATGATCGCCAAGTCTTGACTTACCCATAGAGGGTCATCTGACTGATTCTGCTGAATTAGTGATCAAGGGAAAACCTAGGATCACCGTCTGATGACTACTAACTGAAGTCTGATAATATAAATAAATAATGACTAATACTTTAAGTTAGCTGTTAGCGTTGAACAAACATTATTATCTGGGTTCATTTTACGGAGTGCATCCGGGTGGAGTAACCCCGAAGTACATCTCCCTTCTTACCGGTGAAAATTCCTATCATATCAGGCTAACACCGGACTCCTCTTATCTTTTGTGTGGCTGCTCTCGCGAGCGGTAACTTCACCGTCCCAGCTGCCATTTAAGGCGGTAACTTCACGGGGACCCCCTGTATACTAACTGACGAGCAGACAGGAGACACATTAACTTTGTAGACTTGGATGTGCAGCTGCTCTCACGAGCGGTAACTTCACCGTTCCGGCTGCCATTAAAGGCGGTAACTTCACAGGAACCCCTCGTATACTAACTAGCGAGCATACGAGAGACACATCAAGCCTATCTAATAATTACTTATTCTTATTCTTTACATGTCTTAAATGCTTAACCTACAAAGGTTCGTAACTTAGAATTGGCTCTTACTTGTATCACATACATAGGAAATATTTTGCTATATCCTCATTGACCTGTTAAGGTTCTGACTCATCGTTCTCATGAGCCACTCCTAGGGCTTTCTTAAACTTTTAACTTAATTCATGAATTTCCAAGCTTTGTATAACCTTTGCTCAAGTAATATCTTGATCTTTGGAAGCATTTGAAATGAACTAAAATGGTGGTTTATGTTTCTAAAATATGTTATAGAAAACAGTTGCCAAAAGCCATGCACGCGCGAACCAGAACCCCCAGAACAGCTCAACTAGGTTGGACTGTTCAAGGCTAGTCGCTACAGCGCCCTTCTGGTCGCTACAAGCGACAGCAGGCAGAACTTGGTCGCTACAGCGCCCAGTCCCTCGCTACAAGCGACAACCGTCGCTACAAGCGCCTGCGTGGTCGCTACAAGCGCGGCTAGGCAGGGAAAAACCCAGTTTGGTCGCTACAAGCGACCATCCGTCGCTACAGCGACCGTATCAGTAAAAACCTGTGTAAAAACGTGATTTCCACCATTTTTGCCCATTTAATGGTACCCATGCTTCTCAAACATGATAAATAAGATTTTCTTTCATAAATTAACAATTATTAACACTCTTGAGCAAAGATTAAACAAGCAAGGAAAATTAGGGTAAACTTGAAACTTTCTAAAACATGTAAAACTTGTCAAAGACACTCTAATTAGGTTCTATAATCCGAAATGAGCTCACCTATGCCTTAATTGGTGCTGGTTCAACTTGTTTCTTGCAAACCCTAGCTTGTTCCTCCCTTATTCCTTCCTATTACTTAGTTTCCAACACCCACTTGCTTGCTATTGCTTCTCACAAAGATTGGGAGGAAAGTTTGAAGGATTTGGGTGAGGAGAAGTGGCGTGAGAGTGAGAAGAGTGATGGGGAAGGATGGCTGATTGGAGAGAAAGAAGGGAAGGAAACATGAAGAATGAGAAATATCTTTCTCTTCCTTATACTTATAATCCTCTTGTTTAAAATATTTACGATTGTGCCATCGCATAAATTACTAACTTGCCACGCTCATTAAATGCTTCTAACACTAATAACTGATACTAATAAGCGGGATATTACAATCTACCCCCCTTAAAGAAATTTCGTCCTCGAAATTTAGAATTTACCTGAGAATAGATGGGGATAGTTCTCTTGCATCTCTGTTTCTAGCTCCCACGTCGCTTCACCGTCGGGAGAACCCTTCCATACAACTTTGACAATAGGAATTTCCTTGTTTCGCAAGGTCTTAACATCGCGATCAATTATCTGGTCTGGCTCAGGTTGAAAAGTCAGGTCTGATCTCAAATCAATGCTGTCTAACTCCACTGGTTGAAAAGGATCAGGGATAAACTTCCTCAGTTGGGAGACGTGAAATACATCATGCAAACCCGACATAGCCGGTGGCAGCGCTAACTGATAAGCTGCTGGACCAACACGTCTAAGTATCTGAAAAGGTCCTACATATCTTGGACAAAGTTTCTTGGTTCGGAATGCTCCTCTTAATCCCAACTTGGGTGTAACCTTAAGAAACACATGATCTCCTTCATCAAACTCTAAGGGTCTTCGCCTCCTATCAGCATAACTTTTCTGGCGACTCTGTGCTGTTCTCATCTTATCTTGAATAGACTTAATCTTCAGAGTCGTCTCCTGAATGATCTCTGGACCCAAAATGCTCTTATCTCCAACCTCAGCCCAACAAAGCGGGGTTCTACACTTCCTACCATACAGGGCTTCATAAGGTGCCATTCCAATGCTAGAATGGTAACTGTTGTTGTAAGAAAATTCAATCAGTGGTAGGTGATCATTCCAACTTCCTCCATCTTCTAGGATACATGCACGTAGCATATCCTCTAATGTCTGAATAGTCCTTTCTGATTGTCCATCTGTTTGAGGGTGATGGGACGTGCTCATCTTTAATCTTGTCCCCAAAGCTTTCTGAAAAGCTTTCCAAAAGTGAGATGTGAAGATAGGGTCTCTGTCAGATACTATACTAGCAGGTACACCATGGAGTTTCACTATCTCTGAAATAAACAACTCAGCATACTGAGAGGCTCGGTAAGTGGTTTTAACCGGCAAGAAATGTGCTGACTTGGTTAACCGGTCCACTATTACCCATATGGAGTCGTGTCCTCGCTGCGTCCGAGGTAATCCACTCACGAAATCCATGGTTATATCTTCCCATTTCCACTGCGGAATTTCCAAGGGTACTAACATTCCCGCAGGCCTTTAATGTTCAATCTTCACCTGCTGACAGACAATGCATCGCGCTACAAATTCTGCAACATCTCTTTTCATGCTAGGCCACCAATAATCTCTTTTCAAATCTTGGTACATTTTGGTGGTACCTGGATGAATGCTGAAACTGCTCTTATGCGCTTCTTCTAAGATCAACCTCTTCAATTCCTCATCATTCGGGACATAAACTCTTCCCTCAAACAATAATGTTCCATCAGGTGCAAAAGAAAACTCCGGTTGGTTAACTTTCCTTTTTAGATCCATATCCATGCTTTGCGCTTGTGAAATCCTAGATCGTAGGTCGCACGAAATCTCTAACTTGTTTAACAAAATGCCCCCATCCAATTCAGTAACATGAAGGTTAAGGTCTCTAAACTTCTCATACAGCCCACACGTGTGCATAATCACCTCAGCTTTAACCAAAGCTTTCCGACTTAAGGCATCTGCCACCACATTTGCCTTTCCTGGATGGTACTTCAGATCAAAATCAAAATCCTTCAAATACTCCATCCATCGCCTTTGCCTCATATTCAGATCTCGTTGATCAAACAAATACTTCAAACTCTTATGGTCGCTGAACAAATCAAATTGCGCTCCATACAAATGATGTCTCCATATCTTCAATGCAAAAACTATTGCTGCTAACTCAAGATCATGAGTGGGGTAATTCTCCTCATGGGTCTTGAGCTGTCTAGAGGCATAAGCTATTACATTTTCTCCTTGCATGAGAACACTTCCCAGTCCCTTGGAAGATGCATCGCAGAAAACGGTGTATCTCCTTTCAGGATCTGGTATTGCCAATACAGGGGCCTTAGTCAATTTCTTCTTTAAAACTCTGAAACTCTCTTCACATTCATCATCCCAAATAAAGGGTACATCTTTTCTGGTAAGGCGTGACAGGGGTAAAGCAATCTGAGAAAACTTCATAATGAATCTTCGATAGTAACCTGCCAAGCCTAGAAAGCTCCTGACTTCAGCTACATTCTTTGGTCTTTCCCAATTGAGAACAGCCTCAACCTTAGATGGATCAACAGCTACTCCTCCTTGAGAAATAACATGACCCAAAAACTTAATCTCGGATAGCCAAAACTCACACTTGCTAAACTTAGCATACAGCTGCTTGTCTCTAAGGACATCCAATACAATTCTCAAATGCTGAGCATGCTCTTGAGGATCCTTAGAATAGATCAAAATGTCATCAATGAAAATCACCACAAATTGATCAAGATAGGGTTGAAATATCATGTTCATGTAATCCATAAACACTGCTGGAGCGTTAGTTACACCGAAAGGCATAACCAAAAATTCATAGTGTCCATAACGCGTTCGAAACGCCGTCTTAGACACATCTGAAGATTTAATACGGATCTGATGATAGCCCGATCGAAGATCAATCTTGGAAAATACTGTCGCTCCCTTGAGCTGGTCTAGAAGATCATCAATCCTTGGAAGAGGATACCTGTTCTTGATAGTCACTTTGTTAAGTTGGCGGTAGTCAATACATAGCCTCATGCTTCCATCCTTTTTCTTGACTAACAAAACTGGAGCACCCCAAGGTGATACACTAGGTCTGATGAAATGCTTCTGGATTAACTCCTCGAGTTGAGATTTCAACTCCTTCAACTCTATTGGTGACATTCTGTATGGTGCCACAGACACTGGCTCCGCTCCTGGAATCAAATCAATGGAAAACTCCACCTCACGCTCCGGAGGTAAACTCGTAACCTCTGAAGGGAAAACATCTAGGTACTCATTTACAACAGGAATGTCACTGGGACTTAACTCTGACTCTGAAGCCACAGTGAGCATGATATAGAATCCCTTATCTTGAGCACAAATGAACTGAATTAACTGATGGGTGCGGTTAATCAATTCTGATAAAGCCACACCTTCTGTCGTATCACTGGTAGGCATATAAATACTCTTCTCTGAACATCCTATATAGACATGATTAGCAGAGAGCCAATCCATGCCCAAAATTACATCATGTTGCTCCATCGGGAGGCAAACTAAATCAACATAGTAAGTCTTACTAGACACAGTGATAGGACAGCTTTCACAAACATATTTTGCCTCAATTCCGCCTTCAGTAGCGGTAGATACTAACATCGGAGGGTTCAACGGAGATAAAGGTAATTGCAACGCCTCCACACATTTATAGGAAATAAAAGAACATGTTGCGCCGCAATCAAAAAGAACTTTTACTGGATTAGTACCCAAATAACACATACCAGCAATTAAATCTTCATTGGCTAAAGCCTTTGCGCCGTCAAGAGAATACACCCTTCCTTTACTGGTGGTAGTTCCTTCAGCTGGTCCTCTACCACGTCTATTTGGACATTCATGTATGAAGTGCCCCGGTTGCTTACACCCATAGCAGACACCCATACCCATCATACATTCACCTTTGTGGGACTTCCCACACTTCCTGCAAGCAGAATATACTGGGGTCGGACTGGATTGCTTTCCTCTTTGCGGAGATCCCTTCGGCTTAAGCTTATCGTGATACTTATCTGACATTCTGCTTTTCTTCTTCTCATAAGCTGCCGCTCTTTCTTTTGAGGCCTTTGCAAGTCCCGCCTCGACTACTAAGCTATCATGCACCAACTCGTCGTAACTCGCAGTTCTCTGAAGGCTAACTGCTGTATCTATCTCGCCTCTTAAACCTCTTTTATACTGATTCATTTTCCATACTTCATTTTCAGCATATTCATTGTGTGTTGAGTAATAGGACAACTCCTCAAACTTCTTCGTAAATTCAGCTACTGACATGCTACCCTGCTTCAATTCTAAGAACTCCTGTTCCTTCTTTACCTTGTAAGACAAAGGTAAATACTTTTCCAACATCACTCCTTTAAAGTTCTCCCAATTCACTTCTACACCATTGGCTTCCATCCTGCGCTGAGCAGATTCCCACCAGTCTTCTGCTGCGCCTCTGAGTTGGTTTGTAGCGTAGACCACTTTATCTTCCTCTGAACATTCAGCCATTCTAAAAATCTTTTCCATCTGCTTAATCCACTTTCTTGCTTCTTGTGGTTCACCTTCTCCATTAAACTCCGGAGGGTGATGCCTGTTGTATTCGCGGAACACTGGATTACCAATTACTGGAGGAGGTGGTGGCTGTGGATGGAAACCTTGACCCTGCTGCATCATTTCCATCCATTGTTGTTGAGCCTGGGCTTGTTGCTGAGACTGTTGTTGCATCATCAGCATCATTTGCTGATACTGTAATGCATTCTGAGCTTGTTGTTCCTGATATTGCTGCTGCCAGGCCTGTTGTTGTTGAATCATTTGTTCCCAGGAATTCATGCTGGGTCCTCCACTTTCGTCACTAGCTTGATTAGTACGAGGTCTACCTCTTCTTCTCCCAGACATCTTATCCTAGCTGTCATATACAAGTCAAAGTGATCAGTTTTAACTGAACATAACATCTAGAATAATGTCCTGGATCCAAGAGGTCCATAAACTTGGATTGTACTTTAATGACCCAAGGCACGGTCTGAATCGACCTGCTCTGATACCAAATTGTAACACCCATATAGAGATTGCCTAGGATCTCTTACGAGTATTAAAATTTCGTACCGGATACATTAAATACAATACAGAAAAGTTGTTTATTAAATCCATAATACATAAGTTCATGATACAACTCAAGATCCAATACATAACATTCCTTATAATATACATCATATACATTGATCTTTTACAACAACCACATGATATAACATAGTACGGCACGATCAATCCGTAGCCTTCTCTTTACCTTTGCGACGTGCCACCTGAGAAGAACCTGCACCAGAAGGAAAGGGATGAGACATAAAGTCTCAGTGAGCTCCTACCCTACCTACTGTTTGGCAACCTCAGGGAACCTAGGGTCGCCGTGCCTACCTCGGCGATTTTGGGAGATACCTATGATCGCCAAGTCTTGACTTACCCATAGAGGGTCATCTGACTGATTCTGCTGAATTAGTGATCAAGGGAAAACCTAGGATCACCGTCTGATGACTACTAACTGAAGTCTGATAATATAAATAAATAATGACTAATACTTTAAGTTAGCTGTTAGCGTTGAACAAACATTATTATCTGGGTTCATTTTACGGAGTGCATCCGGGTGGAGTAACCCCGAAGTACATCTCCCTTCTTACCGGTGAAAATTCCTATCATATCAGGCTAACACCGGACTCCTCTTATCTTTTGTGTGGCTGCTCTCGCGAGCGATAACTTCACCGTCCCAGCTGCCATTTAAGGCGGTAACTTCACGGGGACCCCCTGTATACTAACTGACGAGCAGACAGGAGACACATTAACTTTGTAGACTTGGATGTGCAGCTGCCCTCACGAGCGGTAACTTCACCGTTCCGGCTGCCATTAAAGGCGGTAACTTCACAGGAACCCCTCGTATACTAACTAGCGAGCATACGAGAGACACATCAAGCCTATCTAATAATTACTTATTCTTATTCTTTACATGTCTTAAATGCTTAACCTACAAAGGTTCGTAACTTAGAATTGGCTCTTACTTGTATCACATACATAGGAAATATTTTGCTATATCCTCATTGACCTGTTAAGGTTCTGACTCATCGTTCTCATGAGCCACTCCTAGGGCTTTCTTAAACTTTTAACTTAATTCATGAATTTCCAAGCTTTGTATAACCTTTGCTCAAGTAATATCTTGATCTTTGGAAGCATTTGAAATGAACTAAAATGGTGGTTTATGTTTCTAAAATATGTTATAGAAAACAGTTGCCAAAAGCCATGCACGCGCGAACCAGAACCCCCAGAACAGCTCAACTAGGTTGGACTGTTCAAGGCTAGTCGCTACAGCGCCCTTCTGGTCGCTACAAGCGACAGCAGGCAGAACTTGGTCGCTACAGCGCCCAGTCCCTCGCTACAAGCGCGGCTAGGCAGGGAAAAACCCAGTTTGGTCGCTACAAGCGACCATCCGTCGCTACAGCGACCGTATCAGTAAAAACCTGTGTAAAAACGTGATTTCCACCATTTTTGCCCATTTAATGGTACCCATGCTTCTCAAACATGATAAATAAGATTTTCTTTCATAAATTAACAATTATTAACACTCTTGAGCAAAGATTAAACAAGCAAGGAAAATTAGGGTAAACTTGAAACTTTCTAAAACATGTAAAACTTGTCAAAGACACTCTAATTAGGTTCTATAATCCGAAATGAGCTCACCTATGCCTTAATTGGTGCTGGTTCAACTTGTTTCTTGCAAACCCTAGCTTGTTCCTCCCTTATTCCTTCCTATTACTTAGTTTCCAACACCCACTTGCTTGCTATTGCTTCTCACAAAGATTGGGAGGAAAGTTTGAAGGATTTGGGTGAGGAGAAGTGGCGTGAGAGTGACAAGAGTGATGGGGAAGGATGGCTGATTGGAGAGAAAGAAGGGAAGGAAACATGAAGAATGAGAAATATCTTTCTCTTCCTTATACTTATAATCCTCTTGTTTAAAATATTTACGATTGTGCCATCGCATAAATTACTAACTTGCCACGCTCATTAAATGCTTCTAACACTAATAACTGATACTAATAAGCGGGATATTACAAATTTCTTCAACAATAATCTTTTAAAATTTTTTTAACATTAATTTTCTTCTTCCTAATTTCTTCTTCTTCTTCCTTTTTCAACAACTCTTCCACAACAATTTTTCATCTTCATTAACACAAATTTTTCATCTTCTTCAACCATAAAATCTATTTATTTCTTTCAAAAATAATTTCATAAAAATAATTCATTCCTACATTTGTTTTTATTCAAAACACTTTTACTAAATATATTTCTTTTTTAAAAATCATTTTTTAATATATATTTTTTCGAATTTTTTTTCAAAATTTGAATTTCGCGCAATTTTTTCGAATTTTTTTTCAAAATTTGAATTTCGCGCAATTTTTTTTAAAAAAATTCAAATTCTTTTGGCGCAATTTTTGAAATTTTTGAAATTATTTTGAAATTTAAAAATTTAATTTTTTTTAAAAATTAATTATTTTCCTCGGAAACAATTTTAAAAAATTTTCAAATTTTTTTGGCGTAATTTAGAAATTCGAAAATTTAAATTTTTTATTTAAAAATTAATTATTTTCCTCGGAAAAAATTTTAGAAAATTTTCAAATTTTTTTGGCGCAAATTTTTTAAAATTTTGGCGCAATTTTGAAATTTGAAAAATTTAATTTTTTTTTTAAAAATTAATTATTTTCCTCGGACGCAAATTTTTTAAATTTTTGGCGCAATTTTGAATTTCCAAAATTTATTTATTTTTTTTTAAATAATTAATTAATTTCCTCGGAAACTAACCATTAAAATATAATAAATTTTCCTCGGAAATTCGTCGGAAACTAACCATTAAAATATTAATAAAATTTTGTCGGAAATTCGTCGGAAAACATGTGTCAGAATAGCAGTCTGCAGGAAAGCTTTCCTAGGAAATTTTCCTCGGAAATTCCTAGGAAAGCTTCTGACTAAAAATTCCTAGGAAATTCCTCGGAAAATCGTAGGAATAGATTGAAAATTTCCTAGGAATTTTTTCGTCGGTAATTTCCTAGGAAAAAATTCCTAGGAAATTTTATGTTTTCTTGTAGCTCTTCCTTCATTTTTTCCCTTTTAATTTATTCATTTTATTTTTTTTATTCTCAAACTCTATCCTAATAACTAATATTATTTTTCCCTATTTTTTTTTTCTCTCCTTATTTTCCATGATTGTTCTTGTTCTTTTTTTCTCTCCTTATTTTCCCTGTTTTTTGTTCTCTCCTTTTTTTCTCTCCTTATATAAGAAGACTTCCCCTTTCACACAAAATCCATTCAAACCCATTTTTCTTCTTCCCCCAAAGCTCCAATCTTTATTCCCATTTTACCCTTTTCCTTCTTCTATCATGGCTACTTGTATTGACTCTTCTACCCCTCCTCCTTCTCGCAAACCAAACATTCCTCATCAACATGATGACCCTTCCTTCAACTTTGTCAAATTTTGCCGACCCTTTTCACAGAATCATGAAAAAAACTTGCATACACAAAGGGTTGTTGAAGATTTTGAACATGTTCATGATAAGGTTGAAAATGGTGTTGAGGTTGATTTGTGGTTGAAGATTCAAGAAGAAGCAAGGTTAGATTTAGAACAAGAACCAATATTATCTAGCTATTATTTCAGATCAATATTATCACACAAATCATTAGAAATTTTATTATCAAATCAACTCTCAATTCATTTGAGTAATTTGAGTCTTTCTAGCACAACCCTTTTTGATCTTTTCATGAATATTTTAGTTGATGATGAAGATATTATAGACGCTGTGAAAGATGATATGAAAGCAGTGAAAGAAAGAGACCCTGCTTGTATAAGCTATGTTCATTGTTTGTTGAATTTCAAAGGCTTTTTAGCTTGTCAAGCTCATAGGGTAGCACATAAATTATGGTTACAAGGAAGAAAAGTTTTAGCACTTTTGATTCAAAATAGGGTTTCTGAGGTTTTTGCTGTTGATATTCATCCTGGTGCTAAGATTGGAAGAGGGATTTTGTTGGATCATGCAACAGGACTTGTAGTTGGTGAAACTGCTGTGGTTGGGAATAATGTTGCAATCAGTGGCGGTACTACATAGGAGCGGGTGGGAGCCATGGCTACCCCCACTTAAAAAAAAAATTTATAGAGGAATAGACCAAAACACCCCTCATATTTTTGGATATTTTCAACCAGCACCCCCCCCCACAAAATAGTCACATGGACTCAGTCTCTTCTCTTCTCTTCCGTGCGTGCGTTCCTTCCAGTCTCTTCTCTTCTCTTCCGTGCGCGCGTTCCTTCCTTGCGTGCGTGCGTGCGTTCCTTCCAGCACCCACCCTTCCTTCCAGTCTATTCTCTTCTCGCTGTATCACATCGTGTGTACCTTGCGGCGCCGAATCCATTCATTCTTCAAGACTTCAGGTTTGTTTGTTTCCTCTTTGCAATTTCTTGTCAATTTTCCCTATTTTTTTTTATTCTTCAAGACTTTTCATTCTTCAAGACTTCAGGTTTGTTTGTTTCCTCTTTGCAATTTCTTGTCAATTTGCAATTTCTTGTCAATTTCTTGTCAATTTTATTTTTTTTATTCTCAAACTCTATCATAATAACTAATATTATTTTTCCCTATTGTTTTTTTCTCTCCCTATTTTCCATGATTGTTCTTGTTCTAGGTCGCTCCTTCACTTCCTCATTATATAAGAAGACTTCCCCTTTCACACAAAATCCATTCAAACCCATTTTTCTTCTTCCCCCAAAGCTCCAATCTTTATTCCCATTTTACCCTTTTCCTTCTTCTATCATGGCTACTTGTATTGACTCTTCTACCCCTCCTCCTTCTCGCAAACCAAACATTCCTCATCAACATGATGACCCTTCCTTCAACTTTGTCAAATTTTGCCGACCCTTTTCACAGAATCATGAAAAAAACTTGCATACACAAAGGGTTGTTGAAGATTTTGAACATGTTCATGATAAGGTTGAAAATGGTGTTGAGGTTGATTTGTGGTTGAAGATTCAAGAAGAAGCAAGGTTAGATTTAGAACAAGAACCAATATTATCTAGCTATTATTTCAGCTCAATATTATCACACAAATCATTAGAAAGTGCATTATCAAATCAACTCTCAATTCATTTGAGTAATTTGAGTCTTTCTAGCACAACCCTTTTTGATCTTTTCATGAATATTTTAGTTGATGATGAAGATATTATAGATGCTGTGAAAGATGATATGAAAGCAGTGAAAGAAAGAGACCCTGATTGTATAAGCTATGTTCATTGTTTGTTGAATTTCAAAGGCTTTTTAGCTTGTCAAGCTCATAGGGTAGCACATAAATTATGGTTACAAGGAAGAAAAGTTTTAGCACTTTTGATTCAAAATAGGGTTTCTGAGGTTTTTGCTGTTGATATTCATCCTGGTGCTAAGATTGGAAGAGGGATTTTGTTGGATCATGCAACAGGACTTGTAGTTGGTGAAACTGCTGTGGTTGGGAATAATGTTGCAATCAGTGGCGGTACTACATAGGAGCGGGTGGGAGCCATGGCTACCCCCACTTAAAAAAAAAAAAATTATAGAGGAATAGACCAAAACACCCCTCATATTTTTGGATATTTTCAACCAGCACCCCCCCCACAAAATAGTCACATGGACTCAGTCTCTTCTCTTCTCTTCCGTGCGTGCGTTCCTTCCAGTCTCTTCTCTTCTCTTCCGTGCGCGCGTTCCTTCCTTGCGTGCGTGCGTGCGTTCCTTCCAGCACCCACCCTTCCTTCCAGTCTCTTCTCTTCTCGCTGTATCACATCGTGTGTTCCTTGCGGGGCCGAATCCATTCATTCTTCAAGACTTCAGGTTTGTTTGTTTCCTCTTTGCAATTTCTTGTCAATTTTCCCTATTTTTTTTATTCTTCAAGACTTTTCATTCTTCAAGACTTCAGGTTTGTTTGTTTCCTCTTTGCAATTTCTTGTCAATTTGCAATTTCTTGTCAATTTCTTGTCAATTTTATTTTTTTTATTCTCAAACTCTATCCTAATAACTAATATTATTTTTCCCTATTTTTTTTTCTCTCCCTATTTTCCATGATTGTTCTTGATCTAGGTCGCTCCTTCACTTCCTCATTATATAAGAAGACTTCCCCTTTCACACAAAATCCATTCAAACCCATTTTTCTTCTTCCCCCAAAGCTCCAATCTTTATTCCCATTTTACCCTTTTCCTTCTTCTATCATGGCTACTTGTATTGACTCTTCTACCCCTCCTCCTTCTCGCAAACCAAACATTCCTCATCAACATGATGACCCTTCCTTCAACTTTGTCAAATTTTGCCGACCCTTTTCACAGAATCATGAAAAAAACTTGCATACACAAAGGGTTGTTGAAGATTTTGAACATGTTCATGATAAGGTTGAAAATGGTGTTGAGGTTGATTTGTGGTTGAAGATTCAAGAAGAAGCAAGGTTAGATTTAGAACAAGAACCAATATTATCTAGCTATTATTTCAGCTCAATATTATCACACAAATCATTAGAAAGTGCATTATCAAATCAACTCTCAATTCATTTGAGTAATTTGAGTCTTTCTAGCACAACCCATTTTGATCTTTTCATGAATATTTTAGTTGATGATGAAGATATTATAGATGCTGTGAAAGATGATATGAAAGCAGTGAAAGAAAGAGACCCTGCTTGTATAAGCTATGTTCATTGTTTGTTGAATTTCAAAGGCTTTTTAGCTTGTCAAGCTCATAGGGTAGCACATAAATTATGGTTACAAGGAAGAAAAGTTTTAGCACTTTTGATTCAAAATAGGGTTTCTGAGGTTTTTGCTGTTGATATTCATCCTGGTGCTAAGATTGGAAGAGGGATTTTGTTGGATCATGCAACAGGACTTGTAGTTGGTGAAACTGCTGTGGTTGGGAATAATGTTGCAATCAGTGGCGGTACTACATAGGAGCGGGTGGGAGCCATGGCTACCCCCACTTAAAAAAAAAAATTTATAGAGGAATAGACCAAAACACCCCTCATATTTTTGGATATTTTCAACCAGCACCCCCCCACAAAATAGTCACATGGACTCAGTCTCTTCTCTTCTCTTCCGTGCGTGCGTTCCTTCCAGTCTCTTCTCTTCTCTTCCGTGCGCGCGTTCCTTCCTTGCGTGCGTGCGTGCGTTCCTTCCAGCACCCACCCTTCCTTCCAGTCTCTTCTCTTCTCGCTGTATCACATCGTGTGTTCCTTGCGGCGCCGAATCCATTCATTCTTCAAGACTTCAGGTTTGTTTGTTTCCTCTTTGCAATTTCTTGTCAATTTTCCCTATTTTTTTTATTCTTCAAGACTTTTCATTCTTCAAGACTTCAGGTTTGTTTGTTTCCTCTTTGCAATTTCTTGTCAATTTGCAATTTCTTGTCAATTTCTTGTCAATTTTATTTTTTTTATTCTCAAACTCTATCCTAATAACTAATATTATTTTTCCCTACTTTTTTTTCTCTCCCTATTTTCCATGATTGTTCTTGTTCTAGGTCGCTCCTTCACTTCCTCATTATATAAGAAGACTTCCCCTTTCACACAAAATCCATTCAAACCCATTTTTCTTCTTCCCCCAAAGCTCCAATCTTTATTCCCATTTTACCCTTTTCCTTCTTCTATCATGGCTACTAGTATTGACTCTTCTACCCCTCCTCCTTCTCGCAAACCAAACATTCCTCATCAACATGATGACCCTTCCTTCAACTTTGTCAAATTTTGCCGACCCTTTTCACAGAATCATGAAAAAAACTTGCATACACAAAGGGTTGTTGAAGATTTTGAACATGTTCTTGATAAGGTTGAAAATGGTGTTGAGGTTGATTTGTGGTTGAAGATTCAAGAAGAAGCAAGGTTAGATTTAGAACAAGAACCAATATTATCTAGCTATTATTTCAGCTCAATATTATCACACAAATCATTAGAAAGTGCATTATCAAATCAACTCTCAATTCATTTAAGTAATTTGAGTCTTTCTAGCACAACCCTTTTTGATCTTTTCATGAATATTTTAGTTGATGATGAAGATATTATAGATGCTGTGAAAGATGATATGAAAGCAGTGAAAGAAAGAGACCCTGCTTGTATAAGCTATGTTCATTGTTTGTTGAATTTCAAAGGCTTTTTAGCTTGTCAAGCTCATAGGGTAGCACATAAATTATGGTTACAAGGAAGAAAAGTTTTAGCACTTTTGATTCAAAATAGGGTTTCTGAGGTTTTTGCTGTTGATATTCATCCTGGTTCTAAGATTGGAAGAGGGATTTTGTTGGATCATGCAACAGGACTTGTAGTTGGTGAAATTGCTGTGGTTGGGAATAATGTTGCAATCAGTGGCGGTACTACATAGGAGCGGGTGGGAGCCATGGCTACCCCCACTTAAAAAAAAAAAAATTTATAGAGGAATAGACCAAAACACCCCTCATATTTTTGGATATTTTCAACCAGCACCCCCCCACAAAATAGTCACATGGACTCAGTCTCTTCTCTTCTCTTCCGTGCGTGCGTTCTGTAACATCCCGCCTAAGATTCAACTATTTATTAATATTGAGACGATGTATCAGAATTGTTTTAAGCAAGGGCAATTTGGTAAATTGTCAGTTAATGGGTTATTTATATGACAAGAGCAATATCTCGCTTAGAAGTAACAGTTAACAGTGTCAGAAACTTATGGAACAAGCTTGGCAATTATGCAATTATGTGGCATGGCAATTATGTAAATTATTTGAAATGGAAGATGTGTTTTAAATAGGAAAACAAGATATTTTCCAATTCATTTTTCCCCATTCTCTCTACTCATCTCCCACGCCATTCTCTCCTCCTCTTCACCTTAATCTTCACTTAATCATCCATCCTCATGGCCAATTCATGAGCAAGCACTAACTTTGGGAACTCTTGAACCATTGGGAGTCAAGGAAACAGGAAAGGAGGAAAGAATTGGAAGCTAGGGTTTGGCAAGAATTAAGGAAAGAAGATGGATCAAGCTAGGGTTTGATGATTGGAAGCTTGACAAGGAATCAAAGCTAGCTAAATCAAGGTGAGCTCCCTATGAATTTCTTACCCTTCTTGGGATAATTTTAAGGTTTATGAGGAAAGGAATACATGAATGATTTTGCCTAGATTTGTAATAGATAGTTTCCCTATTGTTAATACTTGTTATACTATGGTTTTATATGTTGAAAACCTTAGATTTTGATGTACAAATGCTTGCTGAACTGTGTGGAACTTAAAAACTTGTTTTTGAACTTTCTGGAACAGCTACAGGGGCTGCAACCCCTGGATTCATCGTGCCACGATGGCTTTCATCGTGCCATGATCATCCTGATCAGGCAGCCATCGTGCCACGATGGGTGGCTGGCGTGCCACGATGGTTCCAGCAAGGAACCTCATTTTTGAAACTTGTTTTTCTAGCCAGAAATCATCCGCACAGCGCCAGTATGCTTTTGTACATTTAAAAATGGAAGAATAGATCATAGTATACCTCGTATTAACATGAGTGTGGGGTTAGAAACATCACTTAATATTGAGGTTTAACCTCATTAAGAATCAAGACTCAAGCATGACAATGGGTAGAATTAACCCTAAGTTATCAAGTAAGATTTAGGGACTTAGTTCCCAACCTTTAAGTAATGGCTTATGAGAACGATAAGTCAAGGACCTCTATAGGTTAAAGAGATTTAGGAAGGTACTTATCATGTACTAAGCAATGTTATGTATTTGACTAAGTAAATGTAAGTTCAAGGATGATACATTAGTCAAGATTAGGACCTTTTATAGGTTAAGTACACATGAATGATTATCTAAGGAATGCATTAGATATGCACAAGGAATATGAAACGTAATAGAAACGTCTATGAACTTAAGAAAGAATTTAATGATAAAGAATATGATAACGTGTTCATCAGACTCCGGATTATGCCGGATGGGATTTCTCCGAAAGGGTTATCCACACGTGAGTTATAAGACTATATATGTTTAAAGAATAAGAACAAATTATTAAGATGGCTTGATGTGTCTCTCGTATGCTCGTTAGTTAGTATACGAGGGGTTCCTGTGAAGTTACCGCCTTAAATGGCAGCCGGAACGGTGAAGTTACCGCTCGTGAGGGCAGCTACACATCCAAGTCTATAAAGTTAATGTGTCTCCTGTCTGCTCGTCAGTTAGTATACAGGGGGTCCCCGTGAAGTTACCGCCTTAAATGGCAGCTGGGACGGTGAAGTTACCGCTCGCGAGAGCAGCCGCACAAAGAAAGAGGAGTCCGGTGTTAGCCTGATATGATAGGAATTTTCACCGGTAAGAAGGGAGATGTACTTCGGGGTTACTCCACCCGGATGCACTCCGTAAAATGAACCAAGATAATTATTGTTTGTTCAACGCTGACTTACTAACTTTAATTAAGAACGATGTATATTAATACTTATGAAATTATTATTATGAGAATATGATGATTAGTCAGCAGAGAAAGAAAGTGATCATAGGATGTCCCCAGATCACTAAGTGTAAGTTAAAGTTCAAGTTAGAATATGAAAGTATGAGATAAGATTATGATATGCAGCGATCCTAGTTTTCCCCTTGATCGCGAAATAAGTAAAGGTTAAGACTTGGCGATCATAGGTATCCCCAAGATTGCCGAGGTAGGCACGGCGACCCTAGGTTCCCCGTGGTCGCCAGCAGTAGGTAGGGTAGGAGCTCACTGAGACATTATGTCTCATCCCTATCCTTCTGGTGCAGGTTCTTAGGTTACCAAGAGATGTTCATGAAGATCTTCAGGAAGACGCTGGATGGAGTGCAGATGCTCGTCAAGGCAAGCTCAGGAGGTTGACAGATTTTATATTTGTATATGAAAGTGTATTTTATGTTATTTGGATATTTATGTAAACGAGCAAATTGTACTCATTCAGTGGTTTGTATATTTTAATTATTGTAAATTTTAATGTATCCGATATCAGATTAACGCACATGCTAATATACTAGTTAAAGTTAGTATGGGTGTTACAATTGGTATCAGAGCAGGTCGATTCAGACCGTGCCTTGGGTCATTAAAGTTTCAATAAAAGTAGTGGGACCATTGGGTTCCGGATATTGTTCTAAAGGTCACATCTAGATGAGCCTGATCAACTCAATCTAGTATATGACAGTTAGGATAAATGTCTGAGAGCTGAATGTGACCAAGGAGGAATGAAGTGTATGAAGGGCGAAGATTAAGGTGACAGAATTCTAAGACGGATTTAGCGAAGAAGTAATCAACGCCAAATGGTGGCCATCAAACTGTAAAGTGACAAGCCTGTTAGTGGCAAGGTCTTAGGGACATAAAGGATATTTAACATTGAGGTGAAACGCCTCAACCCAGTTGGACGCATCGTTGGACGATGCCTCGTCTGCGGAAGATATAAGGATTAAGGAATCATGGAATGCTCTAGGAAATGACGTAGAACCTTGACGGGAACCGCAGTTTGAGAAGTTAAAGTGAAGTGTGGACTAAGTAACGATTCTAAGTATAGAATTAAGGAATTGCAGTACCAAACCTATAGAAATGAAATGATGAATTACCGGACCGTTAAGAGAAATAATCACGGATTACGTGAGTTATTGGACAGATGAAGTTAACCACACAAGTGTGGTCTTTGAGCATGGATCACAAGTAAATTTAATTTCATCGGATCAGCCGCACCTCCCGAACCATAAATGCTAGATTTGGGAATTAAGAAGAGACGATGGATGAAAGTTGATGATAATAAGATATGCGCATGTCAAGCGGGAATCAGATATTCGGATGTGTCCTAATAGCAAGAAGATTAGAAACAAGCTAAGCTAGATTGGAATTTAGTGTACTAATGGACGAATTAAGTTGAACACCCTTGATTGGACGAACCGTATTGAATTTCCTCGATTGGTTGGAAAATGCAAGTTTAAGATAACACAAGAGTAAGGTAGACCAGTTTTGAAGGATAATCGGAATCTTAGCCGAGAAAATTATATGATATTTATTATATGGAAGAACGTCCTTTATATGAAATGTTAAGATTGTGATTAGAGTAACGACGTTATATGTTTTTAACCGAAGAGTTTTCTTCCACGAATATTCAAGAAGCTGAAAAAAAAAAAAAGATCACCCCGTGTAGATAAGTTCTGAGAACGGTAATAAAGTATAGACTTCTGGCTGCTCAACTATATGCAAAATTACTCAGGTGTTAAGAATCGAGCTTTGGACTGTGGATCCAGTAACAAGTAACTGGAGGAATCCAATAGATTATGGTAATGTGCAAAAGTTTAAGATCGTTTGAGCGGACACTCGAAGAGACGTAACTTATGTCTAGGCGTTCTAGAGAACCATTAAGAATTTGAAACCTTTCAGGACGGATTGTTTTGTAGAAACTCAAGGGTAACTTAAGGGACATGATAGAGCTAAGGAGACCAAAGTTGTCCCGGGAAGATTATGGATAAGAAATCATTTAGGATGAGGAAAGAGTGAATAGTAACAAGACTCATATGAAAGGTATGAACCTTCAGAAGCTATAAGTGTTTTTAGAAATTGCCACAAATGGATGTACATGAATTTAAACTGCCTCAGATATATTTTCAGTCGGGTTACCGCAATGTTTAATGATTCTACATAAAAAGCTGACCAAGAGAAATGGTAACATCAGACAAATTCGTTACAGTGATTACAAAGTGATAGAGTAAAAAGATTGGTCGATGGAATTTTATGTGTCAATAGTGAAGTCTTCCTCCGATGCTAACTCGAGTGTTAAATCAGAGTGGCGCAGTGGAGTGGTAATTCAAGAATGATATAACGAACAACGCTAAGCTGAGGCTTAAAGTATGAGAAGATGTTAAGTGTTTAATTCCTATTATACAGGATAGTAGTAAGTATAAGCGATTTGACCGTGTTATGAGTTCTAATGGAGAGTTATGGAAGTTAAGTTGATGAATACCTTAAACCTCGAAATCTATGAGGAATGAAATAATTGAATTGAGGCTTTGATCAGAAACGACAATGCAGTGGCGAATGAGTTTAATTTCATGATGTACCCATGTCATGTTAACCTATCTTAGCTGAAGATTTTGGAATGTCTTGAACTTAATGTTCACCAGTAAAGGTCGGAGAACTTTTACGCAGATTAAAAGTTATTCGTAGTTCATGGTAAAGGGCTACGTAATTTCAGGTTATGACTAAAGGATTAGAGACTGAGTGTGCTATTTGGGTAGCAATCGAGTAGAGTTTCCGTTGGAAATAAGAATCTTGAATTTGGCATTCAGAACGAGAAATAAGTTTGTGATACCGGTAAATTGTAACCATAAATTTACATTATAGATTGTTGTATACTTAAGAATAAACATGAGTAACATTGGCGGGGAAAACCTGGCAAGCCAGTTGAAAGGCAAATCCCGGATGTTACGAAATGAGTTGAGCGTAAGGAAAGATTTCCAATTGATGTAGTAGTGTCTCAAATATGTTAAGATTAAGAATGATGTCCCGTTAGTTGGACAAAGATGAGGTAATGTATAGTGTACACGTGCTCGCTTATGTATGTAAGTTATATGCTATGAAATATATTATATAATGATATGTGAGACGACTTAAGCCACTCTTCACTTGGACTAAACTTCCGTGAGTTTGGAATTATCGGTGTAGAAAACATTTATGCTGCGACAAGAAAACGAGAATAAGTTGTGACAAGAACGATGGGAGATTGGCAAACTCCTAGTATGAAGGATGATTTCTAAGACATTAAGATAAGTAATGTCATAGATCAATCGAAGCAGAACGCGGGTAATCAGTAAGTTTTTACGAGCCCTTAAGGAGTTCCGTAGTGGGAGCAATGATTAAGATTATGGAAAGTAATACACCAAGATGCCTCCTCCTTGTATTTGTATAATGAAGGTAGTGCGGTAGTCTTACCCTCATTAAAGAATGGTATAATTATGGAAAAACCATATATGTAGGATGACGTTGTTTAAGGCAAAGATCGAATATAAGAATTCAATGGAATCGTCGAGGATAATAAGAACGTCCATTATCGTCAAGGTAAGATTACGCGGACTATGACGAGATTATAAGAAATCAGCACAAGTGTTAGGATAACTCTAGTTTGGGTTACAAGAAGTGTATGAACAAGGATATAGTCAACAAGTTGGATGCGATGGTTCGGATAACCTCATATTCTACTACGCAAGAAAAGTGTAATGCACATTAAGCGCTACAGATAACGAAAGATTGTCGAATACATTCGACTTATAGAATTTAGAATCTGAGGGATTCCGATAAGTAAGACGAATTGGAGTCTTGGCTAATGAAGGAAGTATTATGTGAGATTAATTTATATATGATAGTGGATTCTAAATTTCGAGGACGAAATTTCTTTAAGGGGGGTAGATTGTAACATCCCGCCTAAGATTCAACTATTTATTAATATTGAGACGATGTATCAGAATTGTTTTAAGCAAGGGCAATTTGGTAAATTGTCAGTTAATGGGTTATTTATATGACAAGAGCAATATCTCGCTTAGAAGTAACAGTTAACAGTGTCAGAAACTTATGGAACAAGCTTGGCAATTATGCAATTATGTGGCATGGCAATTATGTAAATTATTTGAAATGGAAGATGTGTTTTAAATAGGAAAACAAGATATTTTCCAATTCATTTTTCCCCATTTTCTCTACTCATCTCCCACGCCATTCTCTCCTCCTCTTCACCTTAATCTTCACTTAATCATCCATCCTCATGGCCAATTCATGAGCAAGCACTAACTTTGGGAACTCTTGAACCATTGGGAGTCAAGGAAACAGGAAAGGAGGAAAGAATTGGAAGCTAGGGTTTGGCAAGAATTAAGGAAAGAAGATGGATCAAGCTAGGGTTTGATGATTGGAAGCTTGACAAGGAATCAAAGCTAGCTAAATCAAGGTGAGCTCCCTATGAATTTCTTACCCTTCTTGGGATAATTTTAAGGTTTATGAGGAAAGGAATACATGAATGATTTTGCCTAGATTTGTAATAGATAGTTTCCCTATTGTTAATACTTGTTATACTATGGTTTTATATGTTGAAAACCTTAGATTTTGATGTACAAATGCTTGCTGAACTGTGTGGAACTTAAAAACTTGTTTTTGAACTTTCTGGAACAGCTACAGGGGCTGCAACCCCTGGATTCATCGTGCCACGATGGCTTTCATCGTGCCATGATCATCCTGATCAGGCAGCCATCGTGCCACGATGGGTGGCTGGCGTGCCACGATGGTTCCAGCAAGGAACCTCATTTTTGAAACTTGTTTTTCTAGCCAGAAATCATCCGCACAGCGCCAGTATGCTTTTGTACATTTAAAAATGGAAGAATAGATCATAGTATACCTCGTATTAACATGAGTGTGGGGTTAGAAACATCACTTAATATTGAGGTTTAACCTCATTAAGAATCAAGACTCAAGCATGACAATGGGTAGAATTAACCCTAAGTTATCAAGTAAGATTTAGGGACTTAGTTCCCAACCTTTAAGTAATGGCTTATGAGAACGATAAGTCAAGGACCTCTATAGGTTAAAGAGATTTAGGAAGGTACTTATCATGTACTAAGCAATGTTATGTATTTGACTAAGTAAATGTAAGTTCAAGGATGATACATTAGTCAAGATTAGGACCTTTTATAGGTTAAGTACACATGAATGATTATCTAAGGAATGCATTAGATATGCACAAGGAATATGAAACGTAATAGAAACGTCTATGAACTTAAGAAAGAATTTAATGATAAAGAATATGATAACGTGTTCATCAGACTCCGGATTATGCCGGATGGGATTTCTCCGAAAGGGTTATCCACACGTGAGTTATAAGACTATATATGTTTAAAGAATAAGAACAAATTATTAAGATGGCTTGATGTGTCTCTCGTATGCTCGTTAGTTAGTATACGAGGGGTTCCTGTGAAGTTACCGCCTTAAATGGCAGCCGGAACGGTGAAGTTACCGCTCGTGAGGGCAGCTACACATCCAAGTCTATAAAGTTAATGTGTCTCCTGTCTGCTCGTCAGTTAGTATACAGGGGGTCCCCGTGAAGTTACCGCCTTAAATGGCAGCTGGGACGGTGAAGTTACCGCTCGCGAGAGCAGCCGCACAAAGAAAGAGGAGTCCGGTGTTAGCCTGATATGATAGGAATTTTCACCGGTAAGAAGGGAGATGTACTTCGGGGTTACTCCACCCGGATGCACTCCGTAAAATGAACCAAGATAATTATTGTTTGTTCAACGCTGACTTACTAACTTTAATTAAGAACGATGTATATTAATACTTATGAAATTATTATTATGAGAATATGATGATTAGTCAGCAGAGAAAGAAAGTGATCATAGGATGTCCCCAGATCACTAAGTGTAAGTTAAAGTTCAAGTTAGAATATGAAAGTATGAGATAAGATTATGATATGCAGCGATCCTAGTTTTCCCCTTGATCGCGAAATAAGTAAAGGTTAAGACTTGGCGATCATAGGTATCCCCAAGATTGCCGAGGTAGGCACGGCGACCCTAGGTTCCCCGTGGTCGCCAGCAGTAGGTAGGGTAGGAGCTCTCTGAGACATTATGTCTCATCCCTATCCTTCTGGTGCAGGTTCTTAGGTTACCAAGAGATGTTCATGAAGATCTTCAGGAAGACGCTGAATGGAGTGCAGATGCTCGTCAAGGCAAGCTCAGGAGGTTGACAGATTTTATATTTGTATATGAAAGTGTATTTTATGTTATTTGGATATTTATGTAAACGAGCAAATTGTACTCATTCAGTGGTTTGTATATTTTAATTATTGTAAATTTTAATGTATCCGATATCAGATTAACGCACATGCTAATATACTAGTTAAAGTTAGTATGGGTGTTACACGTTCCTTCCAGTCTCTTCTCTTCTCTTCCGTGCGCGCGTTCCTTCCTTGCGTGCGTGCGTGCGTTCCTTCCAGCACCCACCCTTCCTTCCAGTCTCTTCTCTTCTCGCTGTATCACATCGTGTGTTCCTTGCGGCGCCGAATCCATTCATTCTTCAAGACTTCAGGTTTGTTTGTTTCCTCTTTGCAATTTCTTGTCAATTTTCCCTATTTTTTTTATTCTTCAAGACTTTTCATTCTTCAAGACTTCAGGTTTGTTTGTTTCCTCTTTGCAATTTCTTGTCAATTTGCAATTTCTTGTCAATTTCTTGTCAATTTTATTTTTTTTATTCTCAAACTCTATCCTAATAACTAATATTATTTTTCCCTATTTTTTTTTCTCTCCCTATTTTCCATGATTGTTCTTGTTCTAGGTCGCTCCTTCACTTCCTCATTATATAAGAAGACTTCCCCTTTCACACAAAATCCATTCAAACCCATTTTTCTTCTTCCCACAAAGCTCCAATCTTTATTCCCATTTTACCCTTTTCCTTCTTCTATCATGGCTACTTGTATTGACTCTTCTACCCCTCCTCCTTCTCGCAAACCAAACATTCCTCATCAACATGATGACCCTTCCTTCAACTTTGTCAAATTTTGCCGACCCTTTTCACAGCATCATGAAAAAAACTTGCATACACAAAGGGTTGTTGAAGATTTTGAACATGTTCATGATAAGGTTGAAAATGGTGTTGAGGTTGATTTGTGGTTGAAGATTCAAGAAGAAGCAAGGTTAGATTTAGAACAAGAACCAATATTATCTAGCTATTATTTCAGCTCAATATTATCACACAAATCATTAGAAAGTGCATTATCAAATCAACTCTCAATTCATTTGAGTAATTTGAGTCTTTCTAGCACAACCCTTTTTGATCTTTTCATGAATATTTTAGTTGATGATGAAGATATTATAGATGCTGTGAAAGATGATATGAAAGCAGTGATAGAAAGAGACCCTGCTTGTATAAGCTATGTTCATTGTTTGTTGAATTTCAAAGGCTTTTTAGCTTGTCAAGCTCATAGGGTAGCACATAAATTATGGTTACAAGGAAGAAAAGTTTTTGCACTTTTGACTTAAAATAGGGTTTCTGAGGTTTTTGCTGTTGATATTCATCCTGGTGCTAAGATTGGAAGAGGGATTTTGTTGGATCATGCAACAGGACTTGTAGTTGGTGAAACTGCTGTGGTTGGGAATAATGTTGCAATCAGTGGCGGTACTACATAGGAGCGGGTGGGAGCCATGGCTACCCCCACTTAAAAAAAAAATTTATAGAGGAATAGACCAAAACACCCCTCATATTTTTGGATATTTTCAACCAGCACCCCCCACAAAATAGTCACATGGACTCAGTCTCTTCTCTTCTCTTCCGTGCGTGCGTTCCTTCCAGTCTCTTCTCTTCTCTTCCGTGCGCGCGTTCCTTCCTTGCGTGCGTGCGTGCGTTCCTTCCAGCACCCACCCTTCCTTCCAGTCTCTTCTCTTCTCGCTGTATCACATCGTGTGTTCCTTGCGGCGCCGAATCCATTCATTCTTCAAGACTTCAGGTTTGTTTGTTTCCTCTTTGCAATTTCTTGTCAATTTTCCCTATTTTTTTTATTCTTCAAGACTTTTCATTCTTCAAGACTTCAGGTTTGTTTGTTTCCTCTTTGCAATTTCTTGTCAATTTGCAATTTCTTGTCAATTTCTTGTCAATTTTATTTTTTTTATTCTCAAACTCTATCCTAATAACTAATATTATTTTTCCCTATTTTTTTTTCTCTCCCTATTTTCCATGATTGTTCTTGATCTAGGTCGCTCCTTCACTTCCTCATTATATAAGAAGACTTCCCATTTCACACAAAATCCATTCAAACCCATTTTTCTTCTTCCCCCAAAGCTCCAATCTTTATTCCCATTTTACCCTTTTCCTTCTTCTATCATGGCTACTTGTATTGACTCTTCTACCCCTCCTCCTTCTCGCAAACCAAACATTCCTCATCAACATGATGACCCTTCCTTCAACTTTGTCAAATTTTGCCGACCCTTTTCACAGAATCATGAAAAAAACTTGCATACACAAAGGGTTGTTGAAGATTTTGAACATGTTCATGATAAGGTTGAAAATGGTGTTGAGGTTGATTTGTGGTTGAAGATTCAAGGAGAAGCAAGGTTAGATTTAGAACAAGAACCAATATTATCTAGCTATTATTTCAGCTCAATATTATCACACAAATCATTAGAAAGTGCATTATCAAATCAACTCTCAATTCATTTAAGTAATTTGAGTCTTTCTAGCACAACCCTTTTTGATCTTTTCATGAATATTTTAGTTGATGATGAAGATATTATAGATGCTGTGAAAGATGATATGAAAGCAGTGAAAGAAAGAGACCCTGCTTGTATAAGCTATGTTCATTGTTTGTTGAATTTCAAAGGCTTTTTAGCTTGTCAAGCTCATAGGGTAGCACATAAATTATGGTTACAAGGAAGAAAAGTTTTAGCACTTTTGATTCAAAATAGAGTTTCTGAGGTTTTTGCTGTTGATATTCATCCTGGTGCTAAGATTGGAAGAGGGATTTTGTTGGATCATGCAACAGGACTTGTAGTTGGTGAAACTGCTGTGGTTGGGAATAATGTTGCAATCAGTGGCGGTACTACATAGGAGCGGGTGGGAGACATTGCTACCCCCACTTAAAAAAAAAAAATTTATAGAGGAATAGACCAAAACACCCCTCATATTTTTGGATATTTTCAACCAGCACCCCCCCACAAAATAGTCACATGGACTGAGTCTCTTCTCTTCTCTTCCGTGCGTGCGTTCCTTCCAGTCTCTTCTCTTCTCTTCCGTGCGCGCGTTCCTTCCTTGCGTGCGTGCGTGTGTTCCTTCCAGCACCCACCCTTCCTTCCAGTCTCTTCTCTTCTCGCTGTATCACATCGTGTGTTCCTTGCGGCGCCGAATCCATTCATTCTTCAAGACTTCAGGTTTGTTTGTTTCCTCTTTGCAATATCTTGTCAATTTTCCCTATTTTTTTTATTCTTCAAGACTTTTCATTCTTCAAGACTTCAGGTTTGTTTGTTTCCTCTTTGCAATTTCTTGTCAATTTGCAATTTCTTGTCAATTTTATTTTTTTTATTCTCAAACTCTATCCTAATAACTAATATTATTTTTCCTTATTTTTTTTTTCTCTCCCTATTTTCCATGATTGTTCTTGTTCTAGCTCGCTCCTTCACTTCCTCATTATATAAGAAGACTTCCCCTTTCACACAAAATCCATTCAAACCCCTTTTTCTTCTTCCCCCAAAGCTCCAATCTTTATTCCCATTTTACCCTTTTCCTTCTTCTATCATGGCTACTTGTATTGACTCTTCTACCCCTCCTCCTTCTCGCAAACCAAACATTCCTCATCAACATGATGACCCTTCCTTCAACTTTGTCAAATTTTGCCGACCCTTTTCACAGAATCATGAAAAAAACTTGCATACACAAAGGGTTGTTGAAGATTTTGAACATGTTCATGATAAGGTTGAAAATGGTGTTGAGGTTGATTTGTGGTTGAAGATTCAAGAAGAAGCAAGGTTAGATTTAGAACAAGAACCAATATTATCTAGCTATTATTTCAGCTCAATATTATCACACAAATCATTAGAAAGTGCATTTTCAAATCAACTCTCAATTCATTTGAGTAATTTGAGTCTTTCTAGCACAACCCTTTTTGATCTTTTCATGAATATTTTAGTTGATGATGAAGATATTATAGATGCTGTGAAAGATGATATGAAAGCAGTGAAAGAAAGAGACCCTGCTTGTATAAGCTATGTTCATTGTTTGTTGAATTTCAAAGGCTTTTTAGCTTGTCAAGCTCATAGGGTAGCACATAAATTATGGTTACAAGGAAGAAAAGTTTTAGCACTTTTGATTCAAAATAGGGTTTCTGAGGTTTTTGCTGTTGATATTCATCCTGGTGCTAAGATTGGAAGAGGGATTTTGTTGGATCATGCAACAGGACTTGTAGTTGGTGAAACTGCTGTGGTTGGGAATAATGTTGCAATCAGTGGCGGTACTACATAGGAGCGGGTGGGAGCCATGGCTACCCCCACTTAAAAAAAAAAAAATTTATACAGGAATAGACCAAAACACCCCTCATATTTTTGGATATTTTCAACCAGCACCCCCCCCCAGAAAATAGTCACATGGACTCAGTCTCTTCTCTTCTCTTCCGTGCGTGCGTTCCTTCCAGTCTCTTCTCTTCTCTTCCGTGCGCGCGTTCCTTCCTTGCGTGCGTGCGTGCGTTCCTTCCAGCACCCACCCTTCCTTCCAGTCTCTTCTCTTCTCGCTGTATCACATCGTGTGTTCCTTGCGGCGCCGAATCCATTCATTCTTCAAGACTTCAGGTTTGTTTGTTTCCTCTTTGCAATTTCTTGTCAATTTTCCCTATTTTTTTTATTCTTCAAGACTTTTCATTCTTCAAGACTTCAGGTTTGTTTGTTTCCTCTTTGCAATTTCTTGTCAATTTGCAATTTCTTGTCAATTTTATTTTTTTTATTCTCAAACTCTATCCTAATAACTAATATTATTTTTCCCTATTTTTTTTCTCTCCCTATTTTCCATGATTGTTCTTGTTCTAGGTCGCTCCTTCACTTCCTCATTATATAAGAAGACTTCCCCTTTCACACAAAATCCATTCAAACCCATTTTTCTTCTTCCCCCAAAGCTCCAATCTTTATTCCCATTTTACCCTTTTCCTTCTTCTATCATGGCTACTTGTATTGACTCTTCTACCCCTCCTCCTTCTCGCAAACCAAACATTCCTCATCAACATGATGACCCTTCCTTCAACTTTGTCAAATTTTGCCGACCCTTTTCACAGAATCATGAAAAAAACTTGCATACACAAAGGGTTGTTGAAGATTTTGAACATGTTCATGATAAGGTTGAAAATGGTGTTGAGGTTGATTTGTGGTTGAAGATTCAAGAAGAAGCAAGGTTAGATTTAGAACAAGAACCAATATTATCTAGCTATTATTTCAGCTCAATATTATCACACAAATCATTAGAAAGTGCATTATCAGATCAACTCTCAATTCATTTGAGTAATTTGAGTCTTTCTAGCACAACCCTTTTTGATCTTTTCATGAATATTTTAGTTGATGATGAAGATATTATAGATGCTGTGAAAGATGATATGAAAGCAGTGAAAGAAAGAGACCCTGCTTGTATAAGCTATGTTCATTGTTTGTTGAATTTCAAAGGCTTTTTAGCTTGTCAAGCTCATAGGGTAGCACATAAATTATGGTTACAAGGAAGAAAAGTTTTAGCACTTTTGATTCAAAATAGGGTTTGAGGTTTTTGCTGTTGATATTCATCCTGGTGCTAAGATTGGAAGAGGGATTTTGTTTGATCATGCAACAGGACTTGTAGTTGGTGAAACTGCTGTGGTTGGGAATAATGTTGCAATCAGTGGCGGTACTACATAGGAGCGGGTGGGAGCCATGGCTACCCCCACTTAAAAAAAAAAAATTTATAGAGGAATAGACCAAAACACCCCTCATATTTTTGGATATTTTCAACCAGCACCCCCCCCCACAAAATAGTCACATGGACTGAGTCTCTTCTCTTCTCTTCCGTGCGTGCGTTCCTTCCAGTCTCTTCTCTTCTCTTCCGTGCGCGCGTTCCTTCCTTGCGTGCGTGCGTGCGTTCCTTCCAGCACCCACCCTTCCTTCCAGTCTCTTCTCTTCTCGTTGTATCACATCGTGTGTTCCTTGCGGCGCCGAATCCATTCATTCTTCAAGACTTCAGGTTTGTTTGTTTCCTCTTTGCAATATCTTGTCAATTTTCCCTATTTTTTTTATTCTTCAAGACTTTTCATTCTTCAAGACTTCAGGTTTGTTTGTTTCCTCTTTGCAATTTCTTGTCAATTTGCAATTTCTTGTCAATTTCTTGTCAATTTTTTTTTTTTATTCTCAAATTCTATCCTAATAACTAATATTATTTTTCCCTATTTTTTTTTTCTCTCCCTATTTTCCATGATTGTTCTTGTTCTAGGTCGCTCCTTCACTTCCTCTTTATATAAGAAGACTTCCCCTTTCACACAAAATCCATTCAAACCCCTTTTTCTTCTTCCCCCAAAGCTCCAATCTTTATTCCCATTTTACCCTTTTCCTTCTTCTATCATGGCTACTTGTATTGACTCTTCTACCCCTCCTTCTCGCAAACCAAACATTCCTCATCAACATGATGACCCTTCCTTCAACTTTCTCAAATTTTGCCGACCCTTTTCACAGAATCATGAAAAAAACTTGCATACACAAAGGGTTGTTGAAGATTTTGAACATGTTCATGATAAGATTGAAAATGGTGTTGAGGTTGATTTGTGGTTGAAGATTCAAGAAGAAGCAAGGTTAGATTTAGAACAAGAACCAATATTATCTAGCTATTATTTCAGCTCAATATTATCACACAAATCATTAGAAAGTGCATTATCAAATCAACTCTCAATTCATTTGAGTAATTTGAGTCTTTCTAGCACAACCCTTTTTGATCTTTTCGTGAATATTTTAGTTGATGATGAAGATATTATAGATGCTGTGAAAGATGATATGAAAGCAGTGAAAGAAAGAGACCCTGCTTGTATAAGCTATGTTCATTGTTTGTTGAATTTCAAAGGCTTTTTAGCTTGTCAAGCTCATAGGGTAGCACATAAATTATGGTTACAAGGAAGAAAAGTTTTAGCACTTTTGATTCAAAATAGGGTTTCTGAGGTTTTTGCTGTTGATATTCATCCTGGTGCTAAGATTGGAAGAGGGATTTTGTTGGATCATGCAACAGGACTTGTAGTTGGTGAAACTGCTATGGTTGGGAATAATGTTGCAATCAGTGGCGGTACTACATAGGAGCGGGTGGGAGCCATGGCTACCCCCACTTAAAAAAAAAAAATTATAGAGGAATAGACCAAAACACCCCTCATATTTTTGGATATTTTCAACCAGCACCCCCCCACAAAATAGTCACATGGACTCAGTCTCTTCTCTTCTCTTCCGTGCGTGCGTTCCTTCCAGTCTCTTCTCTTCTCTTCCGTGCGCGCGTTCCTTCCTTGCGTGAGTGCGTGCGTTCCTTCCAGCATCCACCCTTCCTTCCAGTCTCTTCTCTTCTCGCTGTATCACATCGTGTGTTCCTTGCGGCGCCGAATCCATTCATTCTTCAAGACTTCAGGTTTGTTTGTTTCCTCTTTGCAATTTCTTGTCAATTTTCCCTATTTTTTTTATTCTTCAAGACTTTTCATTCTTCAAGACTTCAGGTTTGTTTGTTTCCTCTTTGCAATTTCTTGTCAATTTGCAATTTCTTGTCAATTTCTTGTCAATTTTATTTTTTTTATTCTCAAACTCTATCCTAATAACTAATATTATTTTTCCCTATTTTTTTTTCTCTCCCTATTTTCCATGATTGTTCTTGATCTAGGTCGCTCCTTCACTTCCTCATTATATAAGAAGACTTCCCCTTTCACACAAAATCCATTCAAACCCATTTTTCTTCTTCCCCCAAAGCTCCAATCTTTATTCCCATTTTACCCTTTTCCTTCTTCTATCATGGCTACTTGTATTGACTCTTCTACCCCTCCTCCTTCTCGCAAACCAAACATTCCTCATCAACATGATGACCCTTCCTTCAACTTTGTCAAATTTTGCCGACCCTTTTCACAGAATCATGAAAAAAACTTGCATACACAAAGGGTTGTTGAAGATTTTGAACATGTTCATGATAAGGTTGAAAATGGTGTTGAGGTTGATTTGTGGTTGAAGATTCAAGAAGAAGCAAGGTTAGATTTAGAACAAGAACCAATATTATCTAGCTATTATTTCAGCTCAATATTATCACACAAATCATTAGAAAGTGCATTATCAAATCAACTCTCAATTCATTTGAGTAATTTGAGTCTTTCTAGCACAACCCTTTTTGATCTTTTCATGAATATTTTAGTTGATGATGAAGATATTATAGATGCTGTGAAAGATGATATGAAAGCAGTGAAAGAAAGAGACCCTGCTTGTATAAGCTATGTTCATTGTTTGTTGAATTTCAAAGGCTTTTTAGCTTGTCAAGCTCATAGGGTAGCACATAAATTATGGTTACAAGGAAGAAAAGTTTTAGCACTTTTGATTCAAAATAGGGTTTCTGAGGTTTTTGCTGTTGATATTCATCCTGGTGCTAAGATTGGAAGAGGGATTTTGTTGGATCATGCAACAGGACTTGTAGTTGGTGAAACTGTTGTGGTTGGGAATAATGTTGCAATCAGTGGCGGTACTACATAGGAGCGGGTGGGAGCCATGGCTACCCCCACTTAAAAAAAAAAATTTATAGAGGAATAGACATAAACACCCCTCATATTTTTGGATATTTTCAACCAGCACCCCCCCACAAAATAGTCACATAGACTCAGTCTCTTCTCTTCTCTTCCGTGCGTGCGTTCCTTCCAGTCTCTTCTCTTCTCTTCCGTGCGCGCGTTCCTTCCTTGCGTGCGTGCGTGCGTTCCTTCCAGCACCCACCCTTCCTTCCAGTCTCTTCTCTTCTCGCTGTATCACATCGTGTGTTCCTTGCGGCGCTGAATCCATTCATTCTTCAAGACTTCAGGTTTTTTGTTTCCTCTTTGCAATTTCTTGTCAATTTTCCCTATTTTTTTTATACTTCAAGACTTTTCATTCTTCAATACTTCAGGTTTGTTTGTTTCCTCTTTGCAATTTCTTGTCAATTTGCAATTTCTTGTCAATTTCTTGTCTATTTTATTTTTTTTATTCTCAAACTCTATCCTAATAACTAATATTATTTTTCCCTATTTTTTTTTCTCTCCCTATTTTCCATGATTGTTCTTGTTCTAGGTCGCTCCTTCACTTCCTCATTATATAAGAAGACTTCCCCTTTCACACAAAATCAGTTCAAACCCATTTTTCTTCTTCCCCCAAAGCTCCAATCTTTATTCCCATTTTACCCTTTTCCTTCTTCTATCATGGCTACTTGTATTGACTCTTCTACCCCTCCTCCTTCTCGCAAACCAAACATTCCTCATCAACATGATGACCCTTCCTTCAACTTTGTCAAATTTTGCCGACCCTTTTCACAGAATCATGAAAATCACTTGCATACACAAAGGGTTGTTGAAGATTTTGAACATGTTCATGATAAGGTTGAAAATGGTGTTGAGGTTGATTTGTGGTTGAAGATTCAAAAAGAAGCAAGGTTAGATTTAGAACAAGAACCAATATTATCTAGCTATTATTTCAGCTCAATATTATCACACAAATCATTAGAAAGTGCATTATCAAATCAACTCTCAATTCATTTGAGTAATTTGAGTCTTTCTAGCACAACCCTTTTTGATCTTTTCATGAATATTTTAGTTGATGATGAAGATATTATAGATGCTGTGAAAGATGATATGAAAGCAGTGAAAGAAAGAGACCCTGCTTGTATAAGCTATGTTCATTGTTTGTTGAATTTCAAAGGCTTTTTAGCTTGTCAAGCTCATAGGGTAGCAAATAAATTATGGTTACAAGGAAGAAAAGTTTTAGCACTTTTGATTCAAAATAGGGTTTCTGAGGTTTTTGCTGTTGATATTCATCCTGGTGCTAAGATTGAAAGAGGGATTTTGTTGGATCATGCAACAGGACTTGTAGTTGGTGAAACTGATGTGGTTGGGAATAATGTTGCAATCAGTGGCGGTACTACATAGGAGCGGGTGGGAGCCATGGCTACCCCCGCTTAAAAAAAAAAAATTTATAGAGGAAAAGACCAAAACACCCCTCATATTTTTAGATATTTTCAACCAGCACCCCCCACAAAATAGTCACATGGACTCAGTCTCTTCTCTTCTCTTCCGTGCGTGCGTTCCTTCCAGTCTCTTCTCTTCTCTTCCGTGCGCGCGTTCCTTCCGTGCGTGCATGCGTGCGTTCCTTCCAGCACCCACCCTTCCTTCCAGTCTCTTCTCTTCTCGCTGTATCACATCGTGTGTTTCTTGCGGCGCCGAATCCATTCATTCTTCAAGACTTCAGGTTTGTTTGTTTCCTCTTTGCAATTTCTTGTCAATTTTCGTATTCAATTGATTCAATTCAATGTTGGTATAAATTATTATCTATATTGCTTGCTTAAAATTGGGGGAAATTGAACCCTAAAAAAAAATTGGGGGAATTGCAAACTGATTCTGTATGCTATTTGTTTGTTATTTGGATAGTTTAAAGAATCAATAATTCATTGTTGGATGCAGAGTGTCTAACCATTTCGAATACTATATGTTGGTAAATTTCAATTCATGTTCAGTTTTTTATTATTTAACAAATTCAATCAACGTGAAAGCATTCATGTTGTCTGATTTAGCATTGTTCGATCAGTTGTCACATGAACAAATAATTACTAACCATTCTTTCATTCTCTTTTGGCATTTTTTTTGTTAATTTTTCTTTTCCATCTAAACTTTATTTGCCTATCAAAGGGAAGCAATAGCAATGAATGTATGTAACTATACCAAAGAATAATTAATGTATATTAGCTAGAAATTGATATGTGAATTGTGCATTTTGTAGGAGTGATACAATGGTCAAACTTAAGAAAATTGATGCCTTTTTTAAGAGGAAAGAATTTAACATAGATGAAAATTGTATAGCTTCATCATCAACAGTTGAACGAAACACTTCGAGTGATCAAACGGTTCAACCGGATGAGCAGCCTTGCAAGATTCAAAAAGTCACTATGGATAAATTTGATGTCAATTGTTTAGAACGTGATGCCGGAAAGCGCCTCCAGATTTGGGAATATCCAGTGAATCAAAGAGATGAAGTTGGATGAGCTTATCTTAATTGGGGTCCCTATCAATGGCTAGTAGAAAAGTACCCTCTCAATGAAGATAAGCATCCAAGACGGTTTCAAGCAGCTTGGTTCAAAATGTTCTCTTCATGGCTAGAGTATTCTCCAACTAATGATGCTGCTTATTGTTTGCTTTGTTACTTGTTCACTAATAAACCAAGTGACAAACCTGCAGCTGACGTCTTTACTAGAAAAGGATTTAAAGCATGGAGAAAGGTGAATGCCGGAAAGAATTGTGCTTTTCTTAAACATATTGGAGAAAGTCCTTGTTCATTTCACAATAATGCAGTGAAAGCATCTCAAGACTTGTTCAATCAATCTATGAACATCAGATATGCACTTGATGAGCAGAGTTCTGCTCAAATCCTCCAAAATAGACTTCGTCTCAAGTGCTCTATTGATTCTGTAACATCCCGCTTATAAGTATCAGTTAATCGTGTTAGAACTAATTAAGAAGCATGGCAAACTTGTAAATAAGTGGCATGGCATTTTAGTAAATATTTGGAAAGAGGAGATTATTTGAGAAAGAAACAAGATATTTCTTGCTATCTTTCTTCATTTCATTCATTCTTCCGAAATCAACATTTTCTCTTCCTCCTTCCCTCAATCACACGCCCCCATCTCTCTTTCCCACACTCATCAAACTTCATCCCAAATCTTGTGAGAAGTTCATGTTAGCAAGCTGGGTTTTGGGAAGTTAGAGCAAGAAGTAGTAAAAGAAGAACAAGGAGAATTAAGGAAGAGTCAAGAGAAGTGGTAGCTTGAAGCTAGGGCTTTGGGAATCAGAATTAGCAAGCACCAATAGGAGGTTTAAGGTGAGCTCCACAGGGTTTTAGAACCCGTTTGAGTAAGTTTGTGAGTTTTAGCATTATGAACAAAGTTATGAACTTTTAAGCCCTAATTCTATTTTGCTAGTAATTCTTGATCATTACATGTTGTAATCTGTTAATATGCCTTTGAATTTACCATTTAAGCTGTTGTGATGTTTGGGCATGATTGGATAAGCCAAAATGGTGGAAAACATGCTTTAAACTTGCCCTATGCTGTCCAACTGCAGGTAAAATCGTGTCACAATTTTACAACCGTGTCACGATTTTATAGGCAGGAACCAACACGTTTTCTGGGCAGGAAATCGTGACACGATTTCCAAATCGTGTCACGATTTTGGTGTGGACAGAACCATGTTGTTTTTCATCATTACTTGCACCGTTTCGGCTATCTAATACTGCTTCGGACTCAAGGAACAACATGTAATGGTTAAGCATTACTAATAAGCATTTAAAGACCTATCCTTGAGAATGTTTAGATCATTATTATAGAATGAGGATAGGCACAAGATTGAGAGAATGGATGCCTTAATCCATAAGTTATCATAGAGAGTATAAGAGCTAGTATTGGGATTATCCCTTACTAAGCAATTTCTCAGGCACTCAATTAAGTAAGTGCAAGCCTAGAATGATATAGTATTCAAGTTTAGAACCTCTTTTAGGTTAAGTATTCAAGATTATTAAGATATAAGTCGTGGCCTTCGTCGTTCACGCTAGTGGGACACGAATGGTCCATGCAAAAGTAAAGACTAATAAGTTTAAGTCGTGACTTTCGTTGTTCACGCTAGTGGGACACGAAAGGTTCATGCATAAGTTAAACGAATATTTAATCGCGTCTCTCATCGTTCACGCTAGTGGGACATGGGAGGTATACGCATAAGTTAAGACTATTAAGTCGTGTCTTCTGTTGTTCACGCTAGTGGGACACAGGAGGTTCACGCTAGTGGGATGTGTTATTCCGCAAGGATGACCGCACGACGACAAGAGGAGTCCGGTGTTAGCCTGATATGATAGGAATTTTCACCGGTTAGAAGGGAGATGTACTTCGGGGTTACTCCACCCGGATGCACTCCGTAAAATGAACTCAGATAATTATTGATTGTTCGACGCTAACTTCTAACTTAAGATATGAGAAGATGAATAAGTTTATTTATATATGTATTGAGAATATAGGACAACTAGTTCCTAGTGGACCAGAAGTGATCAGAAGATATTTCCCCTTGATCACTAAGTATAAGGTAAGTTAAGATGGCATATGATGAGATATGATAAAGACATGTAGCGACCTTAGTTTTCCCCTTGGTCGCGAAGTTAGCAAAGAATGACGGCGATCGTAGGAATCCCCAAGATTGCCAAGAGTAGGCACGGCGACCCTAGGTTACCCCGTGGTTGCCAACAGTTGGTAGGGTAGGAGCTCACTGAGACGTTATGTCTCATCCCTTTCCTTCTGGTGCAGGTTCTTCGCAGGTAGCACGACGTAAAGGTAAAGAGAAAGCTACGGATTGATCGTGCTGCTTATGTTTTATTTGGATGTTGTATATGATTATGTATCATGATGTATTTATTATGGAGAATGTTCTGTATCGGATATTTGAATTGTATCAGTACTTATGCATTGTACATTTAATAAACAACTTTCTATATTGTATTTAATGTATCCGGTACGAAATTTTAATACTCGTAAGAGATCCTAGGCAATCTCTATATGGGTGTTACAGATTCAGTTCGTTGGCTTACGTTTCAAGCATGTGCTTTTAGAAGCCATGATGAATCTGTTGGATCAAAAAATAGAGGTAACTTTCTTGAAATGATTAAACTCTTAGCATCCTACAATGATGAACTTGCTAAAGTAGTGCTAGAGAATGCTCCATATAATGCAAAGTATACATCTCATGCAATTCAAAAGGAACTTCTGCAAATCATGTCTAGTAAAGTGAAACACTTTATCCGGGAAGAGATTGGAGATTCTAAATTTTGCATAATTGTTGACGAATCACGTGATGAATCTCTTAAGGAGCAAATGGCTATTATTTTGAGGTTTGTGGATAAAAAAGGTTGCATACAAGAAAGGTTTTTTGAGCTTGTGCATGTTGATGACACCATGGCTATCACTCTTAAAACTAAAGTTTGTGATGTTCTTTCTCGGCATGGTCTTCGTGTTTCAGATATCCGTGGGCAAGGGTATGATGGTGCTAGTAATATGAGAGGAGAGTGGAATGGATTGCAAGCATTATTTCTCAAAGACTGCCCTTATGCTTACTACATTCATTGTTTTGCACATCGATTACAACTTGCTTTGGTTGCTGCTTCCAGAGAAGTTTTCCCTATTCATGATTTCTTTTCACACCTGACCTTTATTGTGAATGTTACTTGTTCCTCTAGTAAGCGTCATGATGAATTGCAAAAGGCCATATCAAATGAGATTAGTAATTTGCTAGAGATTGGCGAACTTGAGAGTGGTAAAGGAAAAAATCAGGTTAGTAATCATAAACGAGCTGCAGATACTCGTTGGAGCTCACATTTTGCTTCTATTTGTAGTATGATAAATCTGCATGATCCAACTTGCGTAGTTCTTAAAGAAATTAGGAAAAATGGATCAAGTTATGCTACACGTGGGGATGCTAATGCTGCTTATAATTTTTTGAAATCATTTGAGTTTACATTGATTTTGCACATGATGAAAGAGATTATGGGAATTACAGATCGTCTTTGTAACACCCATATAGAGATTGCCTTGGATCTCATACGAGTATTAAAATTTCGTACCGGATACATTAAATACAATACAGAAAGTTGTTTATTAAACACACAATACACAAGTTTATGATACAACTCAAGATCCGATACATAACATTCTTCATAATACATATACATCATGATACAATCTCATATACTACATCAAGAAACATAAGCAGCACGATCAATCCGTAGCTTTCTCTTTACCTTTACGTCGTGCTACCTGCGAAGAACCTGCACCAGAAGGAAAGGGATGAGACATAACGTCTCAGTGAGCTCCTACCCTACCTACTGTTGGCAACCACAGGGAACCTAGGGTCGCCGTGCCTACCTTGGCGATCTTGGGAATACCTACGATCGCCAAGTCTTAACTTTACTTATTTCGCGATCAAGGGGAAAAACTAGGATCGCTGCATATCTTAATCTTATCTCATCATATGCTAACTTGACTTATCTCATACTTAGTGATCAGGGGGAAATAACTATGATCACTTCTCATTACTAGGAACTAATTGTCATATTCCTCAATACTTATACAAATAAACGTATTCATCTTCTCATAACTTTAAGTTAGAGGTTAGCGTTGAACAATCAATAATTATCTGGGTTCATTTTACGGAGTGCATCCGGGTGGAGTAACCCCGAAGTACATCTCCCTTCTAACCGGTGAAAATTCCTATTGTATCAGGCTAACACCGGACTCCTCTTGTCGTCGTGCGGTCATCCTTGCGGAATGACACGTCCCACTAGCGTGAGCCTCCTGTGTCCCACTAGCGTGAACAACAGAAGACACGACTTAAAAGTCTTAACTTACGCGTATACCTCCCAAGTCCCACTAGCGTGAACGATGAGAGACGCGAATTAATATGATTTAACTTATGCATGAACCTCTTGTGTCCCACTAGCGTGAACAATGAAAGTCACGACTTAAACTTATTAGTCTATACTTTGCTTGGACCATTCATGTTCAACTAGCGTGAACAACGAAGGCCACGGCTTGATATCTTAGTGATTCTTGGATACTTGACCTATAAAAGGTTCTAAACTTGAATATGGTACATACTTGTACTTATTACATATAGAGTATCTTCTAAAATTTCATTAACCTAATCAGGTTCTTGACTCATCGTTCTCATGAGTCATTCCTAGGGCTTACTTAAGCTTTTAATCTTTAATCCATGAAATTCCAAGCTTTGCTTAATCTTTGCTCATACAATTTTTCTTAATCAATGGAAGCCCTTAGAATGAATTAAAATGGTGGTTTATGTTTCTAAAATATGTTAGGAGAAAATATTTGCAAAAAGCCATGCCCGCGCGCTCCAGGACCCCCAGAACAGCCCAACTGAGTGGTGCTGTTCTGGCTTGGTCGCTACAAGCGCCAAGCCGTCGCTACAAGCGCCAGCAATCAGAACTTGGTCGCTTCAAGCGCCAAGTTGGTCGCTTCTAGCGACAGTAGGCAGGGAAAAACCCTGTCTGGTCGCTGTAGCGACCATGATAGTACAGTCATGTGTAAAAATGCGTTTTTCCACCATTTTTGCCCATTCAAGGGTACCCAAGCTTCCTAGACATGCTAAAAATGATTTTCCTTCATAAATTAACAATTATAAACACATATGAGCAAGGATCTAGCAAGCAAGGAATTAGGGTAAAACTCTAAAATTTTACTTAAGTTATAAAACACATATATATCTCTCTAGGAGGGTTCTAAAACCCAAGATGAGCTCACCTAAACCTTAATTGGTGCTGGTTGTGCTTGGTTTCAAAAACCCTAGCTTGCTCCTTCCTTGTTTCTTCCTTGTTCCTTCTCTATTTATTCTATCTTTTCACCAATCCACTTGCTAGCAAACTCCTCAAGGATTTATGGGTGAAAGCTTGATGATTTGGGTGAGAAAGATTGGCGTGGGAGTGAGGGAAAAGAGGGAGAAAGGCTGGTTTGGAAGTGTAGAAGAGAAGAATGAAATTTTGTGAAAAATATCTTGCCATTCCTTTTTCTTATAATCCCCCTATTTGAATTAATTACCAAATTGCCATTACCATGAATTACTAAATTGCCACGCTTATTAATTACTTCTAACACTGATAACTGATACTAATAAGCGGGATATTACAATCTACCCCCCTTAAAGAAATTTCGTCCTCGAAATTTAGAATTTACCTGAAAATAAATGGGGATAGGTCTCTTGCATCTCTGACTCTAGCTCCCACGTTGCTTCGCCGTCGGGAGAACCTTTCCATACCACTTTAACAATAGGGATCTCTTTGTTCCGCAAGGACTTAACATCACGATCAATTATCTGATCTGGCTCAGGTTGGAAGGTTAAATCTGATCTCAAATCAATACTGTCCAACTCCACTGGTTGAAAAGGGTCAGGGATGAACTTCCTCAGCTGAGAGACGTGGAATACATCATGCAAACCCGACATAGCCGGTGGCAGCGCTAACTGATAAGCTGCTGGACCGACTCGCCTAAGTATCTGAAATGGTCCAACATATCTTGGACAAAGTTTCTTGGTTCTGAATGCTCCTCTTAACCCCAACTTAGGTGTAACCTTAAGAAATACATGATCTCCTTCATCAAACTCTAAGGGTCTTCGCCTCCTATCAGCATAACTTTTCTGGCGACTTTGGGCTATTCTCATTTTATCCTGAATGGATTTAATCTTTAGAGTTGTCTCCTGAATGATTTCTGGTCCCAAAATGCTCTTATCTCCAACTTCAGCCCAGCAGAGCGGGGTTCTACATTTCCTACCATACAGGGCTTCATAAGGTGCCATTCCAATGCTAGAATGGTAACTATTGTTGTAAGAAAATTCAATCAATGGTAGGTGATCGTTCCAACTTCCTCCATCTTCTAGGATACACGCACGTAGCATATCCTCTAATGTCTGAATAGTTCTCTCTGATTGTCCATCTGTTTGAGGATGATGGGACGTACTCATCTTTAATCTTGTCCCCAAAGCTTTCTGAAAAGCTTTCCAAAAGTGAGATGTGAAGATCGGATCACGATCAGATACAATACTAGCAGGTACACCATGGAGTTTCACTATCTCTGAAATAAACAACTCGGCATACTGAGAGGCTCGGTAAGTAGTCTTAACCGGCAAGAAATGAGCTGACTTGGTTAACCGGTCCACTATTACCCATATGGAGTCATGTCCTCGCTGTGTTCGAGGTAATCCACTCACAAAATCCATCGTTATCTCTTCCCATTTCCATTGGGGAATTTCCAAGGGTACTAACATTCCTGCAGGCCTTTGATGTTCTATCTTCACCTGCTGACATACAATGCATCGCGACACAAATTCCGCAATATCTCACTTCATGCTAGGCCACCAATAATCTCTTTTCAAATCTTGATACATCTTGGTGGTACCTGGATGAATGCTGAAACTGCTCTTATGCGCCTCTTCTAAAATCAACCTTTTCAACTCCTCATCGTTCGGAACATAAATTCTTCCTTCAAACAGTAGCATTCCATCATGTGCAAAAGAAAACTCTGGTTGGCCAATTTTCCTTTGAAGATCCATATCCATGCTTTGCGTTTGTGCAATCCTAGATCGTAAGTCGCACGAAATCTCTAACTTGTTTAACAAGATGCGACCATCCAACTCGGTAACATGGAGGCTAAGGTCTCTAAACCTTTCATACAATCCATATGTATGCATCATCACTTCAGCTGCAACTAGAGCCTTTCGACTCAAAGCATCTGCTACTACATTTGCTTTTCCTGGGTGGTACTTCAGATCAAAATCAAAATCCTTCAAGTATTCCATCCATCGCCTCTGCCTCATATTTAAATCTCGTTGATCAAACAAATACTTCAAACTTTTATGATCACTAAATAAATCAAACTGCGCACCATACGAATGATGTCTCCATATCTTCAATGCAAAAACTATGGCTGCTAACTCAAGGTCATGGGTGGGGTAATTCTCTTCATGAGTCTTGAGCTGTCTAGAGGCATAAGCTATCACATTTTCTCCTTGCATAAGAACACTACCCAGTCCCTTAGAGGATGCATCGCAGAAAACGGTGTATTTCCTTTCAGGATCTGGTATTGCCAACACTGGTGCTTTAGTCAATTTCTTCTTTAAAACTCTGAAGCTCTCTTCACATTCTTCGTCCCAAATAAAGGGCACATTCTTCCTGGTGAGGCGTGACAGAGGTAAAGCAATCTGAGAAAACTTCATAATAAATCTTCGATAATATCCTGCCAAGCCTAAAAAGCTCCTGACTTCTGCCACATTCTTAGGTCTTTCCCAATTGAGAACAGCTTCAACTTTAGATGGATCAACAGCTACTCCTCCTTGAGAAATAACATGACCCAAAAACTTCATCTCGGATAGCCAGAATTCACACTTGCTAAATTTTGCATACAACTGTTTGTCTCTAAGAACATCCAATAGAATTCTCAAATGCTGAGCATGCTCCTGAGGATCCTTAGAATAGATCAAGATGTCATCTATGAAAATCACCACAAACTGATCGAGATAGGGCTGAAATATCCTGTTCATGTAATCCATAAATACTGCTGGAGCATTAGTTACACCGAAAGGCATAACCAGAAATTCATAGTGCCCGTAACGCGTTCGAAACGCCGTCTTAGACACATCCGAAGATTTAATTCGAATCTGATGATAACCCGATCGAAGATGAATCTTGGAAAATACTGTTGCTCCCTTGAGCTGATCTAGGAGATCATCAATCCTGGGAAGAGGATACTTGTTCTTGATAGTCACTTTATTAAGTTGGCGGTAGTCAATACACAGCCTCATGCTTCCATCTTTCTTCTTGACTAACAAAACTGGAGCACCCCAAGGTGAAACACTGGGTCTAATAAAATGCTTCTGGATTAAATCCTCGAGTTGCGATTTCAGCTCTTTCAGCTCTGTTGGTGACATTCTGTACGGTGCCACAGACACTGGCTCCGCTCCTGGAATCAAATCAATCGAAAACTCCACCTCACGCTCTGGAGGTAAACTAGTTACTTCCGAAGGGAAAACATCTAAGTACTCATTCACAATAGGAATATCACTGGGACTTAATTCTGATTCTGAAGCCACAGTGAGCATCACATAAAACCCTTTATCTTGAGCACAAATAAACTGGATTAACTGATGGGTGCGGTTAATCAATTCAGACAGAGCCACACCTTCTGTCGTATCACTGGTCGGCATATAAATACTCTTCTCTGAACATCCAATATACACATGGTTAGCAGAAAGCCAATCCATGCCTAAGATCACGTCAAGTTGCTCCATCGGGAGGCATACTAAATCAACATAATAAGTTTTACTAGACACAGTGATGGGACAGTTTTCACAAACATACTTTGCCTCAATTCCGCCCTCAGTAGCGGTAGTTACTAACATTGGAGGATTCAACGGAGACAAAGGTAATTGCAGAGTCTCAACACATTTATATGAAATAAAAGAACAAGTAGCGCCGCAATCAAATAGAACTTTTACTGGGTATGAACCAAGATAACACATACCCGCAATTAAATCTTCATTGGCCAAAGCCTTTGCGCCATCAAGGGAGTACACTCTGCCCTTACTAGTAGTCGTTCCTTCAGCTGATCCTTTACCACGTCTATTAGGACACTCTGATATAAAATGTCCTGGCTGTTTACATCCATAGCAAATACCAGCTCCTATCAAGCACTCTCCTTTATGCATCCTACCACACGTCTTGCAAGTAGGATATGGCCGTGAAGGATTAGATTGTGGAGAGTATGTCTGTTTCCCTCTCTGAGGGGATCCTTTTGGCTTGAGTTTGTCGTGATACTTATCTGACATTCTACTCTTCTTCTTTTCAAAAGTTGCTGATCTTTCCTTCGAGGTCTTGGCAAGTCCTGCTTCAACCACCAAACTATCATGCACCAGCTCATCATAACTTGCAGTTCTCTGAAGGCTAACTGCTGTGTCAATTTCACCTCTTAAACCTCTCTTGTACTGGTTCATCTTCCATACTTCATTCTCCGCATACTCATTGTGTGTGGAATAGTAGGACAGCTCTTCAAACTTCTTGGTGAATTCAGCAACTGACATACTTCCCTGTTTCAACTCCAGGAACTCTTGCTCCTTCTTTACCTTGTAAGACAAAGGTAAATATTTTTCCAACATCACTTCTTTAAAATTTAACCAGTTTACTTCTACACCATTAGCTTCCATCCTGCGCTGAGCAGATTCCCACCAATCTTCTGCTGCGCCTCTGAGTTGATTTGTGGCATAGACCACTTTATCTTCTTCTGAACATTCAGCCATTCTAAAGATCTTTTCCATTTGCTTAATCCACTTTCTAGCTTCTTGAGGTTCACCTTCTCCATTGAACTCCGGAGGGTGATGTCTGTTATATTCCCTGAACACTGGGTTACCAATTACGGGAGGAGGTGGTGGCTGTGGATGGAAACCCTGCCCTTGTTGCATCATTTCCATCCATTGCTGTTGAGCTTGGGCCTGTTGCTGAGATTGTTGTTGCATCATCAGCATCATTTGCTGATACTGTAATGCATTCTGAGCATGCTGCTCTTGATACTGTTGCTGCCAGGCCTGTTGTTGCTGAATCATCTGTTCCCATGAGTTCATGCTGGGTCCTCCACTTTCATCACTGGCTTGATTAGCACGAGGTCTACCGGGTCCTCTTCTTCTCCCAGACATCTTATCCTAGCTGTCATATACAAGTCAAAGTGATCAGTTTTAACTGAACATAACATCTAGAATAATGTCCTGGATCCAAGAGGTCCACAAACTTGGATTGTACTTTAATGACCCAAGGCACAGTCTGAATCGACCTGCTCTGATACCAAATTGTAACACCCATATAGAGATTGCCTAGGATCTCATACGAGTATTAAAATTTCGTACCGGATACATTAAATACAATACAGAAAGTTGTTTATTAAACACACAATACACAAGTTTATGATACAATTCAAGATCCGATACATAACATTCTTCATAATACATATACATCATGATACAATCTCATATACTACATCAAGAAACATAAGCAGCACGATCAATCCGTAGCTTTCTCTTTACCTTTACGTCGTGCTACCTGCGAAGAACCTGCACCAGAAGGAAAGGGATGAGACATAACGTCTCAGTGAGCTCCTACCCTACCTACTGTTGGCAACCACAGGGAACCTAGGGTCGCCGTGCCTACCTTGGCGATCTTGGGGATACCTACGATCGCCAAGTCTTAACTTTACTTATTTCGCGATCAAGGAGAAAAACTAGGATCGCTGCATATCTTAATCTTATCTCATCATATGCTAACTTGACTTATCTCATACTTAGTGATCAGGGGGAAATAACTATGATCACTTCTCATTACTAGGAACTAATTGTCCTATTCCTCAATACTTATACAAATAAACATATTCATCTTCTCATAACTTTAAGTTAGAGGTTAGCGTTGAACAATCAATAATTATCTGGGTTCATTTTACGGAGTGCATCCGGGTGGAGTAACCCCGAAGTACATCTCCCTTCTAACCGGTGAAAATTCCTATCGTATCAGGCTAACACCGGACTCCTCTTGTCGTCGTGCGGTCATCCTTGCGGAATGACACGTCCCACTAGCGTGAACCTCCTGTGTCCCACTAGCGTGAACAACAGAAGACACGACTTAAAAGTCTTAACTTACTCGTATACCTCCCAAGTCCCACTAGCGTGAACGATGAGAGACGCGAATAAATATGATTTAACTTATGCATGAACCTCTCGTGTCCCACTAGCGTGAACAACGAAAGTCACGACTTAAACTTATTAGTCTATACTTTGCTTGGACCATTCATGTTCCACTAGCGTGAACAACGAATCCCGCGGCTTGATATCTTAGTGATTCTTGGATACTTGACCTATAAAAGGTTCTAAACTTGAATATGGTACATACTTGTACTTATTACATATAGAGTATCTTCTAAAATTTCATTAACCTAATCAGGTTCTTGACTCATCGTTCTCATGAGTCATTCTTAGGGCTTACTTAAGCTTTTAATCTTTAATCCATGAAATTCCAAGCTTTGCTTAATCTTTGCTCATACAATTTTTCTTAATCAATGGAAGCCCTTAGAATGAATTAAAATGGTGGTTTATGTTTCTTAAATATGTTAGGAGAAAATATTTGCAAAAAGCCATGCCCGCGCGCTCCAGGACCCCCAGAACAGCCCAACTGAGTGGTGCTGTTCTGGCTTGGTCGCTACAAGCGCCAAGCCGTCGCTACAAGCGCCAGCAATCAGAACTTGGTCGCTTCAAGCGCCAAGTTGGTCGCTTCTAGCGACAGTAGGCAGGGAAAAACCCTATCTGGTCGCTACAAGCGACAACTGGTCGCTGTAGCGACCATGACAGTACAGTCATGTGTAAAAATGCGTTTTTCCACCATTTTTGCCCATTCAAGGGTACCCAAGCTTCCTAGACATGCTAAAAATGATTTTCCTTCATAAATTAACAATTATAAACACATATGAGCAAGGATCTAGCAAGCAAGGAATTAGGGTAAAACTCTAAAATTTTACTTAAGTTATAAAACACATATATATCTCTCTAGGAGGGTTCTAAAACCCAAGATGAGCTCACCTAAACCTTAATTGGTGCTGGTTGTGCTTGGTTTCAAAAACCCTAGCTTGCTCCTTCCTTGTTTCTTCCTTGTTCCTTCTCTATTTATTCTATCTTTTCACCAATCCACTTGCTAGCAAACTCCTCAAGGATTTATGGGTGAAAGCTTGATGATTTGGGTGAGAAAGATTGGCGTGGGAGTGAGGGAAAAGAGGGAGAAAGGCTGGTTTGGAAGTGTAGAAGAGAAGAATGAAATTTTGTGAAAAATATCTTGCCATTCCTTTTTCTTATAATCCCCCTATTTGAATTAATTACCAAATTGCCATTACCATGAATTACTAAATTGCCACACTTATTAATTACTTCTAACACTGATAACTGATACTAATAAGCGGGATATTACAGTCTTTGTCAAACTTTACAACAGAAATCCCAGGATATACTTAATGCTATGCAATTAGTCGGCTGTACAAAAACATTAATTCAGAAGTTGAGAGATGATGGCTGGGATGATTTGTTGAAAAATGTGATATTGTTTTGTGAAAAACATGGTATTAATTCCCCTGATTGTAATGCTGTTTATATAGAGCGTGAAGGTCACGCTCGTCATCAAAACAATCACATCACAGTGGGTCAACATTTTAGAGTGAATTTGTTTTGTGTTACAATTGATCAACAGTTGCAAGAATTGAATCATAGGTTTTGTTTGGAAACAATGGAGCTTTTAATTCTAAGCAATAGTTTGGTTCCTAAGGATGTGTACAAAGCATTTGATATAGATATTATATGTGCTCTTGTAAGTAAATTTTATCCTCTAGATTTTAGTGAGCAAGAAAAAATTAATTTGAGATATCAACTTCATCACTTCCATCTTGATGTTGTTAGTCATCCAGATTTGAATAAGTTGTCAACTATGTCTGAATTGTGTGAAGCTCTTAAAAAGACAGGGAGGGTGGAAAAACATTACTTGGTTGATCGTCTAATTCGCCTTATATTAACTCTCCCGGTTTCTACAGCTACTACAGAAAGATCATTTTCAGCAATGAAGTTAATCAAGACAAGATTGCGTAATAAGATGGATGATGAATTTCTTGCTGACAATATGATGCTTTATATTGAAAAGGAAATAGCTGATTCATTTAGTTCTGATTCAATTATTGACGAGTTCAAGTCTTTGAAAGATCGAAACGTGAAATTTTAAATTGAGGCAAATGTTTTCTTGTATATATATTTTTTATGTTTTGAATTTATTTTAAATCTTTGCTAATTTGTCTAAGCTTATTATTTAGATGCTCCGATGACTTGGTCAGGTTTCAAGCTTTTGCATCAGAGAGTATATGTAGCCGTCTCGTGTGAAGGGTTCTTTAAGGTTAGGATAGGCTATATAGTTGGTAGATAGTAATTTGGAACTTTAGCCTTGTGTTGATGCTTTTTTTTGGATGAAATTGTCTATGACTTTTATGAATTTCAATTATAATATTTTGGATGAAATTGTACATGACTTTTATGTATTTCAACTATAATATTTAGTTAATATTTGCCGCTCCTCCTGATATTTTGGACAAGATCCGCCACTGGTTGCAATTTTGCATAATGTTACTTTAGGTGGAACTGGTAAAGTTTGTGGTGATAGTCATAGACATCCAAAGATTGGTGATGGTGTTTTGATCGGTGCTGGAACATGTATTTTAGGGAATATTAAGATTGGTGATGGTGCTAAGATTGGTGCTGGTTCTGTTGTGTTGAAGGATGTTCCACCAAGAACTACTGCTGTTGGAAATCCAGCTAAGTTGATTGGTGCCACAATACCCAAAAAAACTCAGCAAAAGCCTTTAGACAAAGCTATCTCTAATGGTGTAACAATTCCAGCAAACATAGAATCGTATGGACCAATGGAAGAAGCAAAGAAGCCCAATAAAGTTGCTTGGCTGTCACGAAAAATTCCTCCACACGAAGCATGAGTGGGATGTCCTATAGCAGAACTGTGTTCATCTTTATCTAATTTATCAGAGGAGACCTCCAAAGAACCGTCTTAATCTTTATAACACAGAGATAAATAGGTAGAATGTGATAATAAATAGTTTATGCATTATAGAAAGGAAAAAAAAAAGCAAATAATATTATAAAATATTAATATGGTGTAAACACCATTGGAGAAGGACATCTTAGTGTCTTATTAATATGAGACACTAATAATCTCAGCTACAATATTAATAACTTACGTACAACTCCATTCTCATAATGGAGGATTAGTTTTGTTTGGTCACAAGACCAAATATAAATCTCTTAAGCACACTTATAAAATATTAATTCTACTTTTTATTGTTTTAATTAATTCAAAAATAATCAACAAATTAATTCAAAACTTTGTTTTTTTAAGTTTGCCTAAAACTTGTGATCATACTTTGTGATTATGGAAGACTTCCTCAACAATACAATCCTAGTCTTACCATTTATTGTCATATACCTAAAAATTTAATGCAAATCCTGCCAAAATTTCATTATCATAGCAATTTTTTTAAATGACCCATATTAGAACTGTTAATAATTTTTAGTATTATTGTAAAAAAGAAAATAGAGTTAAGATTAGTTGATATAGACGTAAAATCTATACTGAAGTGGAGATTGAAGTTCTAACCTCTTTATCATCTTCTCGTTTCATAACTACTCCACCTAACCCCCAAACCAATTTATTCCCCTATTATCATTGTAATTAGAGTTAAGATTAGTTTATATAGATGTAAATTATTATTATTATTATTATTATTTAAAGATATGGCTGCCAATTTTTATCAACATGAACAACAAATTATAAACAAATAAAAAGAAAGGAAAATGGAATGCAAGATCATCAATTACAACAAAGCAAGTGTAATTATTATTCATTAAGAAAGGAATACATTACAAGTACTCCACTTATTCATTAGAACTCATACTAAATAGCCAAAGCACTATTTCCATTACCTTCAATAGACATAGTACTTCCATATTTAAAAGAAACAGCATCAACAAATACAACAGAATAAGCATCAATAGCAGTCAAAAACAAACGTGATCCACCTTCTTCAGAATTCAACATTTGAAGTCCAATATAGCCACAATCACCAGTTACATCCAAACAAAATCCAAGCCTATAAACATGACCAGATCCATGTTTCACTATTAAGAATTTGCCACTTATTATTTCTATACCAGGATAGTTTGTTGCACCACCAATACCAACACAACTTAGTTGAGTATTATGATCAACAAACATCAACCATTTTGATGATTCAGCACAATCAGGCTTTTTAGTGAACTCAATATCGAGATCGGTACCGGTCAAGATATTACCAGTGTTGTTTTCTAGGACAGTGAATTTAACTGGTAAACCTATCATAGCATTATTTTGTAGGACAGTTACTGGACACTCTAAAGCACCAACTTTGTTTAGGGTTAGTCCTCTACTGTTAGGGTTTTCACTAGCTGGAAAAATGTAGTATTGGCCACCAGGGATAAGGGGGGTACCATGTATGTCCAAGACTTGTTTAGCAGTATTTGGTGAAAGATTGGTGATAAAAGCAAATAAGAAGGAAATGGTGAGGGATAAAACAGGATTCATGGTTTTCTTAATAAGTGTAAATATTGTTTGTGTTTTTGTGCTTTGGTCACTACCTCTGCCCTATATATATATATATATATATATATATATATATATATATATATATATATATATATATATATATATATATATATATATATATATATATATATATATATATATATATATATATATATATATATATATATATAGTGGGATATAGGTAAACAAAACTTTCAGCTTACACTATTTAATTGATTTATTTATGCTCTTTTTTTTTTGGTCCATTGAGTTACCTCTTGATAAACAAGACTATTACAAAAAAAAGTAGTAGAATAAAAATATATGGATTTTTTAACTGCACTAATTATTATTTCTTACCAAAAAAACCTTGATTTAGTTTACCAATTTTTTATAATAAGAGATGAAAATATGTTGAGGAAAATACATGAATCATCTTTCACAAAGGATAAACTTGAAAAAAATAATATTAATTATTATTAGATTTAATTTTAATGTTAACACATTTTCAATTTATATACTTAACATAGTCATATATATATACACTACAAGAAAATATGTGATTTGCTATGATGAATTTCGCAGCTAATTCGTAGCTAATTTATAGCAAACGAGATTCGCTAGGAAAATACTACGGAATAACTATTAAATTGGTCGTAGCATGGATTGAGAGACAAATTTGCTAGGGAAATAATTCTTAGTAAATCCGTAGTTAATGGAAAAAAAATCCTAGCAAAAATATAGTTAATCCATAGCAGAAACGTATACAAAATGTAACTTCCGTAGCAACATAACTATGGCTTATCATAGCAATTCCGCAACAAATCCATAGCAAAATTACTAAGACTTATCATAGTAAATTTGCAACAAATACATAGCAAAATAACTAAGACTTATCATAACAAATCTGTAGCAAATCTACGACTAAAATTTAACAGATATGTGACTAGATTCTAGGAATTAGGAGGTTTTCACCCAATGTTTTTTTTGCAATTTTTTTAAGAAATAATAATAGTATAATTTATTGCTGTATAATTATTTTCGAAGGAAGTAAAATATTACACCCTTAGAATGTGAGAAACAACTTAAATAACTTTAAAGCACTGTCAATCAATTAATGGATTGAGCTTATACATGAGATTTGAGCACATAGTATTATTTAATGAATTGGCTCATTCAAGAGTTGAGCTTATACATGAGATTCTACATATTATAACAAAAATTAAGCTTATACATGAAAAAGTATTCTTTATGGAAGCTTCTTGACATGCTTTAGATGAATTTGGCTCATTCAAACTACTATCCTTGCCTCCTTGGTACCATCTGAAGATATACATGTATGAAGTGTAAAAGGAGCCAAGGGCCAGTAGACATACCGCCAAGCCAATTCACAAACAAGATCTTCAGGAGCATCAGGAAGGACCTAAATAAAAAGCCACCCATGTGATTTCAAGCATATTTAAAAGCTACAAGCTAATTCATTAGCGGTGAAAAGTGTAAACTACCTCGTCTTCATAAGGGTTACAGTGACTTTTAAACCACAGCCTCAAGAACTCCTAAAAAAGAAGAAAACAATGTATCCACTAAATCTCTGCAGTGGCAATACTTAATCTAAGAAGAAAACAAAGATAAGCACAAAACACCTTATCGACATTTTCAGGCTCAAGACCATTTTGAAAGCGCTCCAAGTATGAATTGGCAATCCAATATCTACTTGAATCAGGAGTGTGCACCCGTAGTTGGGAACATAGAAACATAATCAGCACGACTCATCAATCCCTTTTCTATGATCTGCAAGGAGATGCAACATAGAGGAAGTAAACTAATAGATAAGGTTCCTTATCCCTATAAATTTATCAATCCATTTTAAGACGTGATAAATCAACTAGCGAAATGGTTTGCTACTCTCCTATTGTCAACTTTACATCCAAATACAACATATTTTTTCTCTGTTAATTTCAATTGCATATGAAGCTGAATTTCAATCATAGCGCAATAACAAGAAGAAGAAAAAGATAAAACTAGGAATCGTATAGTAATACATCGTCTGTAGTGACTGGAACGTCATGATCTGCAACCTTGGTAGTTGGAGTAAGTATATTTTTCGGCAACTTTTGATTTTTAACCATTCCTGTCATATGTTAATATCCTATTACACAGGAGGATTATTTTTTTTAATAATTAGAAAAGAATTTGAAATCTCGATTCTCACCATCCGGTAGAACATTTCCATAGTAGTTACGATTGCCTTTATTGTAGGCTGTCCATAAAGAAGTATCCGTACTTCCAAAGAATTCATGTGATGTGAAAATTACTTTTCAGATTTTGAATTTGTTAACTAATCTAAATCAACTAAGATAGATTCTAATATCATACTTATAGACAACAAATCGATCAATAGAAGTTGTGCGATAAATCAGGTATATGAAGACTATCACAGGAAATTGCTCAATTAATCAATAAGTGTAAGCCCTAACCTTAGTGCCATGTCTGTTCGATGAAGATGAAGACATTTTCGCCATTGTTGCTTCAAAGAAACAAAGAAGTGTTAATTTGATCTAATAATCAAATATAAAACCAAGAAAATCAACCAAAATATTGCCATTATATACTGATATGGCATGGTACAGACCTTCATATTTGAAATTAACTTTCTAAAGCATGTAACTAATGTACCTTAGAAAACTTTAGAGAGAAAAACATTACCACGTTAATCATAAAGATACTTATCTCGGCCAGCAAGACAAGAAAACTATACTACATATTCTATAGTCATAAAGATACTTGATCAAATAAATAAACGAATTGCAATAGTACAGACCTCACATGTGCTTTCTACAGTTCATTGTCGTTAAACCTTCTAAGCTAAGCTCTGCTTTTCCTCAGCCAAACTTTCAAAACTAAGAAGCCTGCTTAAAATCATGAGAAAGAATTGAAAGATAACATTGTCTCTTAAAAAACTTCAGCATCATGTCTTGTAAAATGTCAGCACCATTGCAAATTTAGAATAAAAATTAGACTCCTTGTCTTACACCTTCATAACAAAATTGATTATACTAACAGTTGCAAATTAAGCTGATTATTGAAATAGTGCCTGTTAAAATGTTTCTAAATTTGAACAATGATTTCAATGCAGTGACGGAAGTAACTAAATTCAAATCACAAACTATGAAAACAACTTATACAAAAACAATTTAACTTTATTTTATCTCTTATCATTGAAATAGCTTATACATATTACATAAGCAATTATCATCTAAATAGTCCGTCTTTTGGCCAGATACCGAGTTTAAAAAAATATAAAAAATAAGCACTTATATCATGATAAGCACTTATTTTATCAACTGCAGATTAAGTTGACTATTCAAATAAGGCCAATTCAATGATTCTAAATTTGAACTTAATTTCAATGCTGCAACTGAAGTAAGCTAATTCAGATCACAGATTCAAAAATTCAAAACCTAAGCTACGCTATCTAATACTAATAGCATCACAAATTCACAACAAAAGAAAACGACACTTAAGAAAATTTACACAATTCACACCTTGTTGTTGAGGTTCATCACGATCCTTGAGTTTGTGTTTAGCTTCACTACCAGACACACACTTCACCTCGAAAGAGCTTCTTCTCCTAAGATTCAAATTATGAAAGAAGGATACTTGAAGGTTCCTCGGTTGGATCGAATTAACAGTTTCGGCGATTGTGAAAAACAATGAACAAAAACATAATCAACAAAAAGATTGAAGGCATTGATTACTCTAGAATATGAATTTGAAAAAAGTTACATAAATGCAACAACCTAACTATGCTAGATTTTACAAATTCAAGATAACATTGGTCACAAACGAATCAGAAAATTGAAGCATAAGATAAGAGAAAAGAAAAATACATCGTTGATTAAATTGCTTCATATGGAATACGTTAGGGTTTGGATTTGGGGCTTGAAATCAGAAATTGCTCATAAGGAATGCGTTAATCCATCAGATACTCATGAGGATGCAATTGATGACGAAGGAGGATGCGATTGAAGACAGAAGAGGATGTGATTGATCGGAGACTGAGAAGAATCGATCAGAGGAATGCATCAATCGATCGGAGACTCGGGAGGATGTGATTGATCGAGACGGTGGTGATCGGAGAGGCGGTGGTGATCGGTGCAAGCTACGGCGACGACAATGACGGTGACGGTGACGGTGATCGGAAGTTAGAGAGTTTTGCGGCCGTGGGGTGTGTGTTTCAGAGAGAGAATGGGTTTTTTTTTAAGGAAGAGAATGGTTTTTTTTTAACAAAACGAATATTTTACATTAATTTATTGAAACTACAAAAAATCAAAATAAACTAATTAGTCAAATGGTAGCTAATTATGTTGATATTCACTACCATTAAATTTCCTAGCATACTCATGGTAGCAAATCTTAGATTTTCTTGTAGTGATATATATATATATATATATATATATATATATATATATATATATATTCAGATTTAATTTGATTGAGATAGATTAGGAAATCAAAGTGTGTCATTCTTACTGTGAGGCTAATGCGTGCCCTGATTTGTTATCTAGTTTGGGTTATGATCATGAGCCTATATCCACTACTACAGAAATGACTTTTTACATCAGTCGAAAATGACTTTTTACATCAGTTGCCAACCGATGTAAGGTGGCTTGATGTAGTATGTGCACTACTTTTTACATCGGGTACGGACTGATGTAAAAAACCTATTTTCTACATCAGTTCTATTTTCGACTGTTGTAATAGATGCACTTTAAAATTTCACAACGGGGTTTTCACATCAGGTATAAGTTAAGGGCTGATGTAAAATATGTGTTTTTCACATCAGGTATAAGTTAAGGACTGATGCGAAATCTATACTTTTTTTTTTTTAAATTGCTTAATAAATAAGCTTAACACTTACTCTTTTAAATTGCTTAATAAATCCACGGTTGCTTAATCTATATTTTTTCACATTTGTTCACATAACAACTAGAAATTATTATAAATCAAAGCGCAAAAACTTGCAAGAAAAGGCTAACGCGTCAACATGAAATGGATATGCAGCAATAAGTACAGAAAAGAAAATGAATGAAAGTGCAAGAGTACTGCAAATTTGCATATAGTTCAAAAGTGCAAAGATACTCAATAATTGCATATAGTTCAAATAATTAAAAATATTTCACGTTAATACATGAATGAAAGCTACGAAATTTCAACTACTCGCCCTAACCCAAGTCCAACCCGAATCCATCAAACGACAGATTACTGCAGCTGAACCAACTCTTCCTCCCCAACCTAAAATCAAACTGAACAATCATTTTTCCAATGTGTCTAAGCGCGTTGAAATTCCAAGTGTACATCATCTTTGTAGCCAAGAGAGAACAGCATCACGTACCACTGCCTTCACGACAAATAAAATGAGATGAAATGGAAACTTCCATTTCGTTGAACCAATACATAATTAGTGTCATGTGTTCAGCCTCTTGTCTGTCGTGTGTTGTAGGAATTGCAGTTGAGGCATTTTTGCGCTACAAAATGGAACCGGACATTAGAGGTTTTTCCACAATCATTGCACAGGATCCAAACCTGCATGTTAAGGATAACGGTATTAGTGTCCTTGGATTTAAGATGCCAATAAAATAAACCGCAAGTCTATGCTTCTAGGTGCATTTTGAAGGAGGAGAAGGCTAAATCAGACTCTAGTAACCAATATTTCATCAATCACGATATATACCTCCATAGCATCAATAAGACATCCTTGGTACAAACATGTATTATATAATACACTCAGTATGAATAACATGTAGAGTCCTTTTAATTTGCCAAAAATTAAGAAACCAACAGACCAAATTCATATGCGTACAGGCAACATTAAACATATAACAACTACTTATTCTGTGCAGATACCCGTAAAGCATACGCGTAGTATAAACAACCATCATATAGGGAAAAAAACTGACCATTTTGTTTTGATATGGCTCAGGCATTGGCGTAACAGCAATCTCCATGTCCAATTTCTCCCAAACCTTCGACATATCACAGACCGACTTTGAACAGAGGGGGCATGTGAACCTGATATACAATCAAATACAAGAATAAAGACAATATTCAGAAAGAGATAACGAAAAAAGTAGACTTAGAGCTCTGTGAGCACTCACTGGTAATGTTCTCTCATTTCATTCAAACAGCTTTTATGGATTATATGTCCGCACGACATAACAATGACATCATTTCTTGATTCAAACAAATACTGCATTCATCAATGTTGTCACCATATGAATCAGATTCCAGCAATTTAAAAAGCAGTTATAATAATATTTGAGATCCAATTTAAATTAACTCTAATTAAAATATTTACAACTCTTCACTGACTGATATAATAATCCTTACAAGCAGAAGAAAGTTAACAAAATTCATACCTATTACAGGATTCTTTGAATAAGTCTTTTCTTGTAAGTACTTATTCGAAGTTTATTTAATTGGTTCTAAACCATGAAGTTGTAAATGTTACCTCAAAACAAACAGGGCAATCATGATGCATTGCTCCTTCCACACAGGGGTGACTGTTTTTCAGCAGAGTTGAGTAGCAACAACCTATGCAAAAAAAACCATGGATGTCAAATAAGTACTACATTTCATAATTATGGCATTGCTACTTAAAGAACTAAGCAAAAAACATAGGAAAAAAAGTGATATCACTTACCACACTTATTACAATGGAAGAAATTCTCTTGTCCGCCAGTTCTGCGCAAAATATAGCAAAATCAATCAGTTTGAGTTCTGACACAAGGCCAAGGCAATAAAAAGTAAAGTACACTAAAGCTTCAAGATGTATCTAACAAAAATTCAATCAAAGTTATGAATTTATGTATGTTTTTCGAAAATATTATACACACCGGAAAACTTTATATAATAGTTTGACTAAAGGATTCTTCAATTTTAATTTGACTGGTTGTCAAATATTTGATGCAACAACACTAAATTGAGCACTCTTGATGCCAGAGATGTAGGAAAAAGGTAAGTACCAAAAGAATATGCAAACCACAATTGCAAGAAACATCAAAAGGAAAATTATCAGGAATATGTATCGGGGAAGTAACCTCAACAGTTCAAATAATCAAGAATAATTATGAGAAAAAGAAATTAAAAAGTGCAAGTTAAAATTTTGCCTTCTGATAACTAACCTGTTGATGATGCAATGCCTGAAAGACTGCCACAAGCCAGACTAACAACAACAGTTGAATCATCGGATCTGGTGAGTAGAAACAATCAAAATTAATATAGTTGTAGTTATGAATATACATGAATTAGAGGAAAATCAGTGGTTACATTAAAATGCTGAATTACTTAAGAATTAATACCTGTTTGACATCCAAAACGATCTCAAGCTTTCATATACGGAGAAGCTGATTGCTATATTTGGCCCGACAGTCTGCATTAGCACCAGTAAGTGGCTAAGTCCACAAGAAAGGAATATATAACACTTTGAGTAATGGTAAATTGAAAATAACATACCAAGAGGGTAGTTCCAAGTCCCTTATAAAGGCCGAGTAATCCCTCTTCCTTGACAATTGTTTGTAAAGCATGTCCAATACCTCTATAGTATGTAAATTTCGTCTGCAAAATTTTAACAATTCTAATTGTTACGAAGAAAAAGACAAATGCAAGAATATTTAATAACTAGCTGTGTATGAACAGTTTCAAAATAAGACAAAGTGAAAGTCAGAGTCCAATTATTACAAGGTTCCAAGATCCAAATTAAGACGATGCACATGACGTGTCTAAAAAGCATTTGATATTTAAATCTTACCTGCACAGCAAGCCGCGTTCTTACAAGATCCAAGGGATAAGTAGACGTAGCAGCAGTTATGCCTGCCAGCCCACCACCAACAAAATGTAGATTTAGACATATGGTGCAGGCTTCAAGTCAAGCTAACCGGTACTAAATTCTTCAAACCGGTAACCCAAGAAGGCAACATTTTGGTTAAGAATAGTGAGAGAATAAGTAAAATAGAAGCAGTTAGGATTTACATTAGCACTGTAGAAAAAAACCTTATATCAAGAAGGAACACAAAACTCTCTTCTGTAACATCTTCGGAAATTCCAGACCTTTCCACTGCCATGTTATCAGCTAAATCACTACTAAGAAAGATTATTAGCATAGAAGTCACAAAGCTATAAATTCTGTACGCAACCAGATGAAATTGAAAGATAATATTATTTTCTCTTGGCAAATGAAAACAAAACATAGTCTTAAAAATTTGAAGTTAATCAAAACACGAAAATTCAATCAAATTCAGCTATGGAATTAGATTCATAACAACAATTTGAAGTTAATCATAACAACAATGGAATACTTACAAATTCCATGGTGTGGCGAGTTCCTTCAACAACAAGATTCGTCATGTTACCAATCAAGTAAGCAGTTAGGCCAAGGTTGAAGAGCATGTAGAAAATAATGAAAATCATTTCCATGGTGTTGACAGCATGAAGATCACCATAACCAACAGTTGTCATGGTAGTGATGGACCAATAAATTGCTGAAATATATCTAATCCGAGGGCTTGTCTCTCTGAAGTTTGGAATCACTGCTCCAATCCATGTCTTTCCTTCATGAGGGTACATATCAGCTAGCATGTAATAGAGGCACCCAACACAATGAACTGAAAAAAGTGTTACCTGCACCATAATTTTCAACATAATGATACATAATTGTTTCAATTTGGACATATAGCTCTATTGACAAAATTTTGAAAGGAACAATTTTATGAGATAGTTAAACATATAGCTCTATTGGTAACATCATTCTCCATATTTTTTTTATATGCTACTTCAAGTAGCATTTGAGTGTATAGTATATCATTTTTATGTTCATTATCTGAATTGGAAAAATTTAAAATATAATTTTATATTTATCGATTGTTAACTTTACCAAATACATTCTTTAAATTCAATCTGGTAACTTATTTCATTATCAGCTATCAACTAGTTTATAACCGTTATTATCTTATGAAACATATATACATGTTTTTGAAATTAGAATGAAATGAAATGTGACATACAGAAAGAAGCCTGGCACATTTAACCCAGAAATAGCTGAACCTGATGTCTTTCTCAAGCCTGGCACGGAAAATAAATCAATGCAGCTAGATCAATTCTAACACACACACATTCATATGGTAAAGTAGATCATTAATTAGAAAAAGAAAGATTAAGAACCTTGTGAAGAATTGGTTGACACGTCTAATTCTCCAAAATCTGAGCATTCCTAAGAGGTAGTAAGGCAGACCCAATTTGTGTTTGCCAGTTAAAAAGTAGCCTATTGCTTCAAATGGTATAGTTGATGCCACATCCATTAGGAACCATGTTGACAAGTACCTGCCTCAACATTACTAACAACATCATCATCATTTTAGTAAAAAAGTATTGAGTAATTTTTGTATCTTTAAAATAATTTTCTTGTTTAACCAAATTCCATTGTTGTTATGATTAACTTCAAATTCAAACAAAAATAAATCAAATCATAATCATAAATTAGATTCAACCAAGGTTAGTTAAAATTCAAAGATTGATGAAATCACTTGCCGAGAAGTCTGCCAATGGTATATGAGGACCATAATCAACTTACAAACCACAATCATTCACAGATTGACATAGAAGGGGCAGTAATGAAGGAAAAAGACATAATCAAATATAATCATCTAATAACTTAAAGTGGCATAAAACTCAAATGTCTAACAAAGCATTGAGCAGGGTCATAGGGTACAAAAAATGACATGAATCAACAAAATGAAAGCTAAAACCTAAGCAGAGAATTAACTCTTACAGTGAAGCTAACAAATACAAAACCTAGAAAAATCAAATCCTATATTCAGGGAAAAAAATCAAAACCTAGAAAAGCATAACACATGGGTACCATTTTTCCTTCTGTTGCTGAATCAAAACCTAACTAAAATCAAAATCTAACTAAAAGAGAAAAATCTGATAAATCTTACCGATTGATAACGAAGATGGCGACGATTTTACTTATGTTGATGGCGAGAACGACGACAACAGTTCTTAGAAGAAGTAAAACAGATATGGGTTGTTCGTGAAAGATGGAAAACAGTTTGTTCGACGGTGAGTGTGAGAGGCTAAACGACAGTGAGTGAAGCTGAGAGGGTCTGAACTTGATAGGGGAATCGATCTATGGAAGAAGGTAAACGACGGCGAGTGTGAAGGTGAGAGTGTGAGAGGCCGTGAGTGTGAGAGGGTGAGTCTGAGGTTAGAGGAAAAACCAGATCTAGGAACTTTGTTTTACGAGAGAGGTGTTTTTCCCTACAGGTCATAAGGACCTGATGTAAAATGTAGTTTCTCAGTATTACAAAACTGCCACCGCGTGTATCTTTCCCTACAGGTATTATATCAACTGTTGTGAAAACTTTTTATCATTTACTTTTCCCATCAGTTATTCCTTTCGACTGATGTGAAAACGTTGTTAGTAATTTCAAAAATGCCACCGTGTTAACTATTACATCAGGTATTATTTCAACTGTTGTGAAAACTTTTTTGACCATGTTGTAAAATGTATATTTTCCACTAGTGTATGTTGATGTGTTATGATCTTTGTATTGCTTAGTGTTTGATTTTTGGGCTTTGAAAAAACATGAAAAAACAATACTAATTATTAATAAATTTAATTTTATTATTAAATTTTTTAATATCTATGTTTCTCTTTGCATAGTCATATATTTATGGGTAAAGGTAGTATTTTATTGTATGATTAAAAAAGTTATCTACACATATCAATAATGGATTAGTCCAAATGATAAAAGATTTGGTCCTTTTAGCAAGTGGTCAAGGGTTGATCACTAACTCTTATATAAGGAGAAAATTTGATTGAAATAGGAGAATTTATCTTGTATCCAACATATTTTTAAACAGAGAATAGTCGGCGGGTGGTGAAAATTCCATATCTAGAGAATGGTAACAAAAATTCAAAAGGGATGAACAGATTATTAATTTGAAGATAAAATTGATGTTACATTAAAACAATAAAACAACAATTATTTGAAGAAAGATGCACCTCTGAAGAAAGAGGCACCATTAAAGGTTTCCTTGGTTGCTTCGCGGTTATTACTAAATCGGCTACCTACGAATTCATCGTGGAACAATTCTGCAAACTCCAGGTGATTTTGCGAGTGGATGTGGTCAAGCAGAAAGTGCATATAATTTGTTCGTGGGTTGTGCATTTTATGGTAGCACTTAGGCGCATATTTGGGGCTTGGCATACATGCGGCGGACAGGTTACCAATTTATGATCACTTCCAAAATTTTACTCTTTTAGTGGGCGATTTTAAAAAATTATGTTCTGCTCTCCATGTGATCTGGTTGTCGATTGTATTGGTTATATGGAAGGATATGAATAGCCGTATTTTCCGGCAATTAGATCAATCGTTACAGCAGTTGGTGTAAGCAAAAAATAGTAACTTAACATTTGATTTTCATCACCAATAGACAAACCATCCAGTGTTTTACCATGCTACCTAGCTAGCTTTGTTCATTTTACTGTGTTGTGGTTTTGGTTCTTTGTTTGTTGACGATAACTTTTAGAGTCCTAGCCTTGTACTTCTGGTACTGGTGTGAAGCTCCTGTGTTAATATATTTCATTTTGTCTTGTTAAAAAGAAAAAACAATTATTTGAAGAATCATTTGAAAAAGAGATGAGAGTAATTTAAAACAACCCCCCTTTTGAGTCTAAACATAGTTTTTACTCTTAAGTTTAGACAACTCACTTCTACATTAATGGATTCAAATATAAATAACTTTATATTTAACTCAATTTTACAAAATATATTAATTCAAAACCAAATTTTTATCATCACATAACTAAACATGCTCTAATACTTTAAATCATGCAATAGCAAAATCCTTCAACTCAATAATCTAAGCCACATGTGATCCTAATCCCACTGCTAGGAAAAGCAAAATTAGTGACGGAAAGAATAAAATCCCTCACAAATTCCTCAGTCACAAAATTTAGTGACGGAATTAGAGAGGGATTTCATGTATTCCCTCACTAAATTTCCCTCACTAATTTTTGTTTTTTTAGTAGTGTCCTTTAGCTCACTAAATAAGCTAAGTTTCTTCTTTTGTGTTTGGTTATTCTGTTTCATCTTTATTTTTTCCTCCACCAACTATCTATTAATTTCCATTTAGGTGATTGCTCGTAATTATGGAGCAGGACTATGAGTTGTATTATTTGCAAAGAATGAGAAATATACAGAAAATCAAAGAAAAAGTTGCTTTATGATTTTCCTCTAAAAATGGAAAACACGCAGCTATTGTTCTTAACCCATGTGATATTGCATTTATATAATCAGGAATCAAACTGAATACTAGTAGTTTTGAGGAATCAAACATGCACTCTAACGCAATAAGACAAAAAGGATTGAAGGTTGTTTGTTACACATATATGCTATGTTGCTCCATATAATAATTGTGTGAAACACTAACTTTTTATTCAATTAAACTCAGTATTTTATTGCCATCTATCTAAATAATATTTTTTTTAAAGAACCTAAATAATATTAATAACTTACGTACAACTCCATCCTCATAAATAGAAGACTATTCTTACAATTTTATTTTACTGCCACCTACCTAAAAAATAATGCAAATCCTGCCAAGTTTCACTATCATAGTATATATATATTTTTTTTTAAATGACCAATATCTTGTATTGTTAGTATTATTGTAAAAAAAATATTCAGTATTATAGTGAAGTGGAAAGCGTAGATTTAACCTCCTTATCATTCCTTTTCTTCACCCCTACTAGGGTTAATTGAATAAAAACTTATGTATTGACAAGTCTCCTTAACATAGACATATAAGAAAGAATCACTTATCTCCCATTGGTATGCCCGAAGTCTCTTTCTTATACTTACGTATATAATAAGTAGAATCTTTTCAATATTTCATAATAATATTTATTAATTTATAGTATAATTTAATACTTTCTTAAGTTTTTTCTTTGTACTTTGCTAATAAAAAAAAATTAAATAGTAACAAATATTTTGAGAGAGAAAATGTTTAATTCACCTCTAATTAACTAACTAATTCTTTCACTGTTTTTTTAGTGGAATGTTTCGAGGTAAAGTTTTCATGGTCTCAATTTCTTTCTCAGATCTAAAAATTATTTGAGTAGGTGAAGAAATTAAATTGTTTTTTTTATTTAAAGATTTGATAGTTACTTTGATTGATGAGAGAGACAATGAATAATATGAACTTTTTGACTTTTTTATGAAAATCTGGATTTTTGGTTGACGATATGAATTTTTTGAAGAATTTTTTGGGTTTCCATAAGTTTTATATTTTGTCAAAAATATAATAATATTGGAATTTTAGAACGTAAATGATGCAATCAAAAAGTTCGAGAATATTACCTGAAATTAAATTAAGGACTACGGGAGCAAATTTCGTCAAACAACAGTAATTAAAAAAATGGTTTTCTTCGAGGCTTATTATACTTTAATCTACTGTATCATAGAGAAGCTTTTTTTTTTCTCAAATAAGAAAAATTACTAGAGTCTCATATTTATTCTAATTCATGTCAATTTCCAAAATACTTATTTATTAATTATTATAGTTTCACCTAATTCATTTATGAAAAAAGTTCACTAAGAAAGTTTAAATTTTTAACACAATTATTTTAAATTTAATTTTATTAAATTTATTTTTCTATTTTTATCTTCACCTTGAGAATTTGGAAACAAAACAAAATAAAAATAGAATGAAGAAGAATATTAAACTTATGGGATTTGGTAAATAATAATGGACATTTGCTCTATTATTAAACAATAGACATTTATCAATGAGAATAACATATGCCAATGTTTATCACGAAGAGATATTACGTTAACGGATCTAATGGAATGGACTCTTATCAAACTATGGCCACATAAATAGGAATAAAATACCAAAATATTAAAGGGTAGAAGATGTAATTACCTCAAATTATAGAAACGGTGCAATTAGTTGTAGATAGAAGAGGACAAATACAATCCCCGAGAGTTTAGCTCAGTTGGTTGGGATATTGCATATTATATGTAAGGGCTGGGGTTTGAACCCCAAACACCTCACTTCTCCACATTTAAAATGTGTGAGTTATAGCCATAGACTATTTAAAAAAAAAAAAAAGAGGACAAATACAATGAAGAATGAGGAGGTTGTTGACACACAAGAAGAATATGAGAGTAGAAGCAATGTAATATAGAGAGTGATACATTGGAAAAATGATGAGATGTCAACAAAATAACTTGATGGTCTAATTTAATAAATATAATAGATATACAATTGCATTATGGTTTTACTCTAAAAATGGATTATACGATTTTTGAGGAATGCTTTGATGTTTAACTAGCACTCTAAAGCAGCAAGACAAAAAGGAATGAATGCTTCCACCAATTCAAATAGATCGGTATATCCCCACACATATTAAACCAAGGTTAAAGTTGTTAATTTGTTGCACATACATGCTAGCTATATTGCTCCATACAGGGCCGTTCCTGACAATTCGGAGGTCCGGTTACAGACTTGACAATTTTCATTTAAAAAGAATTGAAAAAAAAAATCCAACATTATTTATAATGATAGACAATTAAGTTGTAGTTAAATATATGAGCAATGGTTCAAACATGACCTTTACCTACAAATAAATAGACCTTTACTTATGGACAATTCATAATTGACAGCAAAATTGCTATCATCCAGACTTTTACCTACGGAAAAATGAAATTTAGTGACAGATTTGTCGTAGATACAAGTTTTTTTTTTCTCTTTATTAAAATTTTGAGGCCTCCCTAAGTGTGAGGCCCTGTGCCAAGGGCCTTGTTGCACTTGGCCAGGGCCGGCCCTGGCTCCAAAGAATAATTGTGTAAGACACTAACTTTTTTATTCAATTAATCTCAGCTACAATATTAATGACTTACGTACTACTCCATTCTCATAATAGAATCCGATTGTAACCATTATTTTATGAGTTATTCATAATGACATTATGTCAAAAAAAATATATTCATAAAGACACTTGTTAAGGATTTAAAATAGAAAATAATTGTTAAATTTTATGCAAAAAAAAGTTATTTTTAAAAAATTCAATGTGTTGAATATATAATTTTTAAGATAAAATTTCCTTTTAAGATTTCTTAACAAGTGACCTAACGACACTTGTTAGCATTTCCTTTATTTTATTGCCATCTACCTAAAATTTAATGCAAATCCGATCCAAGTTTCACTAAATAGGATCCACATGAGTTTTAGATGGTGGGATCAACATTTATCTAATTTCTTTTTTATTTTAATCGTGAGATCCGTTAGTTGCTGAAGAGATACAAAGTCATTATATAGTTACCGATAACTAATTGATATCTATTTTTTTCTTCCTCTATTGTAGATGCTCTAACAGATATCATTATGACATTTGTTAACATTTCCTTTATTTTATTGTCATCTACCTAAAAGTTAACACAAATCCGAACAAAGTTTCATTATCATAGTAAATTTGCTTTTTACGCAAGTAATCTTATGGGTCATGCAAGCATGTGTCCTAAAGGCACATATTTAGATTTCCACAAAAAACATGTATTTATTGAGAAAAATTAAATTTCAATCTTTTGTGAAATAAATTAACACAATTTTCAAAAAATTATTTTTATCTTTAGTTCCTTAACGTGTGCCCTAAGGACATATGGTAGTACAGTTAATAGCATTTTTTGGTATTATTGTAAAAAAAGAAAATAGTACTATATTGAAGTGGAGAATAAAGTTTCAACCTCCTTATCGTTCCGTTTCTTAACTCTTCCATCTAGTCACCAAAGCAATTTATACCAAATCTTCATCGTAAATTATGATATATATCAAATGACTCTTTAAACATTCCATGGCTTAAATAAAAAAAAGGCATGCATGTTCATCTTTTTTCTCTTCTCCAATTTAACATTGTATGTGTCAAAATAACCGATCCATACATGGGTGCCAATTTTCATCAACATGAACAACAAATAAACAAATAAAAAAGGCAGGAAAATGGAATGCAAGATCATGATTAATTACAACAAAGCAAGTGTAATTATTATTGATTAAGAAAGGAATACATGACAAGTACTCCACTTAATCATTAAAACTCATACTAAGGCAATGTACTATTTTGATTACACCTTAACATACACAGGGCCGTGAAGTCTAAAGTAAATTTTAACATATGAGACATTTTTTATCTGCATATGAGGCCGTTTTACTTATAAGTTTTTTTAAAAAAAAAATTAATTTTTTGTTCATGGTCTAAAGCGAAGACTTTAGTAGCCTTACCCTTGGGCCGTCCCTGATCAGACATAGTACTTCCATATTTAAAAGAAGCAGCATCAACAAATACAACAGAATAGTCTTCAGTTGCAAATCCAGGCAATGCCAAACGTGATCCACCTTCTCCAGAATTGAACATGGACAGTCCAATATCAAGATAAACAATATGTCCATTGAAATCCAAATAAAATCCAAGCCTATAAACATGCCCAGATCTATTTTTCTTTATTAAAAATTTGCCACTTCTTGTTTCTATACCAGGATAGTTTGTAGGACCACCAATACCAACACAAGTCAGTTTAGTATCACGATCAAGAAACATCAACCATTTTGATGATTCAGAACAATCAGGCTTCTTAGTGAACTCAATCTCAAGACCAGTACCTGTCAAGATATTACCAGTGCTATTTCCTAGGATGGTGAGCAATTTTGAGTGTGATAAGAGCAATTTTCTTAAATAGGATAGACTGTAGGCCTCTGTCGCGCAGTCTGACCTGTTCCCACCCCTATTACTAATAATATTAAAAAATGTCACAAAACCATTTTAGTAACAAAACTTTACCTGACATTTGCTCAAATGTTACTAAACATAATTAGTAACATTTTTCTTGATTTAGTTACAATTTTCAAATGTTCGTAAATAATGAGATCCAATTTTACATTGCTCCTTTTGCTAAAGACCAAAGGAATTAATAGTTCTTATCGATACCATCGATGAGTTTAAAGTAAATCCAGTGACTAAAGAAGTAGCTCTCTGTGATACCATGAATTAATAGTTTTTAAATATGTTTTGAAACCAAGCAGATAGTCCCGTGATTTTTAGTTTTTGTTTTTAGTCTTTACAATATATCACTCTTGATTTTGGTTCTTAGTGTTTTAATTTATTTCAGTCATTTCAAAATTGGTTCATATTAAAATTGATCCTTGTAATATATACTCTCTTAGACACTGACTAAAAAATTATTTAAAACCAAAATTATTAGAAGTTTCTAAAATATATGTTTATAGAAGGAAAAACTAATTAAATATTTTGGCTAAGGGGATATAACCTTAATTTAATGCCAAACACAAAAATCACAAAGAATGACATCATTTTGTTAAAATAAGTATGGTGTACTTTGGAATCAATTATGACATAATACCACAAGTTTATTTCTTTCTGTATGGTTTGAATTTCGAAATATGACACCATACTTGGTGCGATTTTAAGCACCACATGCACAATTTTTGTTCCAACACTACTTGCTACAATTTTTTTCATGACTATTAAGGCCTTGATATACATTTTTTTTCAAAAAGCATTATCATACTAAAATGAAGAACCAAACATACACTAATTAACTCAATATACTCAGCCACATGTGATCCTTATCCGAAGCTATGTTTCTTTGTGTTAGGTAATTTAATTCTGTTTCATCTTTATTTTTTCCTCCACTAACTATCTATTAATTTCCATTTAGGTGATTGCTTGTAATTATGGAGCAGGAGATGTAGGTGAGGTCTTGGAAGCTTGTGACTATGAGCTACATCATTTGCAAAGAATGAGAAATATATATAGAGAATGAAAGATACGTTGGTTTATGATTTTACTCTAAAAATAGAAAACATGCAGCTATTGTTCTAAACCCATGTGGCTGCATTTATATAAGGAATCAAACTGGATTCTACCATTTTTGAGGAATCACACATGCATTCTAACTCAACAAGACAAAAAGGAGTGATAATGCTTTGTATGTACCTCAATTGGATGGATCGATCCGACACTCCCTGTTGCCACACAAAACCAATTATTTGTTACACATATATGCTAGGTTTCTACGATGCATAGGTACGGGTACGGGTACATGTACGTAATACGATAAACTTTAAAAAATGGAGGTACAGGAACATTGATATAAAACATCGAAAAAAGATTTTTCAAGTGAATTACTACCATTGTTGTTGTAAAAACATGCTTAGAAAAACAATCAATTTTAATGAAAAATAGTATAATACTATTTGTATTTTAATCATGTGTTTAACCACAATTCTATTATCATGTTGCTTCAGAGATTTACTTTTTTGGACCACCTCCTCGACTATTTTCATCAAAAGCAAGAGAGAGAATTGAAATACAATAGAAAAGCAAAATACTTTTGGGTATTTTTCCGCCGCTCGTATGTTTTCGCTGCACCAACTACGGCATATCAACTAAGTAAAAATGGGTATGGTTCAGTACGTACATTACGAGTACCGTATGGGTTCTCGATACGGGTGCGTACCCGGTACCGGTACTTCTCCATGTTTGGAATACCCATGATTCAGAGCTAGGATTTTGTTTATTTGGTGAATTCACATATATGCTATGCAAAGTTTTTTGAAAACGAATCTGTTACCGCGAAAACGGCCACGACATAAAAGTACATGTGGTTGTCGATACCGTTTTTCTACGCTTTAGTAAAGTGAACAAAAATCATGGAAAGGAAAGTGACAAACGTTGTTACGACGAAATACCGTTTCGGCCGCAACAAGCAGTAAGGAACAAATTTATCATCTAATTTGATTTTCTATACTCTCATCTCTTCTAAACACATTAAAACCCGAATTAACTAGTGGTTAACATGATTTTAAGAAGAATGCGTTCATTACAAAATTATTGAAAAGAATTACACGTATGAAATTATAGAGAAACAATAGCATATTAAGTTATTATACATTATATGATTGTGTAAATAAGTTTATTAATATTTGTGCAATGCAATGATTATTTCACACCGCAAAGACCGCAATATGCAACGCAACATCGGTGATAGCCTAAATCGCAAAATTCTCGCACCCTTATTTAAAATCTTGGTGCTGTGTTGCTCCATAAGTAATATGAGACACTAATAATCTCAGCTACAATATTAATAACTTACGTACAACTCCATTCTCATAATGGAGGATTATTTTTGTATGGTCACAAGACCAAATATAAATCTTTTAAGCACACTTATAAAATATTAATTCTACTTTTTATTGTTTTAATTATTTCAAAAATAATCAACAAATTAATTCAAAACTTTGTTTTAAGTTTGTCTAAAACTTGTGATCATACTTTGTTATTATGGAAGACTTCCTCTAGTCTTACCATTTATTGTCATATACCTAAAAATTTAATGCAAATCCTGCCAAACTTTCACTATCATAGCAATTTTTTTAAATGACCCATATTAATATTGTTAATAATTTTAGTATTATTGTAAAAAAGAAAATAGAGTTAAGATTAGTTGATATAGACGTAAAATCTATACTGAAGTGGAGATTGAAGTTCTAAGAACCTTATCATCTTCTCGTTTCATAACTACTCCACCTAACCCCCAAACCAATTTATTCCCCTATTATCATTGTAATTAGAGTTAAGATTAGTTGATATAGATGTAATTTTTTTTTTTTTTTTTAAAGATATGGCTGCCAATTTTTATCAACATGAACAACAAATAAACAAATAAAAAGAAAGGAAAATGGAATGCAAGATCATCAATTACAACAAAGCAAGTGTAATTATTATTCATTAAGAAAGGAATACATTACAAGTACTCCACTTATTCATTAGAACTCATACTATAAATAGCCAAAGCACTATTTCCATTACCTTCAATAGACATAGAACTTCCATATTTAAAAGAAACAGCATCAACAAATACAACAGAATAAGCATCAATAGCAGTCAAAAACAAACGTGATCCACCTTCTTCAGAATTGAACATTTGAAGTCCAATATAGCCACAATCACCAGTACATCCAAACAAAATCCAAGCCTATAAACATGACCAGATCCATGTTTCACTATTAAGAATTTGCCACTTATTGTTTCTATACCAGGATAGTTTGTTGCACCACCAATACCAACACAACTTAGTTGAGTATTATGATCAACAAACATCAACCATTTTGATGATTCAGCACAATCAGGTTTTTTAGTAAACTCAATCTCAAGATCGGTACCGGTCAATATATTACCAGTGTTGTTTTCTAGGACAGTGAATTTAACTGGTAAACCTATCATAGCATTATTTTGTAGGACAGTTACTGGACACTCTAAATCACCAACTTTGTTTAGGGTTAGTCCTCCACTGTTATGGTTTTCACTAGCTGGAAAAATGTAGTATTGGCCACCAGGGATAAGGGGGGTACCATGTATGTCCAAGACTTTGTTTAGCAGCATTGTTTGGTGAAAGATTGGTTGTAAGAGAAAATAAGAAGGAAATGGTGAGGGATAAAACAGGATTCATGGTTTTCTTTGAGTGTAAATATTGAGTGGGAAATAGGTAATCAAGACTTTCAGCTTACACTATTTGATTGATTTTTGTATGCTCTTTTATTTTTTTGGTCCATTGAGTTACCTCTTACCAATGAATAAATAAACAAGACTTTTGCCAATTGATAAAATGACTATTACAAAAAAAGTAGTAGAATAAAAATATATGGATTTTTTAACTGCACTAATTATTATTTCTTACCAAAAAAACCTTGATTTAGTTTACCAATTTTTTATAATAAGAGATGAAAATATGTTGAGGAAAATACATGAATCATCTTTCACAAAGGATAAACTTGAAAAAAAAATATTAATTATTATTAGATTTAATTTTAATGTTAACACATTTTCAATTTATATACTTAACATAGTCATATATATATATATATATATATATATATATATTCAGATTTAATTTGATTGAGATAGATTAGGAAATCAAAGTGTGTCATTCTTACTGTGAGGCTAATGCGTGCCTTGATTTGTTATCTAGTTTGGGTTATGATCATGAGCCTATGTTGATATGTTATGATCAGTGATTATTGCTTAGTGTTTGATTTTTGGGCTTTGACCCAGCTCTTTGCTTTAAAAAAAAATTGAAAAAACAATACTAATTATTAATAAATTTAATTTTATTATTAAATTTTTTAATATCTATGTTTCTCTTTGCATATCATATATTTATGGGTAAAGGTAGTATTTAATTGTATGATTAAAAAAGTTATCTACACATATCAATAATGGATTAGTCCAAATGATAAAAGATTTGGTCCTTTTAGCTAGTGGTCAAGGGTTGATCACTAACTCTTATGTAAGGAGAAAATTTGATTGAAATAGGAGAATCTATCTTGTATCCAACATATTTTTAAACAGAGAATAGTCGGCGGTTGGTGAAAATTCCATATCTAGGGAATGGTAACAAAAATTCAAAAGGGATGAACAGATTATTAATTTGAAGATAAAATTGATGTTACATCAAAACAATAAAACACCAATTATTTGAAGAAAGATGCACCTCTGAAGAAAGAGGCACCATTAAAGGTTTCTTTGGTTGCTTCGCGGTTATTACTAAATCGGCTACCTACGAATTCATCGTGGAACAATTCTGCAAACTCCATGTCATTTTGCGAGTGGATGTGGTCAAGCAGAAAGTGCATATAATTTGTTCGTGGGTTGTGCATTTTATGGTAGCACTTAGGCGCATATTTGGGGCTTGGCATACATGCGGCGGACAGGTTACCAATTTATGATCACTTCCAAAATTTTACTTTTTTAGCGGGCGATTTTAAAAAATTATGTTCTGCACTCCATGTGATCAGGTTGTCGATTGTATTGGTTATATGGAAGGATATGAATAGCCGTATTTTCCGGCAATTAGATCAATTGTTACAACAGTTGGTGTAAGAAAAAATAGTAACTTAACATTTGATTTTCATCACCAATAGACAGACCATCCAGTGTTTTACCATGCTACCTAGCTAGCTTTGTTCATTTTACTGTGTTGTGGTTTTGGTTCTTTGTTTGTTGACGATAACTTTTAGAGTCCTAGCCTTGTACTTCTGGTACTGGTGTGAAGCTCCTGTGTTAATATATTTCATTTTGTCTTGTTAAAAAGAAAAAACAATTATTTGAAGAATCATTTGAAAAAGAGATGAGAGTAATTTAAAACAACCCCCCTTTTGAGTCTAAACATAGTTTTTACTCTTAAGTTTAGACAACTCACTTCTACATTAATGGATTCAAATATAAATAACTTTATATTTAACTCAATTTTACAAAATATATTTATTCAAAACCAAATTTTTATCATCACATAACTAAACATGCTCTAATACTTTAAATCATGCAATAGCAAAATCATTCAACTCAATAATCTAAGCCACATGTGATCCTAATCCTTTAACTCACTTAATGAGCTAAGTTTCTTCTTTTGTGTTTGGTTATTCTGTTTCATCTTTATTTTTTCCTCCACCAACTATCTATTAATTTCCATTTAGGTGATTGCTCGTAATTATGGAGCAGGACTATGAGTTGTATTATTTGCAAAGAATGAGAAATATACAGAAAATCAAAGAAAAAGTTGCTTTATGATTTTCCTCTAAAAATGGAAAACATGCAGCTATTGTTCTGAACCCATGTGATATTGCATTTATATAATCAGGAATCAAACTGAATACTAGTAGTTTTGAGGAATCAAACATGCACTCTAACGCAATAAGACAAAAAGGATTGAAGGTTGTTTGTTACACATATATGCTATGTTGCTCCATATAATAATTGTGTGAAACACTAACTTTTTATTCAATTAAACTCAGTATTTTATTGCCATCTATCTAAATAATATTTTTTTTAAAGAACCTAAATAATATTAATAACTTACGTACAACTCCCTCCTCATAAATAGAAGACTATTCTTACAATTTTATTTTACTGCCACCTACCTAAAAAATAATGCAAATCCTGCCAAGTTTCACTATCATAGTATATATATATATATATATATATATATATATATATATATATATATATATATATATATATATATATATATTTTAAAATGACCAATATCTTGTATTGTTAGTATTATTGTAAAAAAAAAATATTCAGTATTATAGTGAAGTGGAAATCGTAGATTTAACCTCCTTATCATTCCTTTTCTTCACCCCTACTGGAGTTATTTGAATAAAAAGTTATGTATTGACAAGTCTCCTTAACATAGACATATAAGAAAGAATCACTTATCTCCCATTGGAATGCCCCAAGTCTCTTTCTTATACACTTACGTATATAATAAATAGAATCTTTTCAATATTTCATAATAATATTTATTAATTTATAGTATAATTTAATACTTTCTTAAGTTTTTTCTTTGTACTTTGCTAATAAAAAAAAATTAAATAGTAACAAATATTTTGAGAGAGAAAATGTTTAATTCACCTCTAATTAACTAACTAATTCTTTCACTGTTTTTTTAGTGGAATGTTTCGAGGTAAAGTTTTCATGGTCTCAATTTCTTTCTCAGATCTAAAAATTATTTGAGTAGGTGAAGAAATTAAATTGTTTTTTTTATTTAAAGATTTGATAGTTACTTTGATTGATGAGAGAGACAATGAATAATATGAACTTTTTGACTTTTTTATGAAAATCTGGATTTTTGGTTGACGATATGAATTTTTTGAAGAATTTTTTGGGTTTCCATAAGTTTTATATTTTGTCAAAAATATAATAATATTGGAATTTTAGAACGTAAATGATGCAATCAAAAAGTTCGAGAATATTACCTGAAATTAAATTAAGGACTGCGGGAGCAAATTTCGTCAAACAACAGTAATTAAAAAAAAAGGTTTTCTTCGAGGCTTATTAAGTAATTTGCAATACACCCAAACATTTGACATAGTTTAATCTACTGTTTATCATAGAGAAAGCTTTTTTTTTTCTCATATAAGAAAAATTACTAGAGTCTCAAATTTATTCTAATTCATGTCAATTAAAAGAAAACTAGTTACGGTTTCTTGGAAGAAAGTTTGCAGGCCTTATTCTCAAGGAGGCCTGAACTTGAGATCCATCAAAACTTTAAACACCTCCTCGAATTTACACCTTTTTTGGAAGTTGCTTCACTCAACAGCTGACTGGGCAGTCTTGTTGAGAGCTAGAGCCTTGAGAAGCAAGAAACCTATCAATCACCATATTTTTTCTTCCATCTGGGGCAGCATTAAAGAAGAAATCAGTGACATCAACAACAACTCAATCTGGCTCCTTGGCAATGGTAACAACATAAATTTTTGGAATGATAGTTGGTGTGGAGCCCCTCTATCTCAAGTTCTCAACATTCCTGCACCAATTAGTAATAACTTATCCTCTTTGGTTAGTGACTACATTTTTAATGGTCAGTGGAGTATTCCTGAACCATTGTCTCATATGTTCCCCTCTCTTTGGCAGCTCCTTAATCAAGCAATCATCCCCCTTGTGCCAAAAGAGGATCATCTGATTTGGAGACACTCTGCTTCTGGTATCTTGGATCTCAAGCAAGCTTATGCTTTCAAACTGAACAACATTGAAGAAACCAGATGGGCAAAAATTATCTGGAACATTGATATTCCTCCATCAAAGTCCTTGATGGTTTGGAGACTTTTGCATGATAAATTACCTACTGATGAGAAGCTTATGGATAGAGGTTGCTAGATTGCTTCTGTTTGCAGCCTTTGTTTTAAAACAGGTAATTCTTCTCTTCATCTTTTTTTCTCCTGTCCCCTAGCCACTAAACTTTGGTCATGGTTTACTGCAACTTTGAACATTCCTTTGCATATTGGATCAATGGAGGATGTGTAGAAATTCTGTGAAAGGTCTTGGTCCCCCCAATGCAAAATTGTCATTATTGCAGCATTGATCAACCTAATTAACATTATCTGGTTTCTTAGAAATGAAGCTAGATTTAATGATAGAATTATCCCCTGGAGGTCAGCTATCAATACCATTATTGCTAATACATCTCTTACTGGTAATCACACTATTAAGGCTTCAAACAATTCCATTAGAGATTTCTCAATCCTCAAAGGCTTGAATATTAACATCCATCATCCCAATGCTCCATCAATTATAGAAGTCTTATGGGATCCCCCAATGCTTCAGTGGATAAAGTGTAATACAGATGGAGCTTCAATTGGTAACCCTGGAACCTCTTCTTGTGGAGGTGTCTTTAGAAATCATGAAGGTAATTGTTTAGGCTGCTTTGCTGAGTTCCTGGGCTTTCTCACTTCCTATCAAGCAGAATTATGTGGTGCTATGAGAGCCATTGAAGTTGCCTCAGAGAATCACTAGCTTAATCTTTGGTTAAAGACAGACTCTATGTTAGTTGTGCAGGCTTTCAAGAATTTTCACCTTGTTCCTTGGCAATTAAGAAACAGGTGGAACAATGTTCAGTTTCATCTTTCTAGTATGAATTGATTAGTCACTCATATATTTAGAGAAGGAAACCAAGTGGCTGATTCCCTTGCAAACTTTGGTCTCTCACTGTCTTCTTATGTCTTTTGGACTAATATAACTTTGTTTGCAAAGGAATCTTTTGTTAGGAACAAAATTGGTTTACCTAGTTATAGGTTTTCTTCTTCTTGAGGGAGTTTTGGTTTGGTCCCCTCCCTCCTTTTTGTACCTACTCTCTCTTTTTTCTATATACTTGGTTGTTAGCCTCTTGGCTTCAACCTTTTTTTGCTAAAAAAAAAAAATTCATGTCAATTTCCAAAATACTTATTTATTAATTATTATAGTTTCACCTAATTGATTTATGAAAAAAGTTCACTAAGAAAGTTTAAATTTTTAACACAATTATTTTAAATTTAATTTTATTAATTTAATTTTTCTATTTTTATCTTCACCTTGAGAATTTGGAATGTAAAAATTAAAATTATATTATTATCATTATGAAACTCTTCAAAACAAGAATAAGAATAGAGATGAAGGAGAGAAAGAGACAATAGAGAGAAGAGAGAGTATTGCATTATACATTTCAAAGTTATCTCTTTTATTAACATGGTCAATGGTATGGATGACTAATGAACGTCTCTAGTCTATATTATCCTAATTGGTAAGACTTTGAGTCTAAATATTTCACTATATTGTTTCTTGTTATGTGAGTATCCATGCTTGTGTTTATTTTCTAAAACATGTGATTATTCACTGCAGTTTTTTTTTTTAAAAAACAAAGATGCAAGGGCATCAATTCATTAGATAAAACAAAAAGAGTACAAGAAAGAAAAGGGGGACCAAACCAAAACCTTTTCAAAAGGTGTTAAACCTGAAGTTGGGCATTCCCAACCTATTCCTAGTGTACTCTCCCCTAATGAAATCAGGGATAAAATCAGACCAAAACAGTTTAAAAGACGACAAGGAAAGACCTAGGTTGGCAAGACTATCAGCACAAGCATTACCTTCTCTATAAATATGGGACACAAAAAACCTCATGTCTCTCAATCTGACCAAACAGTTTTGCCATCTGTTTCTTAAGGACCAAGGAACCACAGAGTTTGATTATTCACTGTAGTTGATGGATTCTGACATTTACACACGGTGAGACAAATTTTGTTTCGGACTATGAGCATTTTCAAGCCACTCTTTTAATATTTAGTATCTTTTATAGAGTCTTAACAAATATTTAGTGTCTTTTCAAGCCAATCAGAGCATTTTGTTTGGAATTGTGATAACCCCCCCAGTCATAACAAAAATTTAGTGTCTTTTAAAGAGTCTTTTTTAGTTAGTTATCTAGTTACTTCTTTAAATTTAATCTTGATTTTAGGGTTATTTTATGATTTTTCTTATTGGTTAACCTTTTTATTTTTCACAATTTCGCTTTGTTTATTTGGTTTAGTGCAATACTGATTTTTTGTGAAAAAGCAACATGACCCATGTGCGGTATTTTAATCATTTCTTGAGTTATAGGTCTAAAACTAGAATCAAACTAGTGGTAAATGAAAGTTAACATCCATAACTACAACTTTCATGAAGATTGATGACATGCTGTCATATGATGTTTTTTTTATCACTTTTTCTTATGTTTTAGTTTAGACTTTAGTGGTTTTAGACAACATGGAGGTGAAGAAAACAAAGAATTAAAATATTTTGATTTTGAAGCATTGTATCATGATTTCTAGCACCTTGACACAATTTTTGTTCCAGAATGATGGGTTTTGCTACTAGCGTAAAATTGTGGCACGATTTGGATTATCGTGACACGATTTTGGACGCATCAAAAGAGGATTTTTTAAATTTATCAATGAAGGCATCATGGCACAATTTTGTGCATCATGACAGGATTTGATGCATACAGAACCAGTACTATATTAGCCAAACTCATTTGTGAAGGAAGGGTTCCGAATTTTGAAAATCTAGAAGACATTTTTGAGTCCTGAAGATTGAAGATTCAGTGTTGACTTGTCATCCAACTAATAGTCATTCCAAAGTGTATGTAATCATGTTTACTTTGATTAAAGTTGTTTATGCATTAGCCATGAGTAAATAAACTTTTTGTGATTAGGTCTTGAGATGAATCTGATCTGATTTGTCTGAACCATGTTGGCTATGAAATGCTATTCTATGTAAATGCAATTCTAGTTTTATTCAGTATAATTTGTGTGTAATGATTTTTATATCTTGATCACATGTGAAATGATATTATAGATTAAATGACTACTAGCCGTATCTTTTAACTTAGATCTAATTATATTGTTCAATCAAATGAGTCAGTCTAGAGATGGATGATTGTTAGGTTGTGATATTAGAGGTTTATGCAATACAAAGAGAAGAAGGTGAGAATGTGAAATGCTTATGTTGTGAGCTTTTTTTTTTTTTTTAAATGCACGACAAAGTGAGTTTCTGTTGGAACACAAGGAGTGTTAAAAGTGTGAATTAAAAAAAATTCTTATGTCAACTTTCTCAATTATTGCTCATTTATGAGGTGAGGTCAAATCATTAATTTTTAACGGTCAAATGATGTTGTCTGTTGGATCTGAAACTCATCTTTGACTCCTCACCTATAAATAGAGCTATCATTTCTTATTTCTACTCACACCAAAAGTTCTCTTGAGTTGTCAAATAAGTTTTATCTCTTCTCCGTGTTTTAGCTTGTATTGACGAACTATTCTTTTCTTCTCCCTCTTTTTTTTGTCCTTTCATATTCAAAGAGTGTTCTTAAGACCATAGTCCCTTCAGTTTATAATGTCCCTTCGGAATTAAGAATGGTCTTAAGAGCATAGATCCCTTCGATAAATTACAATCCCTTCGGAAATAAGAGTATTCTTAAATCATAGTCCCTTTCGAGATAAATTGTCCCTTCAGAAAATAAGAATGATCTTAAGAGTATAGTCTCTTTCAATGTTTTATGCCATTGGAAAATTTAGAGGTTACAATGGTGGAAACACTATATTTGAGTGGTCTGAGTACCATATTAGAATGGTCATAGTACCATATTAGAATGGTATTAGTATCATAATAGAGTTGTATCAATACCATATTAGAGTGGTCTTAACACAATATTTGAAGGTGTATTTCTAGAACGGATCCTACAGTGCAGTAGGAAACCGATACAATTGTAGCTGGACTGTTTTATCCTGAGGGCATCGTGGTTGATTGTCTGCTTGCACAATTTTGGACAGTGCCATGAAATGTCTTAAAGAGAGCAACCTAGTATACGACTCAACCTAGTAATCTCTTCGATGACACTAAATATTTTCACTAATTTTTTTACAATTGTTCCAACAATTTTAAGACTTTACTTCTGCCATGTATACCGAAGAAATTATTAGTTATAGTTTGTTGTCTGTAACTACGACAAGGATAAAAAGACTATAGAAATACTCCAGTTAATAAAACACGATAAAATGTAAGAACATGTCAAACACTGTTTTGCAGACTATTCTGCCTGAATAGTAATTCATTGTTATGGGCAAGGGATCTATGTTGGCCATTTCGATACTATATAAAACAATATATTCTAACTTAATTTTAAAAAATAAATTTATACTACACAAATTTCTATTTTTGTGTTGCCCTAACTTTTTGAATTTTTGCGTCCGTCCATGTACTAATTATTAATCAATTTAATATTACAGTCAATTTTCTAAATTTCACATGCTCGATTTAGTCAATAACATTTTTCATTGAAAGATCGAGGCATAAAACATGATATACCTTAAAAAAAAGGTTTCCTTGGTTCAAAATTGAGTGAGGTACCACAAAATAAGAAATTAAGTAAATGTAGACTCTGGTAAGCCTAGAATGAATGTGCTTGCACATTCAAGGCCAAATTGACAAACTACCAAGTTAGAAGGTTTATAATTTGAAAACCAAGAAGGTCTTGGGATTTTGCATATCTTGAGGTTGTTGAGTTGCTTGATACATGTTTTGTTCAACTCCATATTGGGTAATGATCAATGTAGATGGTGATGAAAGATTGTTTTGCATCAAAGAACATAGGAAATGTGTTATGAACAACTTTTGGGTTGTTTATAAATGGAAGAGATTTACTCTAAAAGGGACTAAAAGATACAACTACCCTATTCTGACAATTCATTCATTTGATAATGATTACAATGACCAATCACTTATTTATAGCTTCAAAAACTTAACCCATGACTCATCACTCTAGATCCTTCTAAAAACATGACTCATCATCTAATATAACTTGGGTTTTTCTATTCTAATGGACTTATCTTAGTTCATTACAAAATGATACGTGGAGAGCATGTAGGAAGTCTCTCCAAGTAAATGATTTTAAAATTGTCATCGATGAAAACATTCCTTGTTATGATTTGATAGATTTCCTTCTCAAGAATGGAAGAAGAAAAAGTGTAAACATTTATTGGGTTCGAGGTTTATGAAATGTAGAAAGAATCTGAGAATGTGAAATGCTTAGGCTGTAAGTTTTTTCTTTTTCTTTTTCTTTTTTTTAAAAATGCAAGACATAGTGACTAAAGAATAGGTAGATTAAGTATATAAATACACACAAAAACTACTAAATTTGTAGTTAATTTTCTACGTGGATGGTAATTAATTAGTGAAATGATTTCTTTAAATGCCTACATGCTTCATTTGTTTCAATACTTAATTTGGCTGCCCCTTCACTACACTACGCAATCATGTCTAGTTCTAACAATCCCATCCTTACCAAGTTTTATTACCTAGAAAGATTATTCTTTAAATAAAATATATCATTAAATATAAATATGATAAGAAGATTTATTACTTAGTAAGCAACAATTACTGGAATTTTTCATTTCACCCTAATTTATTCAATTGTTGGTCCATTGTGTCACATAAAACAATTCATTTAGCCTAAGGCAAGTGAACAAAGAAAGATATATTGCAACACATTGTCAAAATGCCAAACACCCCAAAAGAGAACAAGTTGTTGTTCTTCCAAGAAGTGATGAAAATGAGACCTAAAATACAAGCAAAGACAATTGCTTGTCTAACAAGTGAAGTGGCAATGTTTATTACACAGGTTGGAAAAAGCTCTATAATGGTGTCCAAACAAAGAGCCATTCCTAGTACCATCTGAGCTATGTGAGTGGTTTCCAACCAAACACACAATAAAGAACAAACTCCACCCATTAAAGAACAAAAAATAGATGGTGTTACCCGTGCTTTTTCCCACGGGACACAATCATCCAATCATATAATATGTATATTTATAATGTGTTAATTAATTACATGATACTTAAAAATTCAATATAACTTACATTTCAACCTCAAGTGTAAGATTAATTATTTTACTCTTTCTTTCATTTTTCTCACGCTCTTCCACGCACGTTGTCCCTTTCAACCATCCATGGATATACATATAACCAAGTAAACCCAATCTTAGATAGTAATAGCAAATAATAGAAAACAACAAATTAAAAAAGGAATCATATTGATACAAACTATTCAATATCATATTTGAATATTTTTCAATCAAAAGAATATTCAACACTTAATTTCAAAGGGAAAGAATAAAGATATTCAAAAAAAAGGAAAGAATAAAAACGGATAACAATAACAACACTATTTTTATATGCATGGTTCGCTGAAAAATGCAAACATCGAGCCATCCAGTTTTTAATGATTGCACGTCTATCTATTTATCTACTATATCCTTGTTTGCACATCTATATACAATGGTTTGCTTACAAATGGAAACATAGAACGATGCAACCTTTATGCTTGCACGCAATCTATTCCTCTCCTATACTCCTTGCTTCCACGTCTATCAACAATAGTTCGCTCACAAATGCACACATTGAGCCGCACTTCTTTTAATGATTGCAGTTCTTTCTATTCATCTCACATACCCTTTACTTGCACGCATATCTACAATGTTATGTTCACAAAGATATACAGTGAGCCACAAAACATTTAATGATTGCACGCCTATCTTTTTATCTCTTATACTCCTTACTTGCATAACTATCTATCGTGGTTCTCTCACAAATGCACACATAGAGCCACACAACATTTAATGCTTGTATGTCTATCTGTTCATCTCATATACTCCTTGCTTGCATGCCTATCTATAATGATTCATTCATAAATGCACACGCTGATCCACACATCTTTTAATGAGTACACGCCTATCTATCATGCTAATAGGCATATTTACCATTGTTTCTCATAATATTTAATGTGTGCACGCTAATAGACACACTACTTTGTTGAGCATTGCAAAATTCAATAATTGCACGCCTACCATTTATTGAGCCACGCAAAATTTAAAGATTGCATGCCTACTATTCTTTGAGCCACGCAAAAATTTAAAGATTACACTCCTAAGATTCATTGAGCCATGCAAAATTTAAAGATTGCACGCCTACCATTCATTGATCCACGAAAAATTTAAAGATTGCAAGCTTACCACTAATTGAGCCAGCCAAAATTTAATGATTGCACGCCTAACGTTCATTTAGCGACACAATATTTAAGATTGCACAGCTACCATTTATTGAGCCACGCAAAATTTAAAGATTGCATGTCTACCGTTCATTGGAAAGAGAGAAATTTAGAATTAAATGCACCTTTTTTCCAATGACAGTAATTAACCAAGTTAATGAAGGGTTAAAATGGGCCTAGGGTGGTTAAGAGGACAGAAAATTTCACAATAAAAGTTCTAATAAACTACAAAAAGATAGCTCCAAACATCTTAAAAAAATTCATATATTTTATGAATATTATTTAGAGATTGTGATATTTCATTGACTAAAAGTGATACTTTCTTCATTTTTTACGGAAGCAAATAAAATATTATTTATAAGTTGTTTTAGAATACATATTTCAACATGCAGAATGCTCATTTTAAATAAATGGATTGTCTTCCAAAAAATCAAATATTTCTTGGCATATTGCTATCCCTTTTGTCTCAATGAATCACAACTTACACCTATTCTTTTTTAATGCCAACTTACATCCATTCTTCTTGAAGCTAAAAGAGACACAATGTGATCACCCTTTCGACAATTCAAAATATGTGGCTAGTGGTTACCATTCAAGGTCATTCTTGGTTGGTTTTACAAATGCTTGTCATGAATATTTCTAGGAGCTTGCAGGATGGAATACTAAACCAGCAAGAAGATACCAGAAACAATATAGTAGAGGAGGGAATGGTCAAAATAGAATTGATAGCAAATTATGACTATTGAAGAAAATGAGTATTAACCTTTCTAGAAAAATCAATTAGTAATGTCGAATTTTATTCAATATCAGTTCATGGAGAGACCAATAAAGTTGATTGAATACTACATATCAATCACTACTTCTATTGCGTGAATCAATTTATATACTGCAGTGGCTTTTCAATACAAACATCATCACCCACACCACATCTAAGTTGCACCATATGAAAAAAGTTGATTTCTTCAAGCATATTAACCATTAATATATCATTCAAATTGAAACATCTGTATATACTCGTATTCAAGAGGCTCATAATTTATGGGTGAAGGATTCTTGGGAGAAGGCATTGACTTACCAAACCTGTCCTTGAGTGTGATGGCAAACTTTCCTTGACCAAGAAAAACCATTGTCAACTAACTACCAAAGGAAATCCCATAAAAGTCACAGAGAGCATGCCATCCCATTTTTAAGAAGATGCTACCATTGTTTCTTTCAACAAACACCTCAAACTCGTTGCTCTTATGATCCACCAGTGTTGCATATCGATCAATTTGGTCGCCAAAATCATGACCAAACATGCTTGGAAGTAAAACCGCACCCTACACATCAAAACACATATCATAAACACATTAAAATTTGACAAATTTTATCAAAAGGGTTCGAAATACATGGTACACAACACTAACGTATTCAACGTCAAATTCCACAATATATGTCCTATTCTTGACGCGCAACTCGTTCACAATCTTGTCCAAATCAGAGCTTGGGTTCGGATCCAATGCGGCTATTAAAAAAAAGAGTAGGATCAACATAACATTCAAAGTGTTTGTAATATTAATTCTTGTATATGTGATTAGGTTACTTACCAGTCAAACAATAGTAAGATAGTAGTGCTTGAACGTTGTTATTCGCCATGAGCAAATGTCTAAAATCGAACCCTTTTGCATGGCTGGATCTGTCATTGGCGTGTATATATAGAGATAGAAGAGCACCAGTCACTTAGTTACATAGCATGGGAAACTACAACTCAATTAATACAATCTTGGCAGATGAAAAGTCATGCACTCTTGAAAGTTGGAAAGGCTTTAACTTAATGAATGAAGTTTTGGTGGCAAATTTGAATTTTAAACATTGTTGTAATGTGTGCATATCAATTAATATAGAGATAGAAGAGCACCAACCACTTAGTTACATAGCATGGGAAACTACAACTCAATTAATACAATCTTGGGAGATGAAAAACCATGCACTCTTGAAAGTTGGAAAGACTTTAACTTAATAAATGAAGTTTTGGTGGCAAATTTGAATTGTCATTAATGTGATGACACCATAAGCTATATGGGAATTTGGTGCATAGGAAATAGAAATCAAATTTGACTTTCAAATGGTGCATTAAAGGTGTGTTGCTATGGGTATTGTGATGTGTGCATACCATTAAAACAGCAGATCAATGGTTGAGATGCATTAGGCGCCTAAATGAAGGAGATAAACGGCTGACATGAATTGGCGCCAAATAAAGTAGGGTTATGGTTTGCAAGGATGGTTGCAATGTTAACAGATATTATATAATAAGATAGCCAGTTATAGATGGAATTTCCAAACTTTGATGTAAACAAAGCAACTAAATAGATATCAAAACTTAAAGTTCCAACAACTAGAAGAATTTTTTAATAAACACTTGCAATGTCAATGCCAAGGACCATTACTAATGTGATATTTTTTTTAGAAATAAATATATACTATATATACTATATATATATATATATATATATATATATATATACACACACACACTAATTTGGAGATGCATGTACATTGACAATTATGTGGGTAAGGGCTTTCTCACTTTATTTGTTTTAAAAATAAATAAATTTTATACTACATTGACCGTTGTGTCCGCGCGTGTGCGCGTGCATATGTTTGCATTTGTGTGTGTTTCCCTAACTAAAATTTATGGGTTCTTCCTTTTACTAATTGTTGATAAATAAATATTACAACTATTAATACCAAATCATATGACTTGAAGCTCATACTTGGTATCTTGACACTGGATTTTTCCTTTTACCAAGTATGAGCTTCAAGTCATATAATTTATTATAACTATTAATAAATTAAATATTACAATCAATTTTGTAAAATTCTCATGGATGATTTAGTCACCAACGTTTTACATTTAAGACGCGGATGCATAAAATGGGATTTTTATCAAAAAAAAGTTATGTCAGTACAAAGCTAAGTGATGTACCACAAAATCATAAATGAGGTAAGTGTAAGGGGTCAAAATCGCTTAAAAAAACATGGAGCCAAAATTATTAAATTAATAAACTTATATAGGGTCAAAAATGCAATTAAGTCCAAATTTTATTAAGAAACCAAAATCGTTCAGAATGCATTACTAAATTATATGTATACACATAGCATTTTGGCAGATTGAGGCAAAAGAGTTTGGAAGTAAATGAAAGAAATTGGATATTAGATGATGATTGTTGAGAATTTTTGTCTTATTTTCCTATTCTCTATGGTCTCTCCTCTTTTGTCAATTACCTCTTTCCCTATTCTCCATGTGGGAGTAAAATTTTATCATAATAAAACTAGACTAACCTTCAATCCAATTTGACTCATTATAGAGAAATTGCATGTGACAGATAGTGCACTAGTGTATTGACAATGATGTTAATATACTCAGAATGCTGAGGGAGAGTAGAAACTCTTGTGCTTGTTTAATATTATTATGTGGTAAATTTTTAAATACTCTTAAGTTTGGTTGAATATCGATACCCATAGGTAAAACTTATTCAAAATTAATAGAAGTTTTAAATACATTACTACAAAAATATGACATGTCATTGAATAATTGAACGATGGCTACATACTCAATCGTACCATTGTTTTCACCTTATTATATGACATGACATTGAATAATTAAATGATAATTTAAGAAGAAATAATAAGTTGAGGAATCAAATATAACAATAATGTCTTGAAAATTTCCTAAAAAAAATAATAATAATGTCTTGAAAGTTGTGCAGCCAATTCTTTAAAAATAAAAAAAAATCTATTTGAAACAGAAATTTCTGGTTTTGTGTGTTTTGTGTGCGCGCGTGTTTGCGTGCGTGTTTGTGTATCTGTGTATCTTGAGAGTGCTTTCAAATAGGGGACACTGCAAAAATAATACGAGAGTGCAGAGTAGGTTATTAATCAAACAAAATCTAAAATTATTAGGTAGATAATCCGTTCATAATCACTTACATACCAACAAAATCAAATAATCTATTAAATTAGTTTTTTCATTAAAAAAATAAGAAAAAACTCATGGGGGAATTAATTATTATTAGGCTTAATTGAACATTTGGACCCCTAACTTATTTGCTATGTTTCTTTGTGTTAGGTAATTTAATTCTGTTTCATCTTTATTTTTTCCTCCACTAACTATCTATTAATTTCCATTTAGGTGATTGCTTGTAATTATGGAGCAGGAGATGAAGGTGAGGTCTTGGAAGCTTGTGACTATGAGCTGCATCATTTGCAAAGAATGAGAAATATATATAGAGAATGAAAGATACGTTGGTTTATGATTTTACTCTAAAAATAGAAAACATGCAGCTATTGTTCTGAACCCATGTGGCTGCATTTATATAAGGAATCAAACTGGATTCTACCATTTTTGAGGAATCACACATGCATTCAAACTCAACAAGACAAAAAGGAGTGATAATGCTTTGTATGTACCTCAATTGGATGGATCGATCCGACACTCCCTGTTGCCACACAAAACCAATTATTTGTTACATATATATGCTAGGTTTTTGTTTATTTGGTGAATTCACATATATGCTATGCAAAGTTTTTTGAAAACGAATCCATTACCACGAAAACGGCCGCGACATAAAGGTACATGTGGTGGTTGATACCGTTTTTCTCCGTTTTAGTAAAGTGAACAAAAATCATGGAAAGGAACGTGACAAAACGTTGTTACGACGAAATGCCGTTTCGGCCACAACAAGCAGTAAGGAACAAATTTATTATCTAATTTGATATTCTATACTCTCATCTCTTCTAAACACATTAAAACCCGAATTAACTAGTGGTTAACATGATTTTAAGAAGAATGCGTTCATTACAAAATTATTGAAAAGAATTACACGTATGAAATTATAGAGAAACAATAGCATATTAAGTTATTATACATTATATGATTGTGTAAATAAGTTTATTAATATTTGTGCAATGCAATGATTATTTCACACTGCAAAGACCGCAATATGCAACGCAACATCGGTGATAGCCTAAATCGCAAAATTCTCGCACCCTTATTTAAAATCTTGGTGCTATGTTGCTCCATAAGTAATATGAGACACTAATAATCTCAGCTACAATATTAATAACTTACGTACAACTCCATTCTCATAATGGAGGATTATTTTTGTATGGTCACAAGACCAAATATAAATCTCTTAAGCACACTTATAAAATATTAATTCTACTTTTTATTGTTTTAATTATTTCAAAAATAATCAACAAATTAATTCAAAACTTTGTTTTTTTAAGTTTGCCTAAAACTTGTGATCATACTTTGTGATTATGGAAGACTTCCTCTAGTCTTACCATTTATTGTCATATACCTAAAAATTTAATGCAAATCCTTCCAAACTTTCATTATCATAGCAATTTTTTTAAATGACCCATATTAGAACTGTTAATAATTTTTAGTATTATTGTAAAAAAGAAAATAGAGTTAAGATTAGTTGATATAGACGTAAAATCTATACTGAAGTGGAGATTGAAGTTCTAACCTCCTTATCATCTTCTCGTTTCATAACTACTCCATGCCACCTAACCCCCAAAATAATAATAATGTCTTGAAAGTTGTGTAGCCAATTCTTTAAAAATAAAAAAAAAATCTATTTGAAACAGAAATTTCTGGTTTTGTGTGTTTTGCGTGCGCGCGTGTTTGCGTGCGTGTTTGTGTATCTGTGTATCTTGAGAGTGCTTTCAAATAGGGGACACTGCAAAAATAATACGAGAGTGCAGAGTAGGTTATTAATCAAACAAAATCTAAAATTATTAGGTAGATAATCCGTTCATAATCACTTACATACCAACAAAATCAAATAATCTATTAAATTAGTTTTTTCATTAAAAAAATAAGAAAAAACTCATGGGGGAATTAATTATTATTAGGCTTAATTGAACATTTGGTCCCCTAACTTATTTGCTATTTTCATTTTGGTCCCAGGACTCTAAATTTTTCCATTTAGTCCCTCAAATATACCTCCGTCAGTCAAATTGGTCCTCTCTGTTAGTTTTTTAATGCCTATTATTTCAGATATGATTTCAGCCATTAGATCGCAGGTCCATTGTATGTAACAGTGAACCACCAACACCAAATTTTTTGTTTTTCTTCATCTTCTCCCCCTCATCTTCTCCACCCACAACCTCAGCATCATTTCCATCACCATTATTTCCATTGATATTGTCATTCCCTTCATCATCTCCCCTGAAATAGACCTCCATAATCTGGCCGTCCCATTTTTGAAAAAAAGATCGAAGGGCAGAAATTAAAAAATTAATAAGGTCTACGGTGGACCACCTACAATGTTGGTCCACCTAACACATTTGGGGTTAAAGTTAACTGACATGGATCAAACTGACTGACGGAGGTATATTTGAGGGATCAAACGGAAAAAATTTAGAGTTATGAGATCAAAATGAAAACAACAAATAAGTTAGAGGACCAAAGGTTCAATTAAGCCTTATTATTAATAATTTTAATTCGAATAACTTAGTTCACCTACCTTAATATGAGACGAGAGAGAGTGAGTGAAGTTTTCTCTTATTTATGTTTGATAATTGAAACATTAATAATTGTTCTTTTATGTGTATAGAGGGCATTGGAAATTAATCGTCATTTGTCCAAAAGATAATGCTTTGGTTGCCCTTTGTTCATTTAACCAAGATCTAAACGCAACAATGAAGGATATTGTTTCAAAGTAAGTGTATTTTTATGTTGCATTTTTTATATTATAAATCCTATAACACTAAAAGATAGAACTTAATTTGATGATTTTTTTTACCTAGTGCTATGGAGGTTCATCAATTAGCTAACGGTAATAAAAAAAGGCTCAATGGCTTCATCCTAAGGTACGTGTTGACATGCTAGTTACGTTCATAATAAATTTGCTATTTTGATATATATTCACTATATAAAAATTAAATTCATTTGTAGGCAAGGGTGCAACCTAATTCTAATGATTGTGGATATTATGTGATGAAGAATATGCTAGACACCGTCTCTGCTAATATTACTAACTCTTGGATGAAGGTATAACATATGTTTGCACCATATATATTTCGAAATTAAGATAGACATATCCTTATTGTTATTAATTACTTGTTTTAATCTATTGTACAAACGGTAGGAATTTAATGATACAACAATATTAACAGAAGACGAGTTATATGATTTGCGAAACAGTTGGGCAACTTGTTTTCTTGACTTGTATGGAACTTAGGATTTAGCATGATATGTTTCAATGTTGGTTGTTAATTTCTAACTAGGATTGATATTTAAAGAGAGTGAGACTTCTTGTTTTTTGGTGCTATGTGTAGATTTAATTGTTGTTGGTATGTTGATCTGTTAATTTTAGTTGTAGATTTAATTATTTTTTGAGTTATAAAATTTTGCCAATTAAAAAAAAGGCATATTTGGTATAGAAGTAGCAGCAGAAATTAAAAAAAAAAACGTGACATTTAACATCGGGCAGATAATTGCCGATGTGAAATGTGTTCTTACATGACATTTAACATCGGGCAGCGTATTGCCGGATGTTAATTATGCCTATTTGACATCTGTTGTAACTGTACACCCGATGTGAAATCGTATGGTTACACCTTGAATCCACATCAGTGATATTCTGCCCGATGTGGATTAACACATATCACAACAGTCATTGTAATATCCCGCTTCAAACTCAGATATTTATCAGTGTCAGTTAAGTTTCTAACCACGAGGGCATAAACGTAATTTCGAGCATAAGGGCTTTATAAAGGATACTAAGGCAATTTTCATTTCATTTTTCCTCTTCTCCTCTCTCTACAAGTTGCAATTCTTCTCCCTTCCTCTCTCTAAGCACACGCCCCCACCCTCTCTTGCCACCATCCAACAATTTTCCTTCCTCAATTCTTGGAACACAAGCAAGCTAGCTTTGGGGAAAACTTGGAGCAAAAGAAAGCTAAGGAAAATCAAGGAAAGAGGTAGACCCAAGCTAGGGTTTGAAGAGGAAAGCTTAGCAAGGATCAAAACATTTACTAGGTGAGCTCCATAGGGTTTTAGAACCCACTTGAGTAAGTTTAAGTGTGAAATTTTATCTCATGCTAAGATAATGTCTTTGTGCCCTAATCTCATTTACTTGTCAATTCCTTGTTAATCCATGTTTTAATCAATCAATTTGCAATAGAATATCCTTCCTAACATCATTGGGATGCTTGGGTAAGTTGGATTGAGCTAAAATGGTGAAAAATACGATTTTGAGCAATTTCTGAACTGTCATGGTCGCTACAACGAGCTAGAGCTCGCAGCAGCGAGCAGACTATTTCTGATTCTGGTCCTGGTTGCTATAGCCATGGATCCATCGCTACAGCGCGCTCACCAGAAATAGCTTGGTCAGCTGAGCTGTTTCGGGTGATTCGGGGCGTTTAAGCGAGGTTTTTCGCAACCGTTTTCTCCAAAAACTTTAAAGAATCAAAGGACACCATTTTAATTCATCCTAAAGGCCTTTAATGGGCAAAATCATAAGGGAGCAAGGAATAGGCAATGTATGGGAAATGCAAGAACAAAGGGTTAGATGAACAAATTAATTACAAGGGAGTTGGTAAACTCTTAAGGATGACATATGACAATGATATATCAAGATCCTATGATAGGATAGCAAGATGGATGTACACAATTTATGTACGAAAGTACAAGGAATGTTTCAACATTCAAAGCTTCAGATAAGCTTAAGGGGGTTCAGTTTCCCAACAATGATTAAGTGGCTTATGAGAACGATAAGCTTAGAACCTTATATTATAGGTTAAGTATCACATGATTAATTATGTGATGAATGCATCAGATATGCATAGGTTCAGAATGATGTATCAGATATACACATGAATTAAGTTAAGTATTATGCTAAGATTATACGTGTTCAGCAGACTCCGGATTATGCCGGATGGGATTTCTCCGAAAGGGCTATCCACACGTAAGAATTATAGGACTATGTTTGACGTGTCCAGCAGGCTCCGGATTATGCCAGATGGGACTTCTCCGAGAGGGTTGTTCACACGTAAGTTTTCAAGTTATATATATATATATATATATATATATATATATATATATATATGTAAAGAATATGTTAATTAAAAGTAAGTCGTGACTCTATGACTCCCCGCTAGTAGTGGAGTTAAGGTACCCCGATAGTAGTGGTTAGGCGTTCTTCGGATATAAGTCCTACACGGGAAAGAATAAGTTAAGTCGTGATTCTCAGGCTCCCCGTTAGTAGTGGAGTCGAGGTTCCCCGTTAGTAGTGGACAGACGTTGTTTCTATGTAAGTCCTACACGACGATAAGAGGAGTCCGATGTTAGCCTCAGATAGGAATTTCACCGGTATGCGGGGAGATGTACTTCGGGGTTACTCCACACGGATGCACTCCGTAAAATGAACCAAGATAAGTAATTGTATGTTCAACCCTAACTTACTAACTTTATGTTGAGCAAGATGTATATGTATTTATTACATAAGTTTATGTTAAGTACTATTCAGATAACAGGAAGTGATCATAGGATATCCCCAGATCACTAAGTATGAGATCATGAATATGATAAGTATATGATAGAGACTGACAGCGATCGTAGGAATCCCCAAGATTGCCAAGAGTTAGTGCATGACGACCCTAGGTGTCCCCGAGGTTGCCAACAGTAGGTTGGGTAGAGCTCACTGAGACATTATGTCTTATCCCATTCCTTCTGATGCAGGTTCACAGGTTGCACGCAGCAAGGGTAAGGAGAAAGCTTTGGACTGATCGTGCTGGCTTTCTAGTTTTCAGTTTACCTGTATTCAGATGTTGTACTTTTGATGTATAATTAACAAGATGATAGTATTAACAGTTGGAAGTATTATTACTTATGTGATGTAATAATATGAGATATTTTTCTGTATTGTAAATTAATGCATCCAGTAGGAAATTTTAATACTCGTATAAGATCCTAGGCAATCTTTTTACGGGTGTTACAGTCATGCATCCGATGTTAAAAGTTGGACACATACGACATCACCTTTAGGGACATCGGTTGGGACCCGATGTTAAAAGTCAATTTCTACCGATGTTAAATGTCATTTCTGTAGTAGTGGTCGCCTCATCTCTTATAAAAGTCAAATAAAAAAAATATTCTTGTAGTGTTTCCCGCATTTCAACTAAAATGAATTGAAAAATATAAAATCTTATATCATTTTGATGCAATAAAAATGAATTTAAGAAGAAACTTGTTTAGAAGTAAAAAAAAGACACTTTTTTTTTTTATTTTTTGTTTTCAATACATTGAAACTTCATAAAAGAACTTTTTCTATATAAAATTCTTAAATTATTTCCTCTTTTGCATCCTTAACAAGTGCCCACACTTGTTAGCATAACCCTTTAAAGTTATGATAAAATAAACATTTAAATATTGAATATAATATTTAGATTTTTGTCCTAATTATCATTAGTTATAATAAAATACATATCTTTTTAACATATTTATTGATAAGTCATAGTTTATTATGTTTTTAGCATTTAAATTCAATAAAATTTATGTTGTTTTAGTTTTATTTAGATTTATTTTACAACAAAGCATTAGTTTTTGTTTTCAAAATCAAAATTATGAAGAACAATGTACCTAGATCAAGAGCAAGGATAAAGTGTCAAGAAAGAGAAGAAAATTCAATGAAAAATCCATAAAGCAGCAGCACGGGTCGTGTGTGGTTCCATTTGAGTCGCGCGTATCTTAAAATATCATAATTTCAAAAGCTGAAGCACAAGCACGATCGTGTGCCCCAACACCGTAGAAACAAGCCCGACCGTGCTCCTCTGAAGCACTACCGGTGACCCCTCTGAACGCAGCATAATGTCAAAAGTTTGGAAGGTGAGCACGACCGTGCGTCCTTGAAGCACGATCGTGCGTCCTGTGCAGAGAAAAACAATTATTACAAACTCTTATATTTCTTTGGTTTATGGCTTGTAAATTGTTTTTAATGTATTGTGTGAGGCTTTAGGCTATAAATAGACCACACTTCTGAGGAAAAAGGGATCTTACACACTTGTAATCTTGCTACAAAGTGGAAATCAAAGTTCTTACATTTTGCTTAGGTTTTTATTCTTTACTTTCAGCTCTTTACATTCTTGCATTTTATTTTCATGTTCTTTACATTTCCAGTTATTTATCTTTATGTGTTTTACTTTCATATCTTTATATTTTAATCCCTTGTGTACTATTGATGACAGGTCATCTTACGTTATTCTTACCATGATTTTCAGTCATTTTCAGTAGATTTTTCATCCAGAATAGAGGAGTATTAGAATAATTGCTTATGATTTTGGGACATTTGTAATGTTTTCTATTATGATTCTATTCTTCCCGAGACATAGCAATTCTAGGGTGTTTTGATGTAATTCACGAAAAAATATGCATATCGGCAAAACAAGACATCTGAAGACTTGTGAAGACTTTGAGAATATCATGAATGAAGATTCAAGAGGCCTCTAAAGACATTACAGAGGGAGAAATTTTGTTCCCAAGTCCCAAGATATCTTATATGGAAGCAAACACCCAAAAAGACAAAGAAACATGCATTTAGGCACGAGACAACACACCCAGGCGCCCCGAGCATGGTCCATGCTCCTCGAGCATGTCCCAGGCGCCCCGATCATGAAGAAATTTGGGCTAGAACTGAGTTTTGCTACTTTTAAGTGGAAAACCCCGGTTTTTTAGCCCAACTTTAGGTGGAAACTTTCCCTATAAATGTCAAGTCTTTCATTCATAATTTCTCATTCAGAACGAAGTGGTTCAAGAGGAAGGCAAGCACTAGGAGCTTCAAGGGAGGAGTTTCTCTCCTCACTCAAAGTCTCTAGGGTATGTTTTATTTCTTTTGTAAGTTGTCTTTAGCTACCTCGAGCAACTAAATCTTTTTAGGCTAGGGTTCTAAGATGAACTTCTATTCTATTTGTTGGATATTTTATTTAATTTAAAGTCTTTATTCAGTTTTTTTAATCCAATTTAATTTTACTGTCGTGTGTAAGATTTGTCTCCTCTAAAGCGAATAACCCAAAGATATAAGTACTTAGGGAGGTGACATATCTAATATTGGTGAATACCTGCCTGAATCAGGAAATAACTAAGATAACGAATATGATAGTTAGCGAAACAAGTGACTTCATGACTTAATTCAGCCCAATAACTTCATTCTCCTTTCATCCTTGGTATGGTAGACGAGATAAGGTTGTCCGGTTGTAGAACTACCGAGAGGGAGAGTGTGTTGATGTCCTTCTAAGATTCAACAGACGAGGAAACATTTAGGACACTGAGAATTTAGGTGTAACACCCATAATGAGGTTGTCTAGAATTCACATACAAGCGTTAAAATTTCGTGTTGGATACATTAATTTACAATACATAATTTACAACTGAATTGAACTGATAGCATACATATGTCTCGGGTACATGACATAACATCTGAATACATAAGTACATAACTATATGAACGATAAAAGTACTAACTGACGAGTACATAATATCTAACAAAGTTTGGGTACAAGGTACAACATGAACATGTGATCTGAGTACATAACAAGGTATCATAACATAGACTAAGACAAATAAAGAAAGGCACAATCAATCGGTAGCCTTCTCCTTACCCTTGCTACGTGTTACTTGAGTACCTATAAAAAAATTAAGAGAATTAGGATGCGACATAATATCTTAGTGAGCTCCGCCTATCCTACTGTAATGATCAGGGGGAAACCTATGATAACAGTATGTAAATCATATAAAAATGTTTATCATAATAATATTGTCATAATTAAATTAGGTTAGCGTTGAACGGCAATTATTATCTGGATTCATTTTAGGAAATGGATTTGAGTGGAGTAACCTCGAATACATTTGCTCTGATAAACCGGCTAAATTCCTATATAAGGCTAAAGTCGGACTTCTCTTGTCTTCGTGTGGGCCATCCTGTCGCAACATACTCCCACTTCAACTGGCAGAAGTGGACCATCCATTCGAAATGTACTCCTATCCAGACAAAGTCTGGAGCTTTTCTGAAGCCACATCTTAACTAATTTTACATGTTTATATTCTTATTTGTCTGCTATAACCTGGATAAGAGTTATCTAAATTCTAGACCCATGGTTAGCATACTCTATCTTAAACCATCTCTCGATGTCAACACATGTAACCAATTGTGTTAATCCTTGATTTCGTTTATTTAAAACTTATTTCAAACCTTTAAATGTCCATTGGTACAATACACATGAGTTTTAAAAATTGAATTCTGGACACGCTCGCTCGGCCACAGGAGTCTCGCTCAGTGAAGCAACAACCCAAAACTGGGCTGAGAGGCTCGCTTAGCGAGCTCCTACTTCGCTTTGCGAAGGTAGGCAGTATCAGATGCTATGCCAGCTCGCTCAGCGAGCTTGACAGAACTACAAGACGTGCAGAAAACGTGTTTTTAACCCAAATTCGCATACCCAAGTGTCCAGAAGCATGTATAACATACCAAGAACATAAAATTAATGTAAACAGGTTTAAATCAAGGATTAACATCTTTTGGAAACATGCAATAACATTGTGGGGGAAGACAATTTTTCATAATCACTTAATTTAAGTTTTCTCACTCAACCACAACCCAAGGGAAATTCTAAGCTAAATAGGAACTCACAATTGATTCCGCATCCTTTCAATGCTATCAATTCCAAGTTCTACCACCCCAGCTCCTAACTTTGAGCTCTTGCTTCAATTCTTGCTCCTATCATCCAAAAATCCATCAAACTTCAATTCATCATTGTCATACCTCATTTTTGACCCGTTTTTTAATTCTTTTTTCTCGTCTTTTGAGCCAGAAATATTCGTCGTTTCAGATGAAATTTCGGCAGGGAGGTATTTTAAAATACCTCATTTTTTTGTTCCGAAGGCGACCGTTTTTATTTTATTTTATTTATTTTGTTATTTTGTTATTTTTATTATTAACTATTATTACTTTTTTTTTAGTTTTTATTATTTTAGTGTTTTCTTTTTATTTTATTTTTGTATTTTCGTTTTTATTATTATTGTTTTTATTTTACTGGTTTTTTTTCTTTTTATTTCTTTCAATTTTTTCTCCAGTCCAGGCCCAGGGGGGCGTTTTCGTCATTTGTCTTTACCCTATTTTTTTACTATTTATAGTGCATTTACTGCACTGAGTCAGGAGGTCAGAACCTGTCAGTGGCAGAACCACCGTCCACCACCAACACGCCACCACACATCAATCTTTCACCACCAACACGCCACCACACATCAATCTTTCACCACCACAACCACCCACCACCAACATAGTAAAACCAGGAAAATTTCACAAAGCCAGAACAAAATTCACGCGGCCAACAAACAACAGAATCATACTCACCCAAAACAAAGGCTAAACCAGAATCAAATCCAAACTCATATCACAAACCCAAAACACAAACCGAATTCAAGCGGATCCAAACAAACCAAAGCCTTAGCCCAAACCGAGTTAAAACCAACACTATCGTCCAACACCAAACTAGAACCGGACCCAGAATTCATCAAAAGTGATTTTCTTTCTCTGAGGTAAAACTCTAGATCTAGGGTTTGTGTGATAAAATTTAAAAAAAACGAGTTCGGATTCGTGATAAAGGGAGAAAAGGATTTCTAAAGCTGTTTTTTTTTTTTAAAAAAGGGGAGTTTTCAACTCCGGCGCGGTGACGCCGCCGGCGACCACCGCGCCGGAAAAGTTTGCTGGCCGGTTTCTGTCTAGAGAGAAGGGAGAGAGGTCTAGAGAGAGAAGGTGAAGAGAGAGATGGAAGGGAGAGGAATGAAGAAAAATCTGGAAAAAACAGATTTATACCCATTGACCCTTAAGCCCATAGTTAATCTGTGCGGCCCAGTTTCTATCTATTCCTCTCTTCTTTCTGATTGCTATTCTGCACCTCCTTTCCCTACTTCTGCACCCCCCTTCTTCTCTAATTTTTATTTTCTTTCAATTTTTATTATTTCTTGCTTTTATTTTTTTTTACTTTCCATCCATTTTCATGCATTTTATTTTATAGCTTCTATATTTCAGTATCTCATGCATTTTACTATTATTTCTATTTTTCTTTTTATTTTTTTTTGCATTTTTTTATTTTTTTATTTATTTAATGCACCATATTTAATTTTATGCCTTGCATTTTTTTATTTTTCTTTATTTATTTTCCAGCACCATATTTAATTTTCCGTCTTGCATTTTTATTTTCCAGCTCCTTATTTATTTTTGTCTTGCATTTTTTTATTTTATGCACCATATTTATTTTTATGTCTTGCATTTTTATTTTATGCCTCATATTTATTTTACGTCTTGCATTTTTTATTTTCTTTATTTATTTTCCAGCACCATATTTATTTTATGCCTTGCATTTTAATTTCCAGCACCATATTTACTTTATGTCTTGCATTTTATTTTCTTTTTTATTTTATGCATCATATTTATTTATGTCTTGCATTATTTTTATTTTTTTTTATTTTTTAGCATCATGTTTATTTTTATGTCTTGCATTTTTATTTTCTTTTATTTTCAGCAGCATATTTATTTTATGTCCTGCATTTTTATTTTCTTTATTTATTTTATGCACCATGTTTATTTTTCGTTTTGCATTTCATGCATTTTCTTATTTCTTTTTAGCATATTTACTTTAATGCAATTTTATTATTTTTGTCATTTATTTTATTGCCATTAGAATGTATCTAGGTCCAATGTAAATAAAAATAAATGAGAATATGCACCGACACCACATTTATTTTTATGCTTTATGCCGAGGACGATAATGTAATTTGGACCGTATCCGAGGAAAAGGACCCTCACTTGATCCAACGTCATTTTGAGGGATCCGACGCGTCAGACTTTTCTCAGCATAACTTAGTCTCTGGACCTTAGGACTTAATCAAAATTTTCACAAAAAAAAGTCAAAAAAGTCAAAACCCAAAAACATTTTATAATCAAATTTTCAAAAAAATTAATCTTTTATCTTTTCTTTCTTAATCAAATTTTTAATCAATCTTTAATCAATCAAACTTGTTTTCTTCAAATTAAAATCAATCAAACTCACTTCCTTTTTATTCTTCTATGCCTTTACGGCCTCTCATCTTTCTTAAAACCTTTTTCAAACTTTAAAATCAATCAAAACCAATCACTTGTTCTTTTTACCCCGAACTACGTGATTTTGATCCCGCTCGGGTACGTAGGCAAGAGACTTTGTCTTTCCAAATCAATAAAAATAACAAAAATATTTTCCTTTTTTTTCTTGTTCATCACTTTAATCTTTTTTACACTTAAGCTTTCATTTTGCGAACAAATAATAATTTAGCATAAAGATAAAATAAGCAAGAGGTTCCTATAGAGTACTATAGACGTTTAGGGTGCTAATACCTTCCCTTTGCGTAACCAACCCCCGGACCTTTGATCTCTAAAAAATAGGGTTTTCGAACTTTCTCCCTTTTCCTCGGAAAAATAAAAGATCGGTGGTGAAATTAAAATCGCGAGTCAACGCTAATCAATAGCTTGATATCCAAAAATCACCGCGACAGAAAAATGGCGACTTCACTGGGGACATATCATCCTAAGTGGGTTAAACCTATCTTGCTTTTCTTTATCTTTATGCTTTATTATTATTTGTAATTGTAAATACATGCTTAAGTGTTTATCTTTTTACGTGAGTGGTGAGATAAGTCCTATACCCGGACTTGAGGGAAACATAAGATAGGATGGGGTATAATCAACGTGCCATACCAGGAGTAGTCTTGGGTTTTGGTACATGTGATAACCCCGCTCAATGGAGGTCTCTTAAGAGTAGTACCATGTCAACATGAGTAGTCGTGTTTGGCATTGCTATTTTTAAGTGACCTATGAAGTTGAGGACCTTTAGTTACCTAACCCATCTTGGCCTTTTAGGACGTAGTGCGGTGGCTAATCAAGAGTAGTCTTAAGTTGGTCGATACGCGATACTACACTCAAACGAGACTTTCTTACGAACGTTGTTGGACCGGGAGTAGTCCCGTAACCTGACAATGTTCGGAAGTGGTCAATGACTTTGGGAACTTGGTAGAACCCGTGATACAGGTACATGTGAAACCATAGTCTTTACCAAATGGCGTGTTTACCCTCAGCTCCAACATTACGAACTTAACCTCACCATGTTTTCTCCGTTCCTTTAGCATAACCATGCATACATGCACTCAGTCATAAACATTTTTCATTGAATATCAAAGGACTTAGACAAGTTTTGTTGTAAACATCATAGGAATGAACCTCACAAACTTTGACAAGCTTAAGGAAGCTAAAATCTTTAATGACTAGTCCAGAGGATTTTCTCGAACTCGTTATGGGAGATCATTCGGCATCCTCAAATTTGAATTATCGGGACTTTTTCAAGATTTCTACTGATGAACTTCTGAGCATATCCCTTGGCTTTGTTCCTAAAAAGGGGATTGTTTGTAGTATTTTAAATGAAACGTTCAAACTACGGTGTTTACAATTACTTCGACAAGTCCTTCAATAACAAAACTTTCTTTTTTGCATGAGCATAATCATGCATCATACTGCATTCATAGGTTCCAAATTGAGTCTCACACTTTGTTCACCAATAAAAGGTTAATCTGTCGCCGTCAAAAGGAAGTGGCCCGTCGTGTTCATTGCAAGCCTACTCGAATTCACAACACTCGAGCACATCAGAGAAAAAGAATGGATCTGTTAGAGCAAGAAAACCAAAACCTCCGGGAAGAGGTAGCTAGTCTCAGGGAAGGGATGGAGAAGTTAACCTCCATGATGAATGCTTTGTTAGCTTCCCAAGCCCAAACGTCAGTTCCTCAACCTGCTGTCACTGTTCTTGAGCAACCAATCTCGATTGCTTTACCAACCTCTACCGTGCTTACTCCTCCACCCGGCCTTCCATTCACTCAAGCGGCTGTAACAAATTTAACACCACTGATCCACTCCATCCAACAAGAGGCCGTGCCTATCTTTCGTGCTGAGAGTGTTGGAAATTTTGACAGGATGGTTGAACTTCAGGAGAAATTTGATGGGATGCAACGAGAAATTGAAACCCTCCGTGGAAAAGACTTGTTTGGCCAAGATGCTCGAGAACTCTGTTTGGTTCCTGACGTTGTAATACCGCCTAAGTTCAAGGTCCCTGACTTTGAAAAATACAAGGGGAATTCGTGTCCACGTAGCCATTTGGTGATGTACGTGAGGAAGATGTCCATGCACACTGATAACCACAAGCTTCTCATCCACTTCTTTCAGGACAGTCTGACTGGTGTTGCTTTGAAATGGTACATGAACCTGGACAATGCTAGCATCCGCACTTTCAATGATCTTGGTGAGGCATTCATTCGCCAATATAAGTATAATCTGGATATGGCCCCAGATCGTGACCAGCTCCGTGCGATGACACAGAAAGATAAAGAAACATTCAAAGAGTATGCTCACCGCTGGAGGGAAGTGGCAGCTCAGATTGTCCCGCCTTTAGAAGAAAAAGAGATGACCAAAATCTTCTTGAAGACCCTTGGTCAATTCTATTATGAGAGGATGGTTGCCAGTGCACCAACAGATTTCACCGAGATGGTAAACATGGGAATGCGTCTGGAGGAGGGAGTCCGAGAAAGACGGTTATTTATAGAAAGTGCTCGGGAGTTTGGGAATGGCTTCTCAGGAAAGAAAGAGCAAGAGGTAAGTATGGTGGCCCATAGGCAGCCTCAGCAACAACATCAACAACAGCCTCGACAACATAATCAGGTTCAGTGGATATCCCATTTTGATCCAATCCCCATGGCATATGCAGAGTTACTTCCCGCTTTGCTTGATAAAAACCTCGTTCAAACTAAGGCACCCCCCCGGGTACCTGAAAGGTTGCCACGTGGGTATAGACCTGATCTCTATTGTGCTTTCCATCAAGGGGCACCCGGTCAAGACATTGAGCGCTGTTGCGCCTTGAAAGCCGAAGTCTAGAAGTTGATCCAGGCTAACATCTTATCCTTCAAAGAGTCGAACTCCAGTGTGCAAGCTAATCCACTACCTGGTCATGGGACCCCATCTGTTAACTTGGTGCAAGATTGTTCAGAAGCTCACCCTGTTGAAGAAGGTGGTAGTTAATTTTGTAACACATGGCAGAGTTTACCGCAATTAGGTCGCTGTTGACGTTCCCTCAGGTTACTCATAGGTCCAAGTGATGTGTTTTGTCATCTTGTCTTTTCAAAAAAAATCCTTTCGTTCCGCCCGAGACGAAAGTGAACTTGTTTAGGGCTTTTGTTTCATGCATTCCCATCATCAAATAAGAAGTCGTTTTGTTCCTGACTATGTTTTTTTTATTCTCAGCTTTTTCTGGAAAATGGTAACACAAAAAACCAAAAAGTTAATTATTTTTCTTTTTAATCATTTTCAAATGTATACATCAATTCATCAATCATATAAAAAGCTTAAACACCAATAAACCCGTTGAACACTTTAACCCTATGCTCTCTCCCGACTTTGAGTTCCCTGTTTACGAAGCTGAAGAGGAGGAGGATGAAGGGATTCTCGAAAAGATCTCTCTGTTACTAGAATATGAAAAGAACATCATTCAGTCTCATGAAGAAGCACTGGAAGTGATTAACTTAGGCACTACAGTACTCCTGATCGAATCCCAGGTGAATGGTGCCATCGAAGCTGCAAAAAAAAAAAAAAAGCAAAAAATAATAGCAAGAGCAAAAAATCAAAAGCAAAAATCAAACAAAAAAATCAAAAACAAAAAATCAAACAAAAATCAAAAGAAAAAGAAAACAAAAAGAAAAAGAAAAAATACATCAAAAAGATAGTGCAGAAGATGGTAACCACCTACAAGGACGTCCATGAGATGCTACTGTATGCTTTACATGGATATCGCACTCCGGTACGCACCTCAACAGGGGCACCCCCCTTCCTTGGTATACAGTATGAAAGTTCTAATGGAAGCCAAATTATCAGAGGCTGAATGATGTCAAAACAAATATGATCAGTTCAAACTTGATTGAAGAGAAACGCATGAATGCTTTGTGTCACGGGCAGTTCTCGTGTGCTCCAAGAAGGAGATCTTGTGCTCAAGAAGGTTTTATCTTTCCAACCTGATTCTAGGGGCAAGTGGACGCCTAATTACGAAGGCCCATATGTCGTCAAGAGAGCTTTCTCCGGCGGTGCTTTGACTCTTACGACAATGGATGGTGATGAGCTCTCTCGTCCTGTGAACGCTGATGCAGTCAAGAAATACTTTGTGTAAAAAATAAAAGAACAACTCGGTAAGTCGAAAACCCGAAAGGGCGGCTTAGGCAAAAATGAGCGTCTCGGTGGATCGAAAACCCGAAAGGGCGGTCCAGGCAAAAATTAGAGACATCAAACAGAAAAATAATCATCCTGATAGGTCGAAAACCCGAAAGGGCGATCTATGCAAAAGTTAAGGATCAAAAGACGGAGTAACTGCATTGGTCTGATCTCTACTCACTTGGGGCACACTAAATGTCAAAGAAGCTCTGAATCTGAAGCATCCAAACAGTGGAATTCAAAGTGGTCAGGGAGGATAGTGGTTATTATGTTCAATGTACCTTCAATTTATATTTACCATTTTCCAAACTTTTTAAGATCCGTGGAGCCATGCCATTGGCGGGTCACCACTCTTTTAAATAAATTTGAGCCTATTGCCTTTCATTTGAAATTCCTATTTATTCAGTTTATAAAAAAAAAAAAACTTCTTCTATTTTTGATGGTAGTGCTTGAAACAAAATAGTTTTCAAAATCATAAATATTTTTCTTGTCTTTTTGAAGAGCACAAACAACAAACACATTTTCTTTGAATTCATGAATAAGTGAAGGGTGCGTCAACAGCTATCCTGAGAACGGATAAACTTTGCAGGCTGAACATGGTCAATTGCTTAAAAAAAATATACAAAAAAAAGAACAAAAAAGAAATATATATATATGGAAAAAAGAAAAAGAAAATAAATGAGCTCGGTAAGTCGAAAACCCGAAAGGGTGGCTTAGGCAAAAATGAGCGTCCCGGTGGATCGAAAACCCGAAAGGGCGGTCCAAGCAAAAATTAGGGGCATACGAAAGAATATTTTCCCGGTGGATTGAAAACCCGAAAGGGCGGTCCAGGCAAAAATTAGGGATTCAAAAAAAAAAAAAAACAAAAGATAAGCATGACCATAGAAGCACCAATTCTTCTACCAGGTTTTTGGATTAGCACGCTCTCCCCAGAAAGTGATTACTCCACATCAATTGTTGCATATGGCGGGCATTACCCCGTCAATGTTTTGATATGTCTCCAGTGGCATCATCCCCTTGGAAGATTGCCAAGTGTTTGTGATGCGACGTCGGGTCACTTTCCATATTACCTGTCCAATCGTGTCTCATCAAGTTTGTCATTCATACAATCATACAAGTCCATCAGTTATACAATCATACAAGTCAATCCTTCATACAATCACAAGTTAATCAGTCATCCAGTCACATAATTCAATCCTCCATACAATCATACAAGTCGTGTCTTCATTCATGCATTCATACATTCATGCATATACACATTCATGCATATACAATAAAAACAATATCATTCATACATGGTTGCATTAACCACCACGAGTCTTGCCTCAATTATCTTTTCCATATCAATCAATCATGAAAATTTGTAACTTTCTCTTTCCCCAAGTGTCATCCCCAGTGTGTCTGGTCCCGAGATGTCACTCCCTCTCCGCCAAATGGCAGTTTCTTTATTGAACAGTTTGTGCACCTTCTACTCTTCTTGTCGTCAATGGCAGTTCGGCAATAACCCGGACAGTTGACATTTACCTTTATTTCTTGTCGTCAATGGCAGTTCGGCAATAACCCGGACAGTTGACATTTACCTTTATTTCTTGTCGTCAATGGCAGTTCGGCAATAACCCGGACAGTTGACATTTACCTTTATTTCTTGTCGTCAATGGCAGTTCGGCAATAACCCGGACAGTTGGCATTTACCTTTATTTCTTGTCGTCAATGGCAGTTCGGCAATAACCCGAACAGTTGGCATTTATCTTTATCTCTTGTCGTCAATGGCAGTTCGGCAATAACCCGGACAGTTGGCATTTACCCTTATCTCTTGTCGTCAATGGCAGTTCGGCAATAATCTGGACAGTTGACGTTTACCTTTGTTTCTTGCAGTCAATGGCAGTTCGGCAATAACCCGGACAGTTGGCATTTACCTTTATTTCTTGTCGTCAATGGCAGTTCGGCAATAACCCGGACAGTTGACATTTGCCTTTATTTCTTGTCGTCAATGGCAGTTCGGCAATAACCCGGACAGTTGGCATTTACCCTTATTTCTTGTCGTCAATGGCAGTTCGGCAATAACCCGGACAGTTGACATTTGCCTTTATTTCTTGTCGTCAATGGCAGTTCGGCAATAACCCGGACAGTTGGCATTTACCCTTATTTCTTGTCGTCAGTGGCAGTTCGGCAATAACCCGGACAGTTGGCATTTACCTCTATTTCTTGTCGTCAATGGCAGTTCGGCAATAACCCGGACAGTTGACATTTACCTTATTTCTTGTCGTCAATGGCAGTTCGGCAATAACCCGGACAGTTGGCATTTACCTTTATTTCTTGTCGTCAATGGCAGTTCGGCGATAACCCGAACAGTTGGCATTTACCTTTATTTGTTGTCGTCAATGGCAGTTCGGCGATAACCCAGACAGTTGACATTTGCCTTTATTTCTTGTCGTCAATGGCAGTTCTGCAATAACCCGGACAGTTGGCATTTACCTTTATTTCTTGTCGTCAATGGCAGTTGGCAATAACCCAGTGAAACCATGTGATCCCCAGTGGAGTCGGACCCCGTTTCTTGTAACAGACTCGGGTATCCTTTCGTTTTGTTATCCCCAGTCGAACCATCCTCGCCGTCTTGCATTCATACTTGCATCGCGAGCATTCACAACTTTACATGCACAGCATCACATGCACAACATTGCATTCATAGCATTTTGCAGTTGAAACCGGTCAAAAATGGTGTACTCTGTATTTAAGTCTCTTCGACCCGTCGATTTTAAAATTTCACTTTTAAATCTCCGTAACGAAGAAACTTAAATAGGGGCATCTGTCATACCCCATTTTTGACCCGTTTTTTAATTCTTTTTTCTCGTCTTTTGAGCCAGAAATATTCGTCGTTTCAGACGAAATTTCGGCAGGGAGGTATTTTAAAATACCTCATTTTTTTGTTCCGAAGGCGATCGTTTTTATTTTATTTTATTTATTTTGTTATTTTGTTATTTTTATTATTAACTATTATTACTTTTTTTTAGTTTTTATTATTTTAGTGTTTTCTTTTTATTTTATTTTTGTATTTTCGTTTTTATTATTATTGTTTTTATTTTACTGGTTTTTTTTTCTTTTTATTTCTTTCAATTTTTTCTCCAGTCCAGGCCCAGGGGGGCGTTTTCGTCATTTGTCTTTACCCTATTTTTTTACTATTTATAGTGCATTTACTGCACTGAGTCAGGAGGTCAGAACCTGTCAGTGGCAGAACCACCGTCCACCACCAACACGCCACCACACATCAATCTTTCACCACCAACACGCCACCACACATCAATCTTTCACCACCACAACCACCCACCACCAACATAGTAAAACCAGGAAAATTTCACAAAGCCAGAACAAAATTCACGCGGCCAACAAACAACAGAATCATACTCACCCAAAACAAAGGCTAAACCAGAATCAAATCCAAACTCATATCACAAACCCAAAACACAAACCGAATTCAAGCGGATCCAAACAAACCAAAGCCTTAGCCCAAACCGAGTTAAAACCAACACTATCGTCCAACACCAAACTAGAACCGAACCCAGAATTCATCAAAAGTGATTTTCTTTCTGAGGTAAAACTCTAGATCTAGGGTTTGTGTGATAAAATTTAAAAAAAACGAGTTCGGATTCGTGATAAAGGGAGAAAAGGATTTCTAAAGCTGTTTTTTTTTAAAAAAAAGGGGAGTTTTCAACTCCGGCGCGGTGACGCCGCCGGCGACCACCGCGCCGGAAAAGTTTGCTGGCCGGTTTCTGTCTAGAGAGAAGGGAGAGAGGTCTAGAGAGAGAAGGTGAAGAGAGAGATGGAAGGGAGAGGAATGAAGAAAAATCTGGAAAAAACAGATTTATACCCATTGACCCTTAAGCCCATAGTTAATCTATGCGGCCCAGTTTCTATCTATTCCTCTCTTCTTTCTGATTGCTATTCTGCACCTCCTTTCCCTACTTCTGCACCCCCCTTCTTCTCTAATTTTTATTTTCTTTCAATTTTTATTATTTCTTGCTTTTATTTTTTTTACTTTCCATCCATTTTCATGCATTTTATTTTATAGCTTCTATATTTCAGTATCTCATGCATTTTACTATTATTTCTATTTTTCTTTTTATTTTTTTTGCATTTTTTTTATTTTTTTATTTATTTAATGCACCATATTTAATTTTATGCCTTGCATTTTTTTATTTTTCTTTATTTATTTTCCAGCACCATATTTAATTTTCCGTCTTGCATTTTTATTTTCCAGCTCCTTATTTATTTTTGTCTTGCATTTTTTTATTTTATGCACCATATTTATTTTTATGTCTTGCATTTTTATTTTATGCCTCATATTTATTTTACGTCTTGCATTTTTTATTTTCTTTATTTATTTTCCAGCACCATATTTATTTTATGCCTTGCATTTTAATTTCCAGCACCATATTTACTTTATGTCTTGCATTTTATTTTCTTTTTTATTTTATGCATCATATTTATTTTATGTCTTGCATTATTTTTATTTTTTTTTTATTTTTTAGCATCATGTTTATTTTTATGTCTTGCATTTTTATTTTCTTTTATTTTCAGCAGCATATTTATTTTATGTCCTGCATTTTTATTTTCTTTATTTATTTTATGCACCATGTTTATTTTTCGTTTTGCATTTCATGCATTTTCTTATTTCTTTTTAGCATATTTACTTTAATGCAATTTTATTATTTTTGTCATTTATTTTATTGCCATTAGAATGTATCTAGGTCCAATGTAAATAAAAATAAATGAGAATATGCACCGACACCACATTTATTTTTATGCTTTATGCCGAGGACGATAATGTAATTTGGACCGTATCCGAGGAAAAGGACCCTCACTTGATCCAACGTCATTTTGAGGGATCCGACGCGTCAGACTTTTCTCAGCATAACTTAGTCTCTGGACCTTAGGACTTAATCAAAATTTTCACAAAAAAAAGTCAAAAAAGTCAAAACCCAAAAACATTTTATAATCAAATTTTCAAAAAAAATTAATCTTTTATCTTTTCTTTCTTAATCAAATTTTTAATCAATCTTTAATCAATCAAACTTGTTTTCTTCAAATTAAAATCAATCAAACTCACTTCCTTTTTATTCTTCTATGCCTTTACGGCCTCTCATCTTTCTTAAAACCTTTTTCAAACTTTAAAATCAATCAAAACCAATCACTTGTTCTTTTTACCCCGAACTACGTGATTTTGATCCCGCTCGGGTACGTAGGCAAGAGACTTTGTCTTTCCAAATCAATAAAAATAACAAAAATATTTTCCTTTTTTTTCTTGTTCATCACTTTAATCTTTTTTACACTTAAGCTTTCATTTTGCGAACAAATAATAATTTAGCATAAAGATAAAATAAGCAAGAGGTTCCTATAGAGTACTATAGACGTTTAGGGTGCTAATACCTTCCCTTTGCGTAACCAACCCCCGGACCTTTGATCTCTAAAAAATAGGGTTTTCGAACTTTCTCCCTTTTCCTCGGAAAAATAAAAGATCGGTGGTGAAATTAAAATCGCGAGTCAACGCTAATCAATAGCTTGATATCCAAAAATCACCGCGACAATCATATACAACCCTACTCCATGCTTGTAACAGAATTCCTAAAGTATAAAAGGGTGGAAGTATTTCGATTTAGGCAGGATTGAAAAGGAAAGGATGATTTGAAGCTTGTTTCTAGGCTAATTCTTCATGAGAAATTTGAAAATGTGCTTGCATGTTTAATTCTTGGTGTTTAAAGTGAGGTTTAATGATGTTTGGGTGAGTGAGAGTGAATGGCGAGAGAGATAGAGGGAACATAGAGCAATTTTCTGATTTTAGTGAGGGAAAGTGAGAGGAGAATGAAAGAAAAAAGGTTTTGGCTTAGTTATAGTATTCTCACAAAATTACCATTCTGCCCTCTCTTAGTGAATTAACTCAGACATGCTAAACTAACACATATCACTAATGAAATTTAAGTGGGATATTACACTAGGAACCCTAATGTTTGTCATTGTTTCAAATACCTCTGAGAAAGTAAGAACCTACACGTATCCCTATGCGCATAAGTGTATCTCTCTATAGGACTGACGACCCTAAACACTGAAATCCGTATGAACTCTGGTGTAATGATTGCTACCATGAGTAACTAAATCTTTTTAGGCTAGGGTTCTAAGATGAACCTCTATTTTGTTTGTTGGATATTTTATTTAATTTAAAGTCTTTATTCAGTTATTTTTTAATCCTATTTAATTTTACTGTCCTGTGTAAGATTTGTCTCCTGTGAAGCGAATAACCCTGAGATATAGGTACTTAGGGAGGTGACATATCTAATATTGGTGAATACATGCCTGAATCAGGAAGTAACTAAGACAACGAATACGATAATTAGCGAAACAAGTGACTTCATGACTTAAATTAGGCCAGTAACTTCATTCTCCTTTCATCCTTGGTAAGGTACGAGATAAGGCTGACTGTTTATAGTACTACTGAGAGGGAGAGTGTGATGATGTCCTTCTAAGATTCAATAGACAAGGAAACATTTAGGACACTGAGAATTTAAGAACCCTAATGTCCGTCATTGTTTCAAATATCTCTGAGAAAGTAAGAACCTACATGTACCCCTATGTGCGTAAATGTATCTCTCTATAGGACTGACGATCCTAAACACTGAAATCCGTAGGAACTCTGGTGTAATGGTTGCAACTGACAGCTGGAGGGCAATGAACCCATACCCCTGAGAGAGTAAGACCCCACACGTACCTACCCATGTGATCAACAAGTGCAACTTAACAGCTGGTAAGTAGTAAAACCCCACAAAATCATCACTTAGAAAACGCTAAAAGCTGAATAAGACTTGACTGTTAAGTAATTCCAACAAATAAATAGAGGGGATTCGAAGAATCCTAACCACCGTTAACATTCTGTAATCAAAGTAGGTATATTTTGCTCTGTTGCAAACATATTAAATTGCAAAACCCCTTAACACTTAATCTTTATTTGTTTATTTATTTTAATTGTTCCCAAATAAGTAACGCAAATTGCATAGTTGGAACGACATTTTATGTGGATACGATACTCTACTTACACTTTATAACTTGATAAATGATTTGGTACACTTGCCTAAATTTGACCATCAACTATGATCATGTGTGAGTAGACTTTTCTAGTCTTGGGATTGTTGGAATAATCTAATGATTAAATCATATTCAACCCAAGTTTAGACTCTATTTTATTTCACTACAACATTTTGGCTCTACGACAACGCCTGATTTTTGGAAGGTAAAAAAATTGTTCTGGTAGAGTATCATAAACAACAGTCTTCATATTCCATTGTGATAGTATATGAAGTTTTTATAAATTTTAGACAACAAGCCAAAAGCATTCTCGTACAAGAAACCAGAACGATTATTAGTTAATTCATTTAGGCAATGATAAAAAAGTGTTATGGTATTACTTTTAATTATTTTAATTAGAAAACATAATACCAAAATTTAGAGCCCGCAAATTTTCTTATTACGATAAATTAAAATTTGATAAAAACAAATTTCCCACACAAATTAGTATCACTTCCCATTTAAAAAGTATTTATTAAAGTTAAGCCAAATAAAACATGCCAAATAGCCAAACAAAATTTTCACCAAAATCATTATCCCCCTCAGCCAAACCCAAACAATTCAATTCACAAAAATTTCCCAATCTCCCGTTTCACTTCACAAATTCTCAAATCGATTCACTCCAAAATTCCCCCAATTGAGTTTCACTTCAACATACCCAATCGAAATTTCCGTTCACAGCGCCATCACACCCAATCGATTCACTTCTAATCATTCAGTTTCATTCACATCTGATTCAGTCATGCTCTAAAACCCTCGATCAGTTTCATTCTTGCCGATTCAGATTCTCGTTCCGTTCAGTTTCGTCGTCTGTTCAGTCTCGTTTGTCAAATCGCAATTTCTCTGTTTTTCTCAACCCCACATTTATGTTAACACTTGTTAGTTTGCCTAGTTTGTTGTTATTTATTTTAGATTTTTGCGAATTAGGTAAGACTGAAATTATTTTTGAATTGTTGTGTTTCTATGTTGTTGTAGTTGGAACATTTACCAGCAATGGTTGCTAGTGTTTGAAGTGATGCTAATAACTTGCAGCTTGAATGAACCTTTCAATTTCGAATGCTTCTATCGATTGGTTCGAAATTGGATTGATTACTCTCATTCGATATTTAGTGATTTTTATTTAATTAATGTATCTATGATTCAATTGAATTTTTGTGTGGTAGAACATACTCCACATCCACTGATTGAGGAGGTTATACAGACTAGTGTAGTGTCTTGTTTTGTTGAGTTTCTGATGTGGGAAGATTTTCCACAGTTGCAGGTCTGTTGTATACTTGTTTATTATTCATTTATTTGTGTATTAACTTCGTAATTAATGTTTTGTTGTTGCTGATGCATGGGCTTAACAACATGTATTGTGTGTTGTAGTTGAATGCAGCTTGGGCTTTGACCAATATAGCTTTTGGATCGTCCTAAAATACTTAAGACATTGACCATGGTGCTGTCCCAATTTTTGCATGTATTTTGTGAGTTATCTCCATAGGTATTTTATATACTTTAACTTCTATACAATCTTCTGTCACAAACACAAGTGTTTAAGGCTTTGTTTGCGAATTTTGAGGAGAGGGAAAGGTAAGGCTTAGGAGGGGAAGAGAAGGGAGGGGAGGGAAGGCGGAAAGGAGGGAAAACATTCTCCTTGTTTGGGAGTTAAAAAACCAACAAAAAAAGGAAATGGAGGGCTTATGTGATAATTTTACTATTTTACACCTTTTTTCTTTTTTTTGAGGAATACTCTAAAATAATTATATATATATATATATATATATATATATATAAATTAAAAAAATTAAAAATCTAGTTTTTTTTTATAATTTTATTAAAAAATTGATACAATAATAACAAATTAATTTCGCTATATATATATAAACCATGTATATTTTTTTTACAGCGTATATTTTTTTTTGTACAAACCATGTATATTTTTTTTTTTCATCTATTAATTATAACAATAAATAGTAAGTGTTATATGCTTTCTAAAACTGTATATAAATTATTTAAAAGTCATAATTGAAGTTTTTTTAGCAACTCATTAATGAAGTTGAATCATGTTTTATTCAACATAGTCCAATTTTAATGAATTAAAATGCAAAAATAATAAGAACTGTTAAAAAATAAATGGATATAAATAAGATGAACCATGCTCTTTTGTTCCCAATTGTTATTAGCAAAATTGTCAATTTGTATGTTTAACCCCCCAAAACCCCCCAATTTGGGGGAACTCTAAAATTGGACCAAATGAAGCTCTTCAAAACCCCCCAAAACCTTCCCTTGATTTTTTAAATCTCCCAAACAGGGTTTATCACTCCACAAGCCTTTCCTTTCCATCCCCTCCCCTCCAAAACCCAACTCCCAAACAAAGCCTAAGAGTCTATATCTGGGAGGGACTTACCTGATTTACTTGATTGACAACCAGGTACTATATAATTTCAAAGGTTCTTCCTGTGAGATGCTTTATGTCTACCAAGATTTATGGTCATATTCATGAAATTAAGGTATGATGAATTAATTTAACCAATAATTATCTATGTTAGTATTACTATTCTTACATCATCATCATCATCTATGTTAGGCACCTTTTATTACAAAGTGTTGAGCCTTAAGGTGTTTGTCTCACTAACTCACTCTTTATTTGTTCTCTTTACTTGAAACTCTTAAAGCATGAATTAAGTCTCCTCTAGAGACAATGTCTTAAATATCTGGTATTGATCAAAAGGTTAGTATATCTCTTTCATAAATATCTGGTATTGATCAAAAGGTAGTCTATCTCTTTCATATTGTGTTTTCATATTGTAGCAAATTTTGAATCCGCTTATTTTCCACATACCTAGATAGATTTTGTGGAACTTGTTTTCATAGAACCTTGGTAAAATTCTGTGCAATTGTTTTAGTCACATACAAGGTACACAATGCCTCATCCTTCATGTAAGGAACAAAAACTACAGGTTTTGTGTATGTTAAATACACTTAAAAAATGGTCCTTGATAATATGTAAACCAAGTACTATTTTTAATTTTAAGATGTGTGCATTGAATGACTCATTGCATGTTTTGATTTCAAGCTCATTTCTCAATGTGCTTCTCTTATCCAGGACAAGAAGAGCAGGAGGAAAGCTGAATCCACAATTGACAAAAAGAAACTCGTCGATGCTCCGAAAGGTGAAGTAAACAAGCTGAAGTAAGCTCTTTAAGAAACTTTAAAATCATACCCTTTCCAAACGAACAAATTTTTTTTATCCATGTTCGACCATGATAGCCAGTCGGTTAATTGGATTGCTTAGTGTACCAGGAATAAAGGTGCCAAAGTACACAATGCTTGTTTAAATGGCCAGCTCTCATGATTTGATAAAACATGTTCAGATTCTGGGAGTTCATGAGAAAGTGAAGTAGTTAATTGGGGTATTTAGTTTTTTTTAGGGGTGTTAAGTGTTTTTTTTATGGATGTTGATGATTATTTTGAATATGTTATTTAGATTATGAAAATGATAATTGACATTATGTCTCAAAGTATATATTAAAGATCCGAGTACTTTATTTTGAATAATATTATTTTTGATACATATATGGATGATATATTATTGAGGAGTATTTGATGTTGTTGTTATAATGTTATTTCACTAAAATTATTGTTCTCTATATCATATAATGTTTTATTTTTTGACAAGAACAGAGTAAGAAAAATGAGAGTCAGTGAAGTGAAATAATAATGACTGAATACACATTCACTTTTTTTTAAAAAAAAAAAAACTAATTTGTTCACAACGGTGCAAAAGCATTGTGGTAGCTTACAAAGAGAAATGTAAAATTGGGCCTAACAGAACGGTTTGAGTAATAACATCGGTACAAAATCGTTGGGGGTAGGGCAAAACAAACTGTTCTAAAATTGGACATATTGCAACGATTTTTCTATGGTGACGGCTAATAACCGTTGATGTTGTTAAATGCTAAAACCGTACTCAAAAGGTTATTTAAGGCTACGGTTTTAACTATGTCGTTGCTGTTTACGAAAAAAAGCTTTATGAAATGATAAGACAACGCCTCGGTTTGCCACGACAAGGAAATTGTTCTGGTAGCCAACCGAAACAGTTTTTTCTATTTTCGCAACAGTTTTTTGGCGTTGTCGTAGGGTGATGACCTTGAGTCATGTCTTAGTTTTTCCCATTTTTTGATGTTATTTTGTACATTTTTGAGAGTCTTTACTTGGGTTTCTCTTGCTGGAAGTAGTCTTGGTTGGAAGGATTTAGCAATCATGGAACTTGAGGATTTGCAAAGATTTTTAAGAAGTTTTTAAAGTCATCGTGCCACGATGGACCTGTGTCGTGGCACGATGAGAAGAGGTTGGAACTTGATCTTGTCACTGGAGTTTTCGTGCCACGAGGGGTGCAGACGTCGTGCCACGATGAGAAGAGGTTGGAACTTGATCTTGTCACTGGAGTTTTCGTGCCACGAGGGGTGCAGACGTCGTGCCACGATGGAACTTTAATAGCATTGACCTGGGTTTTAATGAGCCCATCGTGCCACGATGGACCTGTGTCGTGGCACGATAGGTCGGTTTCAGAACCAATGATTATAAAAGCCAGATGCGTTTTCTGAAGAAGGGTTCGGAAACTTGGAGCATAGAAGCGCGATTTTGAGAGCAAAGAACTGAAGCGGTGGCTTCCCCATCCAACTCACAGTCAGTCTTTGTATGTTCTTATGTTATTATTGATTATGCTATTTTGTAATTCGATTATGAGTAGCTAAATTCTCCATTGTTAGGGATGAGAATAGCTAGATGATGACTCTTGTTTTGTAACCCTAATCTGATCTTTGAATGAATTTATTGAATCATGTTTCTTAGCTTTATGCTTAATGCTTTTATTGATTGATCATCATTAAATTGTTGTATGATTCATATTGTGAAACGGAAGTGGAATATATGAATGCCTAAGTTAAGAAATTCTCGCCTTTGTAATCTAGGAATAGATACAAACCCTTGAAACCGTGTACTAATTCATGTCCATTCATGCTTAATTCTAAACTGTGAAACTTGCTAAGGAATTAGGGTTTACTTTAGAATTAACGTTTCTGTCACTAAGGAATTAGGGCAAGATTATTTAAGAGAATTAGGTCGTGATTCATTAAACGAGTTCAATGATTGTTGGTTAGGTGATTAACCTGAGTTCGGAGTCTAGTGAAGCTCATCCCTGACAAGCTTTTATCTCTTGATTTCAAACCAATTTATTTTACGCCTTTCTATTATTTGCAATTAAACAAACTTCGTACCCTTTTGTTCAACTGAGTAATCAAAATTACATTCGATTCGTTAACGCAGTCCTCGTGTTCGACACTCGGTTTACCGTTTTAACTTTACTACTTGAACGATTTCGTACACTTGCGAAAATCGCCATCAAGTTTTTGGCGCCGTTGCCGGGGACTGCCAATTAACTGTTGAATTGTGATTTCTTTTGCTCAATTGAAATTTTTTGCTCTGCAATAAAATTACTTTTGCTTTTACGAATTGTATTTTTATTTTTTATTTTTGTTCTCAATAACTCACGATCGTCTAATCTTGTATGCGAGGCCAGCCCTCAGCTGAACTTCTCTTTGACGCAGAAATTGAAAAGACTTGCCGTGCAAATCGCAAAGCAGCTCAATTAAGAAAGCAACGAGAGAAGGAAGGGACGAGTGAAATTGAGATCAACACAGACGAACAGGTCACCGAGGAGCTAGAAGTTGTTGAAAGGATGGCTGAGCTAGACCCACCACCTCCTCCACCTGAAGAGAGACTTCTCGGAGACTATGGTGCTCGTGATCGAAACCGCAACAGGTTGACCATTGCTAACCAGCCTGTGACGGTTAACAAGTTTGAGATCAACCCAGGATTACTCCGTGAATTGAAAGAAAAACAGTTTGCTGGAAAATACAACGAAGATGCCAACAAGCATTTAAAGAATTTCTTAGTGATCTGTGAGACAACAAAAGTGGATGGTAACTCGGAAGAAGCCAAACGGTTGCGGTTGTTTCCATTCTCCCTAACTGATGATGCCAAGGAGTGGTTTGATTCGTTACCAGCTGGAAGTATTACAACATGGAATGAGATGGAAGACAAGTTCTTGGAGCAGTTCTTTCCCACAGCGTTGTTTGTGCGCAGACGTCAGGACATTTCCAACTTTCAACAGAAGGATGGAGAATCACTTGGAGAATCGTACAAGAGGTACAAGAAATTGTTGTCAGCTTGTCCAGACCACAATTATGACAGCACAGTGCAGATGCAGATTTTTTGTAATGGTCTACGTCTTTCTACTAGACAAGTCCTCGACACAGCGTCTGGTGGTTCCATAAATTTCAAAACTGCTTCTCAAATAATCAAAGTCATTGAAGCAGTTGCGCTGAATGAACAGATGGAGATGTATGACAGAACAGGTGGCACAAGAGGAGGACTCATAGACCTGAATCAACTTGAAGCTAAAAGTGCTCAGAACATACTCACCAGCAAGCAGATTCAAGAAGCAGTGTCAGCCGAAGTAACAAAGAGATTGGCAGCTCTCAATATAGGCCAACCTCTAATTGCTCCAGTGAATCAAATGAATACTGTGAAATGTGATTGGTGTGCAGGTCCTCATTTTACCATGCAGTGTAATGTGCCCATGGATGAAGCTCAAGTAGAAATGGTGAACTTCCTTAGTAATCAAGGGGGTCGTCAGCAGAACAATCCCTATTCCAACACTTACAATCCAGGCTGGAGGAATCACCCCAATTTCTCATGGAAAACTCCACAGAACAACTTCCCGAATCCACAACAAGGAGTTCCAACACAACAAGGAGTTCCAACAAATTCTACTCCCCCAAAGAAAGCTGATTGGGAATTGGCCATTGAAGCAATGGCATCAAGTGTGAACTCTCTCACTCAAGAAACCAGGGCCTCACAAAAGAACACCACGGCCTCAATTAAGAATCTTGAGATCCAAGTTGGTCAAATTGCCCAACAAATTGCACAAAGACCTCCTGGAAATCTGCCTAGCAACACAGTTGCCAATCCAAAAGGACACGAAAGTGTGAATGCAGTTATGACCAGAAGCAGAAGGGTGGAAGACTTGCAGCAGCCTAAAGATACCAAAGGTGGAGATGAGTCACTCGATGAGCTAGTTGAAGTGCCGGTTGAGGTTCGAGAGAATACACCACAAGAGGTAGCTGGAGAACCAGAAAATCCAAAGAAAAATGAGTTGCCAAAGCCACAGATTAAGCTACCATTCCCACAAAGGTTGAAGAAAGAAAAAGACAAGAAGAGTTTTGGTAAATTCCTTGAGATGTTCAAAAAGTTGCAAATCAACATTCCTTTTGCCGAAGCTCTCGAACAAATGCCAACCTATGCAAAATTCATGAAAGACATCATTTCAAGGAAGATCAGCATTGGTGATGAAGATGTGATGCTCACTGAACAATGTAGTGCGGTGTTACAAAGAAAAATTCCAAAGAAACTCAAAGATCCCGGAAGTGTCACTATTCCTTGTACCATTGGGGATAGAACTTTCAAGAAAGCACTGATCGACCTTGGAGCAAGTGTTAGTTTAATGCCTTTGTCTATCTACAAGAAATTGGGGATTGGTACGGTAAGAGACACAAGAATGACCTTGCAGTTTGCAGATAAATCTTACAAATATCCCTATGGTATTGTGGAAGATGTGCTTGTAAAGGTTGATAAATTCATATTCCTAGTTGACTTTGTTGTTCTTGAGATGGAAGAAGATGAGGATATACCGTTGATTCTGGGAAGACCATTTTTACAAACTGGAAGGTGTATGATTGACCTAGAAGATGGTACGTTGACTCTAAAGGTTGACGATGAGGTTGTGAAACTCAATGTTCTCCAAGCAATGAAACATCCGACAGAAAAGGAGGAATGCTACAGGGTTGACATACTTAGTTCAATTGTGAAAGACAAGTTTGAAGCCGAAATTCCAGCTTTACCACTTGAGAGAGTATTAAGTGCATCAGCAAGTGTTGAGGAAGATGAAGATCCTAGAGAAGCTGATGTGCTAGCCATGTTAGAAGCCTTCCCGTCCTATCACCGACGCACACCGACTAAATGGGAGGAGTTACATCCAAATGAAGAAGCTGCTGAGAAAAAGTCCAAGAAAGTACCGGTAGTTGAGCTGAAACAACTGCCCCCTCATTTGAAGTATGTGTTCCTTGGTGAGAAAGAAGAGTATCCAGCCATTATCAATGCAAGCCTGAATAAACTTGAAGAAGAAAAGCTTTTGAGAGTCCTGAGAATGCACAAGGGTGCCATAGGGTGGTCCATTGAAGATTTGAAGGGTATAAGTCCTACTGTGTGTATGCATAAGATCTTAATGGAAGAAAACTACAAACCGGTGGTCCAACCACAACGGAGGCTCAATCCTGCCATGAAAGAGGTGATTAGAAAGGAGGTGGTCAAGTTGCTTGAAGCTGGTCTCATTTATCCTATATCTGACAGTTCATGGGTGAGTCCGGTCCAAGTTGTTCCAAAAAAAGGTGGTACTACAGTGGTGATGAATGAGAAGAATGAGTTGATTCCGACCCGCACTGTCACTGGCTGGAGAGTTTGCATAGACTATAGACGGTTAAACACAGCTACTCGGAAGGATCATTTCCCACTGCCATTCATTGATCAGATGCTCGAAAGGTTGGCAGGTCACGAGTACTACTGCTTTTTGGACGGGTATTCCGGTTACAACCAGATTGCGGTGGCACCTGAGGATCAAGAGAAAACAGCTTTCACATGTCCCTATGGGATTTTTGCTTACAGGAGGATGCCATTCGGGCTGTGCAATGCCCCTGCTACTTTTCAAAGGTGTATGATGTCCATATTCTCCGATATGATTGAAAAACATATCGAAGTTTTTATGGACGATTTTTCTGTCTTTGGCTCTTCTTTTGATAATTGTTTGAATAATTTGTCTCTTGTATTAGAAAGGTGTCAAAAGACTAATTTGGTCCTAAATTGGGAAAAATGTCATTTCATGGTGAGAGAAGGAATTGTTCTTGGTCACCGAATCTCTTACAAAGGGATAGAGGTAGACCAAGCAAAAATTGAAGTCATTGAAAAACTTCCTCCTCCCACCAATGAAAAAGGCATTAGGAGCTTTTTAGGACATGCAGGTTTTTATAGGAGGTTCATTAAAGATTTTTCAAAAATAGCAAAACCCCTTACTAACCTGCTAGTAAAAGACACACCTTTCCAATTCAATGATGAGTGTCTGAATGCTTTTAACACTCTTAAGGAAAAACTGATAACAGCCCCCATTGTCACTGCTCCCGATTGGTCACTACCTTTTGAAATTATGTGTGATGTCAGTGATACAGCTGTTGGGGCAGTTCTTGGGCAAAGGAAAGATAAGTTGTTGCATGTCATTTACTATGCTAGTCATGTTTTAAACCCAGCACAACTTAACTATGCCACTACAGAAAAAGAACTCTTGGCTGTTGTCTATGCTTTTGATAAATTTAGATCATACTTGTTAGGGTCTAAAGTTATTGTTTACACTGACCATGCTGCTCTGAGGTATTTGTTTTCTAAGCAGGAATCAAAACCGAGACTCCTTAGATGGATATTGCTGTTGCAGGAGTTTGACCTGGAAATCCGGGACAAGAAGGGATCCGAGAACACTGTGGCTGACCATCTCTCCCGACTAGAGAAGATGGATGAAACTGATCAGCAGAGACCTATCAAGGATCTCTTTGCAGATGAACACATTCTAGCAGTAACAATGGTGCCGTGGTTTGCAGACTTTGCGAACTATTTGGTAGGTAAGGTGATTCCCATTGATTTTAACTCTCAACAGCGCAAGAAATTTCTGCACGATTGTAAGTACTACGTGTGGGATGAACCCTATCTGTATAAAAGGGGAATTGACGGACTGTTGAGGAGATGTGTCCCTGAAGAAGAGCAGGAAAAGGTGTTGTGGCATTGTCATGACTCCAATTACGGTGGTCACTTTAGTGGAGATAGGACTGCTGCAAAAGTACTTCAATCCGGTTTGTTTTGGCCAACCTTATTCAAGGATGCTTTTGCCTATGTCAAGAGATGTGACCGCTGCCAACGCACGGGAAATATTTCAAAAAGACACGAGATGCCTCAAAACCCTGTGTTAGAAGTGGAAATCTTTGATGTATGGGGTATTGATTTTATGGGACCATTCCCATCCTCATATTCAAAGGTTTACATTCTGTTGGCAGTGGACTATGTCTCTAAGTGGGTGGAAGCTATCGCCACGCAGACCAATGATGCTCAGGTAGTAATTTCTTTCCTTCAGAAAAATATTTTCTCACGCTTTGGGGTCCCTAGAGCGTTAATCAGTGATGAAGGATCACACTTCCTCAATCGAAAGATGGAAACTTTACTGAAAAAGTACAATGTGCATCACCGGATTGCTACACCATATCACCCTCAGACGAGTGGACAGGTAGAAGTTTCAAATAGACAGATAAAGCAAATCCTAGAGAAGACTGTGAATTCCTCACGGAAGGACTGGTCCGTCAAGCTGGATGATGCACTGTGGGCATACAGAACTGCGTTCAAAACCCCTATAGGTATGTCTCCTTTTCAAATTGTCTATGGAAAATCTTGTCACTTACCTTTGGAACTAGAGCACAAAGCTTTGTGGGCCACTAAATTCCTGAATTTTAATCTCTCGAAAGCAGGCGAATCCCGGATTCTTCAACTCCATGAGTTAGATGAATTCCGGAATTCAGCCTATGAAAATGCCAAGATTTTTAAAGAAAAAACAAAGAAATGGCATGACAAAAAGATTCAAAATAGGGAATTTAGGGAAGGGCAGCTAGTTCTTCTTTTCAATTCCAGGTTAAAGCTGTTTCCTGGAAAGCTGAGGTCCAGATGGTCAGGACCATTCAAAGTGGTGAAGGTATTTCCTTATGGAACTGTGGAGGTGAAGGACCCAAACTCGGATAGAACCTTCAAGGTCAACGGACAAAGGCTCAAACCATACTTTGGAGCCGAATTTGAGCGTCCGACCGAGTCGATCAAACTAAAATCCACTTGATCAAGTGGTGCGTCAAGCTCGGGACGTTAAACACGCGCTAGGTGGGAGGCAACCCACCAAGTATCCTTTTTCTTTCTGGTTGTTTTGTTTTGTTTTTGGATTCTGAAATTTTGCTGAAACCCCAGCTGCAGGAAAAGAAAATAATTTTTTTTTGAATTTCACCATTCTGGATGTATCGTGCCACGATAGAATGCTGTCGTGCCACGATACTGAGAAAAATTTTTCAAAACTGTCTGGATTCTTCGTGGCACGATATAATGCCGTCGTGCCACGATACTGAGCAAAAATTTTGTCACAACTTTCTGGATTCTTCGTGGCACGATAGAATGCCGTCGTGCCACGATACTGGGCACACATTTTTTCCCAAACTTACGGTATTTTTCGTGGCACGATATACTTATGATCGTGGCACGATAGGTGGCCATTCCAGAAATTTTTGACCGTTACAACTTGCGTCGTGGCACGATCTGGTCTATCGTGGCACGACAGAGGCATAAATTTGAAAAATTTGACCGTTGCAAACCCATCGTGGCACGATGAACTCTCTCGTGGCACGATGGAGGTTTTTCTTTAAATACCAGGTCTGCAAATCAGTTGCCATTTTTCCAAATCTTAAGGTTACTCTGCCCAAATTTCTCCAGCCACCAACTGTGCGAAATTCTCATCATTCCAACCCTTGATCATCAACAATATCTCCCTCACTTTTCCCATCATCCACAAACATCCCCACAACTTCAATCCCTAGCCTTACTCACCTCTTCCTTCATCAAACATCTCCAAATGGCCTCCACATCCACTAAACGCACCAGAACCAGCCGGAGAGCACCACCCCCTCAACCCACCATACCACCTTCTCCACCTTCATCACCCGATGAACCCACTTACCAAAAATTTGAAACACCTGAACATGCAGAGAGGTTTGAGAAAATTAAGGGTTACAAGTTTTCTGGAGAAAGAAGGTTTGATTTCATCAATTTGCAACGGTACACTGGTTTTGAGGCAGCTTTCGACAGGTTGAGATGGAAAAAATTCAATAGTATGATTGAGGCCGAGAGCAACCGGACTATCGCACTGGAGTTTTTTGCCAACGCTTACCACCAGGACCATTACTATCTCTCTTATGTCCGGGGGAAGCAAGTTGACTACAGTCCGAGAGCAATCAATGATCTGTTAGGTTTGACTGCACCACAAGTATGTCACGTTGAGATGAGGAGGGATAGCAGGAGAAATTTTCCCAATGATGATGTACTCACTCAGCTATTGCAGGAGGTTGGGAAACCGGGAGTGGATTACGTGCGCTCACAAGCATCTGGCGTCCCGACCCGGTTAAATGTAGTGGACCTGAAACCGGAGTACAAGGCGTGGGCCTCTTTCATTCATTCATCTGTGGAGAGTGTTTCTTCCACCTCCGAGTTACCCATGTCCAGGCTGTTTATTTTGGAAGCCCTGATTTTTGGTTACGATATTAATTTGGGTCGCCTGCTGGCTCGTCGACTCAAAGAGATGGCAGATCACAAGCATCCTTTGGCACTTGGACATTGCTGCCTAATCAGTGCTCTATGCAAAAAAGAGAATGTCCCAGTCGAATACTCTGATATCATGCTGAAATCCAAGGGGCCGATCAACGATCAAGCTATGGTCAAATTTGAAGACAACCCGAGGGGACCAGCAGTACCGCGCCAGCAGGGGGAGGCTCCTCAGCCGATGCAGGAGGACGCTGCCCAGCCATCTCAGCCTCCACCATATCACGCACCACTTCATCCGATTATGCTGGATTACATGTGCGGGATGGCCAGCTGGGCCCAGGAGTCATCCTCCGAGCACTATGTAACTGGTCCATTCTTTGGAGCGGAGTTCTCTCAGGTCCTAGCTCAACACCAACAAGAACCACGCTTCAGCAATTCCTTTCAGAGGTTTGACTCGGAGGCTAGTATGGAGCAGTACTTCGTGGACCAGCGAGAGAGGGCTCTTGCCCGAGAGCAGCGGGTGCGAGCTGATTATTACAGAGGCAGGGAGGCCAGTCAGGAGGGTGCAGAGGAGTTATTCCGAGACCTGGCCAGTCAGCAGGGTGGTGAAGACGACAACATGTGATCAGCAGCCGTTTCTTCATTTTTCAGTTTCCTGTTCTTTTTATTTTGGTTGTTTCTACTTCAGTTGTTTTTGTTGTTTTGTTCAGACTTTTGATGACTCTAGTGTTTTTCTGTGTAATCCCCCTATCTTGTACTACTCGTCTTTGATCTTTACTTGTTTGTTATCAATGCGTTTATTTGTGATGTTGATTTTCTTCAGTTTAGTCATGATCTTTGATTGAGTGGTACACCAAAAGTTCAAAGGAGGTAGAGGCCACACTTATCAGTTGAAGTAAGCAGCAGTTTGCACAAGAATAATCACAACTCCCAGAAATCTTAACATGTAAGGTTCCATGGCCAAATTTTATTTTTTCAATTTACTTTAAAGAGTGTTCCGTGCATCTATGATTCTAGAACTTGCAATTTTTCTCTGTTATTGATTGGTTATATTATGTACACACTAAGGCAAATTGCTTGTCCCTTGAGCCTTTGTAGCCAACCTGGTTTATATTGAATTATCCATTGTTTAAGCCCAGTTGAGCCCTTAGGACAGATCCCATTTTTTGTTTCGGTGACATACCGCAGTACAAGCCTAGAGACCATAGGATTATTCCCCAATGTATGTTGGAGTTAGGCATTGTTTGGGTATTTGATCATGCAATTGTTCAAGTTTGGGGTTGCTCATGGTACTAGCAACATTTTAAGTTTGGGGTAGGGTGCTAGAGAAAAGAAAATTTTGAGAAGATCACTTTGTGTCAAAAACAAAAATGTGTGAAAAAGAAAAGCGGGTAAATTAAGCTGATTCTGCAGCTCGAAAAAAAAAAAGAGAATTAAAATGCTGCAAGACATAAGTGGTGATCGGTATTTCTGTTATGTGATACAATTCTCTAGCCCCTTAAGGTTATTTTGTGTGTATTATTGGGTAGACTAGTAGGGATATGCTTAACTCCAAAATTTTTGTTGAAAGCCTACTTTCCAAATGATCCCACATGTAACCTCAGCCCCGTTATAACCCTAAAAGTCCTTAAAAGTGTGTACATAATATTGACTTTGATTGATGCTTAGAAACTTTTCAAGCCTATGGCAATTCATAGTTTTGCATGTGATTGAGTGGAAACCCTTATCAAACCTTTGCGTGGAGTTGTGAATTGTTGAAGGAGAAGAATTGGCCGGCTAGCCCATTATATGGCTGGCAAGGTGTTGAACTTTTGGTACTGCTGCTTGATTATGTGATTATTACTTTGCTGTAGTTGTCAATGTTGCAGGTAAATTCCTTGAGGACAAGGAACGATGTAAGTTTGGGGTTGTGATGACCTTGAGTCATGTCTTAGTTTTTCCCATTTTTTGATGTTATTTTGTACATTTTTGAGAGTCTTTACTTGGGTTTCTCTTGCTGGAAGTAGTCTTGGTTGGAAGGATTTAGCAATCATGGAACTTGAGGATTTGCAAAGATTTTTAAGAAGTTTTTAAAGTCATCGTGCCACGATGGACCTGTGTCGTGGCACGATGAGAAGAGGTTGGAACTTGATCTTGTCACTGGAGTTTTCGTGCCACGAGGGGTGCAGACGTCGTGCCACGATGAGAAGAGGTTGGAACTTGATCTTGTCACTGGAGTTTTCGTGCCACGAGGGGTGCAGACGTCGTGCCACGATGGAACTTTAATAGCATTGACCTGGGTTTTAATGAGCCCATCGTGCCACGATGGACCTGTGTCGTGGCACGATAGGTCGGTTTCAGAACCAATGATTATAAAAGCCAGATGCGTTTTCTGAAGAAGGGTTCGGAAACTTGGAGCATAGAAGCGCGATTTTGAGAGCAAAGAACTGAAGCGGTGGCTTCCCCATCCAACTCACAGTCAGTCTTTGTATGTTCTTATGTTATTATTGATTATGCTATTTTGTAATTCGATTATGAGTAGCTAAATTCTCCATTGTTAGGGATGAGAATAGCTAGATGATGACTCTTGTTTTGTAACCCTAATCTGATCTTTGAATGAATTTATTGAATCATGTTTCTTAGCTTTATGCTTAATGCTTTTATTGATTGATCATCATTAAATTGTTGTATGATTCATATTGTGAAACGGAAGTGGAATATATGAATGCCTAAGTTAAGAAATTCTCGCCTTTGTAATCTAGGAATAGATACAAACCCTTGAAACCGTGTACTAATTCATGTCCATTCATGCTTAATTCTAAACTGTGAAACTTGCTAAGGAATTAGGGTTTACTTTAGAATTAACGTTTCTGTCACTAAGGAATTAGGGCAAGATTATTTAAGAGAATTAGGTCGTGATTCATTAAACGAGTTCAATGATTGTTGGTTAGGTGATTAACCTGAGTTCGGAGTCTAGTGAAGCTCATCCCTGACAAGCTTTTATCTCTTGATTTCAAACCAATTTATTTTACGCCTTTCTATTATTTGCAATTAAACAAACTTCGTACCCTTTTGTTCAACTGAGTAATCAAAATTACATTCGATTCGTTAACGCAGTCCTCGTGTTCGACACTCGGTTTACCGTTTTAACTTTACTACTTGAACGATTTCGTACACTTGCGAAAATCGCCATCATAGGGTGAAAATGTTGTTGTGTTTGAATCCTTTTTCTAAACTAATCTCGCCGTTATTAAATTTTATAACAAATATCAAATGAAGAACCGAGAGGTGAAGTTTGATATTGTTATTTAATCATATCTCAAATATCAGACGAAGAACCGAGATGTGAAGTTTGATATTAGATAATATGAAATTAGACAAGATAAACAAAACATGAGTGTGAGTCTTGTGATAATAAGGTTGCACTTAAAGGGTCTCAATGATAATCAACCATGAGAATTTGCTTGATTATTATTAAGATATGTTCATGTATTCTGAGAGGAAACATGAAATAACAAACGAATACCTTGTCCTTAGAATTGAATTCAATATAAAATATTCATTCTCTTATTTAATGAAATCCACATGTATCCCACCACCATATCTTTATGAGGGACCCAACTTCATATTGTGAGACTCATATTGATTTTAAGTGAATGTGTCATAGAAACACAAGTTAATGAATTAAATATAAAAATATTCTTTTAGAATTTGTTCATTCAATTCTTTAAAAGTTTTAAAAATATTCAACACAAAATTTTTATTTTTAGTGCACATGTTACCATCACCCTCTATTTTTTTTATGTTGTTCAAAACACTCTATACTTGAATCAAATACCAATTGGATAATGAAATTTTCCTTAAAATATTATTTAATATGGATTTGAAAAAACATTAATAGAAAAAATGTGGAGAGAAATAATAATGTAGAGTGATGATGAGAGGTTTCCGTTGTTTCATATCTTATTCAATATGGTTCAACTTATGAGTTCATTTTGTTCATCTATGTTGCGTCGTAGTTGTTATGGTTGAAGTGAGGTGAAGCTGTATATTTAGGCCTTCTCATACTAAAGAAACATCATTTTTTTGCACAAGCCTTTAATAATGTGATAGACGCCACTGTCAGGGGCGGACCTGGACTGGGCCTGCTGTGGCAGGTGCCACACCAGTCCAGGCCCAATTTTTTTTTTTTAATAAAAAAAATATTAAACATCAGATGGGAGAGTGAGAGCCGATCGATCCCCTTCTTTCCTTCTCCACTCCTTCTTTCCTTCTTGCAGGCTTGCAGCGCGCGCTCGATCCCCTTCTTTCCTTCTCCACTCCTTCTTTCCTTCTCCACTCCTTCTTGCAGCGCGCCGCGCGCCTGGTTCCACCTCCACCACCATCATCATCTTCATCCGCCTCTGGTTCCACCTCCACCATCATCTTCGCAAATCTCACTGTCACCAGGTTGAACAGATTTCAAGTAAGTTCATTTTTTAATACCCTGTGAAAAAATTTTCTTACAGATTTAAAGCTAGCCAAGATTATTATTTCTGTTGATGTTTTTGTTCCAGATTTTGTTTTGTGGGTTTTGATTTGAATTAGTTTGTAGTTTTATCATTATGAATAGTTTTGATTTGAATTAGTTTTGATTTTGATTTGATTTAGTTTTGAATTAGTTTTACCAGGTTGAACAGGTTTTGATTTGAATTAGTTTTGATTTTGATTTGAATTAGTTTGTAGTTTTATCCAGATTTAAGAGGAATAATTTATGATGATAAGATTTTATAGTAATAGTATGATGTTATATCTCTGCGTTTGTGTTTTATTAAATACTTTTTGCTTGTGGATATATAGCTCAGTGCTGGATAAGATTTTTTGCTTGTTTTATTAAATACTTTTTTACCTAATTGTTCCTCTTTGCGGCTTTTTGATTGTGAGTGTTTTGAAACACAAAATTCAAATCTGTGTGCCATCTCATTGATTGTGCCCCACTAGTTTTGAAAGTCCAGGTCCGCCCCTGGCCACTGTTATCCAGCTCCAAAAATATTATTTCAAGGATGATTCACTATCGATTAAAATTATGAGGAATTATATCAACTAAGGAAACTCTTCTCTTAAAACATAACAATATAAACCCCCATGATAGGGATGGTCATAAATTTGTTTAGCATGGATTTTAGTTTTTTTTTTTTTTAAGAAAAAGATACTCATTGCATTTATTCATTAATCAAAGGAGCAATACAAGACGATGTCCCCATAAAATATATCTATGTGGGCTAGTACGTAATACGAACGTTCTAGCAAGACTATGAGGAACCCTATTTACTTGCCTACAAACAAAAATTATCTTGTAGTTTTGAAGAGAATGAAAAATATCAAGGAACTTTATAAGAATGGATCCTAATTCAGAGGTTGCAGACTATGGTTACCAAATTTATTTTTCCCAGTAAAATATCTACCATAAAACTCTACCTAAATCCATTTTTTGAAAGACAAATGATAAGGGAGGGGAAGTATTTACTTCCTCGTCCCAAATTATATGTCATTCTAGAAATATTGTTTGTCCCAAATTATATTTCATTTTACAATATCAATGAATCATTAATGTTTTATTTTTCTTTTGTAAAAAAAAAAACGCTTATTTTTCGATTATGTCCCTAACGTATTACTTTATCTATTTCCAATTCTTAATTTATATCATCAAAATCATTAATGAAGGACATTTTTGCAAAATAACTTACAATTGCTCTTTTCTATACAACATTAACTACATTTCTTAATTTGTGGATATTTTCTAAAGCTACGAATTATTAGGACGGAGGGAGTAAATAATCACGGGAGGAGGGCCGCAGACATTATGTCTAATTATGTAGAGATGCAATAGACTATTTTTGTCAAAAAAAAGATATGCAACAGACTATGTCACGTTTTGTAAAACCCTAATTATTGTGTACGTAGGTGAGTATATGCTTTAACAGCAGATGTTTTTTTTGTTGTTGAAGGAAAACAGCAGATGTTATAAAATGGTTTTATGGATTAAGGAACTAAGTGGTCGTTTTGATAGATGTGGGTTCAATTTTATTAGTAGAGTAATTTTTCGGAGACAATTTTTCTTTATAATTTCACTACTCTTCTGGATTAATAAATTGATGTCCTTTACTAAAAAAAAAATGCACATTGATACAAATTAATTAAACAAATTTTATTTTAGAGTTTAATTAATATGCTCTCTCAGTGTAATCTTTATTTTATTTTTGGTGGAATTAAATAGATATTTTGCCTAATTGAGTAATTTTTTTTTGTAGAAATTGCCTAATTGAGTATACAACTAAAAGATTTTTTTTCTTTTTTATATTTTCTTTCTTTTTAATATGCCCACAATATTAACAAATTGTATTTTATCTAGATAACTTGGTCACCAAGATACTCGCAAAAAAGAAAGACTAAATCACTCCTTATAAAAAATCACACCATATAGGTTTAAGCAACACAAAAAAAAAAAATATATATATATATATATATATATATATATATATATATATATATATATATATATATATATATATATATATATATAGGCACAAGCGTTTCTAAGTATTAGAGATGGGAATGGGAATTGGGGAAAATATTGTCACAACTAGGCTCAATTATGGCTAGCCTAATGTTTGTTTATGCCATATATGAGCAATTCTGCCCATCTGATCTTCGTAAGTTTGTTGAAAAGTACATGAACAAATTTGCAGACCCTATGTCCCCTTACATCCAAATAACTTTCTATGAATCATTGGGAGAGCGTCTCAAACAAAGCGAAACAAACTTACACGATCATCCAAACATATCTCAGTGCTAACTCGAGTCAAAGAGCCAAAAGACTCAAAGCCGAAGTTGTGGAAGATAGCCAATCCCAGCTTGTCCTTAGCATGGACGACAAGGAAGAGATTGATGATGAGTTCAATGGAGTCAAATTTGGTGGTCTACAAATTGCACAGCTCCAAGAGGTGAAACATCTTCAGGAAGACCTAATATGAATATGGTAAGATCCTTAACACTAACCTTCCACAAAAAGCATCGCAATCTCATTACATCCTCTTACATACAACACGTGTTGGAACAAGGAAAGGCTATTATATTTAAGAATAGGCAACTAAAGCTTTACACCAACAATAGCGGTTGTTGGTGGTTGTCAGAGTGGAGTCACACAAATTTTGTGCACCCTGCAAAGTTTGAAACACTTGCTATGGAACCGGAGAAGAAAGAAGAGATCATAAACGATCTTGTTAAATTCAAGAAAGGGAAAGAGTATTATGCTAAAGTTGGGAAAGGCTTGGAAACGTGGTTATCTGCGTTATGGTCCACCAGGAACCGGAAAATCTACCATGATATCTGCTATTGCAAATTTCATGAACTACGATTGATCCTGCTCTTATTAGGAGGGGAAGGATGGATAAACACATAGAAATGTCCTATATATTGTAGCTATCAAGCGTTGAAGGTGCTTGCAAAGAACTACTTGGATGTTGAATCTCATGCTTGATTATTACTTCCTCCGTCTCTTTATAGCTTTGGTTATTCATGCTTGATTATTACTTCCTCCGTCTCTTTTTATAGATACCAGTTTCCACTTACAAAATGATGCTTACAAAAATGGATAAGTATATATATACACGAATGCCGTTGTTTGTCCTATATTTTTTATAATATAGGTATCGATATGATTATGTCGTGTTAACTGTGTATCTCCTTCAGGTGTTCCAGTTCTGAATTAAATCCAAACATATAAATATTAAACTTGTATAAAAACCAATCCCTAAAAATACAAACAAAACCACAGGCCAAAACAGTTGTCATGGTAAATTCTACACCTTCATTAGTCAAGCTATCCATTTCTTTACCATCATCTGCAAAATGGTAATAAGTAGAACAACTTGCGTTATATTCAAATAGTTGTGCAGTGCAGTAGATTATCACTCTAGAAGTAAGCCCTAATTATTCTGTGTTTATAACCACCCAAGAAATAAATTGACAGTAGGTTATCAATTATAGTGTGTAGTAGATTATGACTCTAGAAGTAAGCCCTAATTATAGAGTGTTTAACCTTTGATTTAACTTGATAAATGAAATCACAATCAGACATGGGAGTTGGAAAATGAAAATTAGGAATCAAGCATGCAAAACATTTAGGACTTGTGCTTCGAAATCAGAAATGCAAAATACAATTGAGCAAGGTTGTCAAAATCGAGATTTTGCTTCAGGTCAAACGGAAGAGCAAAATCGAAAATCGTAAAATCGCAATCGAAATTGAAGGATTTGAATCAACTACTTTTGTATAATCGATACAAGAAATCGAAAAATCGCAATCAACATTGATAGATTTTGAGGCGGCATGAGAGGGCGAGTGAGAGAGAGAGGCGGCATCCCTGGTTTCCATTCAGGGAGGCCGCGCCGGTCCTTTTCACCGGCGGAGAGGTTCACTAGGGTGGGGAGGGGCCCTGGCAGGGTGCCACAAATTGGGGGGGGGGGATAGGGGAGATTGGCAGGACGTGTTGCCGCGACGTTGGAAAGCGCCAAGACGGGAGGATCAAGGTCAGGACAGGTTTCAGCGGTTCAAGCGACAAGGCGGTTTTGGGGTTCAGGCAAGGGCTCGAGGTTCTTCAAGGGTGACATTTAGGGGGCGGCGAGGGAGCAAAGAGGCGGTGGCTGGGTTTGTGCGGCGCACTTCCCCTTCTCCTAGGGTTGTGCGTGCGCGAGGAGGAAGTGGGGAGAGGGGCGCGATTGCTGCAGCCCCTTTGCGGCGGTCGCGCTCGGTTTCGAACAATGATTCAGACGAATTACAGCCTTCTGGTTTTAAGAGGTTCGTCACTTTCTATTTTACGAATTTTCCAGAACAGGTACGTCATTTTAATTTGCGGAAATCTTTCGAAGTGTGTGGGATTTTGGAAAATGTGTTTGTAGCAAGAAAGCGGAAAGCTATATGTACGGTTTTGTGCGTTTCTCAAAGGTAAGGGATGTTTCTAAGCTGTTGCATGCTCTTAATGGTATTTGGTTTGGTCACTTACGTCTTTGGGCGAAAGTTGCAAGATTTGATAAGCAGGATGTCAGGAGGGGGGAGGGAGGTTTGCGTGGCAGGAGAGGTGGGGGGGCTGCTGATGGGAATGAGGGAGAAAAAATTAATTTAGAGGAACCGGGGGAAGTGGGGGTTCTGAGGGAGAAAAAAATTGTGAGGGGGGAGTCTTTGGGAGAGGAAGGTGGCGTGAGGGAGGAGGGGACGGTGAGGGAGGTGGTAGGGGAGGGTGAGGGAGTACGGGTGGGTACGGTTGTTGTGAAGGTGGGGGCGGTGTTGGGGAAGCAGGGGGAGGTGGTGACAAAGGGGACAGTGGTTGAGGAGGGGAGTGGTACCATGTTGTCTAAGGGAGAGAAGAGCTTGGACGGTTTTAGTGGTTCGCTGCATGTTCCGGCTAGGAAGTTAGTGCGCATGTATCGGTCATCTGAGGACGATTTGTTATGGGCTAGAAAAGGGGTGGTGGCCACGGTGATTAGTGGTGAGTCGGTACCCTTGTTACAAGAAAGAATTGCCGATGCTAGGTTTTCCACCCTTGCTTTTATCCCGTTGGGGGCGGACAAAGTCTTTATTCACAGTTTGACGAATGAGGCCGTTATGACAATTATTGCTGGAGCTAAACAATTCTTTGACCATTTTTTCTCCTCTTTTGTTAGTTGGGATAAGGAGGTGTTGCCGTTCCAAAGGGGTGTGTGGTTGAGACTTTATGGGATCCCTTTGCATGCGTGGAATGAAAAGTTTTTTAAAATTTGTGTGATGGATGCTGGCCGTTTCTTACGCATGGATGTCTGTTCTTTGGAGAAGGAAAGGTTTGATTATGCACGTGTGCTGATTGCTACCTCTTCTCTTGAGATTGTTAATGTTGTTGAGAATTTGATGGCTGATGGAGTTATGGTTGAGATTAAGATGGTTGAGGAATGGGGTTTTAATATAGGAGAGGATGCATGCTTGTTTGAGGAGGAAAGCGACGAGCAGGGTTCAGATGATGAACAGGTGGGTCATGACCAAGATAATAATGTTGATTTTCTGGTTGAAAAATTAGTTACTAAACTGACTCAGGAGGAAGGGGATCGTGATGAGGTGCATCATTGTTCCCCTGTTGGCCGTATTGAAGGTGAGGTAGAAGCAAGTGGTTTACCGAAGTTTATTGACTCGGCTGATCCTAATCCGAGGTCGCCTTTGGATGGTCCGAATTTGGTTGGTGAGTCTTCGACGGCTGGTCACAAGCGAACTCTTTCTTGTCCACCAGTTCGAGGGCGTTCCGTTTTGTTTGGGCCGTGGAGTATGGAGTGGCTTAAGGATCATCATCACGGTGACACAGGTGTTATTTTTTCCTCTCATAAGAAGATTAAGAAACAGTTCTCATCTCACAGTCATCATAGCACTAGCTTAGCCCGAATTCCCAAGAGAAAGAAGACCGGTGGTACTTTGCGTCATACTATGAGAAATTTGAAAAAAGTGGCTCGTTTACCTAGTAAAGATCGAAAAGAGGTACTGAAAATTTTGAAAAAAAATGTCAGACGCCCTGGTGGGAGAAAAGGAGATTGTATAACTGGTGAGGTGGTGTCCCAGGTTTCTTCAGATTCTGTTTCTTCTTCATCTTCTGTTAATAAGGATTGGGAGAGTTGGATTGCCTTGCAGGGTGATGAAAGGGTGGCGATGGAGGATGTTAGGGGGTTTGGTCAGGCTATCGGAGTTAGTTTTAATCATGATCCTGCTAATTCCTTTAGTGTATTGTCTGGTGCGGGGAGGGGAAGGAAGAAGCTGAGGGGGGCGGCGGTTGGGGAGGGAGAGGGAGTGGAGGGGGATGGTTGTTAGGTGTGTGGGGGACGGTTGTAAGGTGTGTGGGGGGCAGTGAGGGGGTTAGGTTTTTTGTGATGAAGATTATTTCATGGAATGTAAGGGGTTTGTGTGGGTTGGAGAAGAGGCGGGAGGTTAGGAACTTGGTCGTGGAGAAGAATCCGTTCATTTTGTGTCTTCAGGAAACTAAGTTAGGTAATTGTGATGATCGTTTGTGTGCCTCTCTGTGGGGCCCTGCGCCTCATGGGTACTCTTTTCGTCCTTCCGCGGGGGCGTCAGGGGGTTTGATTACTTTGTGGGATACTGAGGAAGTGGAGGTTTGGTCTTCTGTTAGTTTTGACCATGGTGTGATGATTAATGGCTGTTTCAAAAAGTCTCAGGAGGATTTCTTTTTATTCAACATTTATGCTCCTTGTGACAATTTGGCGAAACAAGTGTTATGGGATGATTTAACTTCTCGTTTGCAGGAAGTGGGTGGCAAGAAGGTTTGTGTTTGTGGTGATTTTAATGATGTCCGTAAGGTTGAGGAAAGACGAACCGTTAGTCTCAGTTTTCGGTCTTCAGATCATGTCTCTTTTAATCATTTCATTGATGTTTCTGGTTTGGTTGATCTTCCTTTGAGTGGTCGGAAGTTTACGTGGTATAAGGGCGACGGTCTTTCCATGAGCCGTATAGATAGGTTTCTGTTGTCCGAGGAGTGGTGCCTGGTGTGGCCTAATGTTGTGCAAACGGCTCAATTACGGGGTTGTCGGATCATTGTCCTTTGTGTTTGTCGATGGATGAGGAAAATTGGGGTCCTCGACCTCTGCGGATGCTGAAGTGCTGGCAAGATATTCCCGGTTATAAGCAATTTGTTGTTGATAAGTGGAACTCCCTGCAAATTGATGGATGGGGCGGTTTTGTTGTCAAAGAAAAATTGAAGTTGATCAAATTGGCTCTCAAAGAGTGGCACGCCTCTAATTCTAAAAATATTCCGGGAAAAATTGGTTCTCTAAAGGCTCGTTTGTCTGACTTAGAGTGTAAGGGGGATAACCAGATGTTATCGGACGTTGAGATTGCTGAATTACGTAATATCTCGGTGAACATTCATTCCTTGTCTCGGATTAATACTAGTATTTCTTGGCAGCAGTCTCGTCTCAGTTGGCTCCGTGATGGTGATGCAAACTCCAGATATTTTCATTCTGTTCTTTCTGGTCGTCGGCGACGCAACTCTATTTCCTCTATTATGGTAGATGGCGTGAGGGTGGAGGATGTACAACCCATCCGCCAGGCTGTGTTCAATCATTTCTCTTCTCACTTTAAAGGTCTTGGTGTGGAGCGGCCTTCAGTGGATGACTTGCATTTTCGTTCATTATCTGTTGCGGAAAGTGGGGGGCTGATCCGTCCTTTTTCTGTTGATGAAGTCAGAGCGGCTATTTGGGATTGTGATAGCTATAAGGGCCCGGGTCCCGACGGTATTAATTTTGGCTTTTTAAAAGAGTTCTGGCATATTATGAAAGATGACATCTTACGGTTTATTACAGAATTCCATCGGAACGGTAAATTGGCTAAAGGTATTAATTAGACTTTCATTGCTTTAATTCCTAAAGTTGAGAGTCCTCAAAAGTTGAATGATTTTCGGCCTATCTCCTTAGTGGGTAGTCTTTATAAGATATTGGCGAAAGTTCTTGCTAATAGACTGCGACTGGTTATTGGAAGTGTAATTTCTGAGGCTCAAACCGCGTTTGTTAAAGCCAGACAAATTCTTGATGGGATTCTGATTGCGAATGAGGTGGTAGATGAGGCTAAGAAATTAAAGAAAGAGCTTTTATTGTTTAAGGTTGATTTTGAGAAAGCCTATGATTCGGTGGATTGGGGGTATCTTGATGCCGTTATGCGACAGATGTCTTTTCCAACTCTATGGCGGAAATGGATCAAAGAATGTGTCGGTACCGCGACTGCTTCTGTTTTAGTTAATGGCAGTCCGACATCTGAGTTTCCTTTGGAGAGGGGTCTGCGACAAGGTGATCCTCTCTCACCTTTTCTCTTTTTATTGGCGGCTGAGGGCTTGAATGTTATGATGACGGCTATGGTTCAATCTAATCTTTTTACGGCTATATTATTGGTTCTTCAGACAACACTGTTATTTCTCATCTTCAGTTTGCGGATGATACGCTCTTGTTGGGGGTCAAAAGTTGGGCGAATGTTCGCGCATTGCGGGCGGTGTTAGTGTTGTTTGAGAGGGCGTCTGGGTTGAAGGTAAATTTTAACAAGAGTATGCTGGTTGGGGTGAATATTTCTGATTCTTGGATGACTGAGGCCGCGTCGGCTTTGGGATGTTCTGTGGGGAAGGTACCTTTTTTGTATTTAGACCTCCCTATTGGTGGTGATCCTCGTCGTTTGTCTTTCTGGGATCCGATTGTATCTCGTATTCGTTCCCGCTTGTCTGGGTGGAAGAGCTGTTTTCTCTCTTTTGGTGGTCGCTTGATCCTGCTTAAATCTGTCCTGACTTCTCTTCCTGTCTATGCTCTTTCCTTCTTCAAGGCACCGTCAGGTATTCTCTCCTCTATTGATTCTTTATTGTCTAAATTTTTTTGGGGAGGGTGTGAGGAAAATAAAAAATTGTCTTGGATTAGTTGGAATAATGTTTGTTTAGGCAAGGAGTTTGGTGGTCTGGGTGTTAGGAGATTGAAGGAGTTTAATTTTGCTTTACTAGGGAAGTGGTGTTGGAGGATGTTGGTTGACAGAGTAGGCTTGTGGTATAAAGTGTTGGTTGCTAGGTATGGAGAGGAGGCAGGGAGGTTGGCGGATGGGGGCCGGAGTGGTTCTTTGTGGTGGCAGGAGATAATTAAAATTCGGGATGGGGTGGATATTGTTGGAGGAGGTTGGTTTGCTGATAGTATTGTGAGGAAGGTTGGCTCTGGTATGGATACGTTTTTCTGGACGGATCCTTGGTTAGATGGGGTTTCGCTTTCTGTGAAGTACCCGCGGCTTTTTGACTTGGCTTCTAACAAGTCTTGCACGGTGGCGAGTATGCGTGAGTTGGGGTGGGAGGTTGGTGGGGGGGCTTGGCGTTGGCGCCGTTAGCTGAGGGCGTGGGAGGAGGAGTTGTTAGGGGATTGCATTACTTCACTTTCGTTTTGTTCTTTGTCTTCTAACATTTCAGATACTTGGAGATGGACCCATGATCCTAGTGGTGACTACTCTGTGAAGGCTGCTTATAATCTTCTTACGACACAGGTGTCCAATGTTGCGGATCCTACTTTTGACTATGTTTGGCACAAACAGGTGCCATTGAAGGTCTCTAGTTTAGCTTGGAGGCTTCTTCGTAACAGGTTGCCGACTAAGGATGGTTTGATTAAACGTAACATAATTTCTCATGATTCCCAATTTTGTGCTTTCGGGTGCGGGGGTTTGGAAACAGCTTTCCTTGTCATTACGTAATTTGTTAAGAGTTTTTGTTAGTTTTTTCATCTTTCGTTAGCATTTTGAGACAGATTGAGGTACAAAAGAGCAAGAAATCATCAGAGCCTGAAGTGACTGCATCGTGACACGATTTGGGAATCGTGTCACGATTTCCTAACCAGAGAAGAGATAAATTCTGCCTACAGAATCGTGTCACGATTGCATGATCGTGTCACGATTGGAAGACAAGTTTGCAATCCTTGGGAGTTTTAATGAAGGATCGTGTCACGATTGCTTGCATCGTGTCACAATTTTGCGATCAGGTTGCCTATTTTAGCTGATTCGTTTTCAGAAACAAGGGTTCGAAAATTGGAAGAATAGAAGCGCGATTTTGAGAGCACGGAACTGAAGCGGTGGCTACCCCATCCAACTCACAGTCAGTTTTTGTATGTTCCTATGTTCTTATTGATTAAGCTATTTTGTAATTCAATTATGAGTAGCTAAATTCTCCATTGTTAGGGATGAGAATAGCTAGATGATGATTCTTATTTTGTAACCCTAATCTGATCTTTGAATGAATTTATTGAATCATGTTTTCTTATCTTTGTGCTTAATGCTTTTATTGATTAATCATCTTTAAATTGACGTATGATTCATATTGTGAAACGGAAGTGGAATTTATGAATGCTTAAGATAAGGAATTCTCGCCTTTGTAATCTAGGAATAGATACAAACCCTTGAAACCTTTATTAATTCATGTCCGTTCATGCTTAATTCTGAACTGTAAAACTTGCTAAGGAATTAGGGTTTACTTTAGAATTAAAGTTTCTGTCGCTAAGGAATTAGGGCAAGATTAATTAAGAGAATTAGGTCGTGATTCATTAAACAAGTTCAATGATCGTTGATTAGGTGATTAACCTGAGTTCGGAGTCTAGTGAAGCTCATCCCAGACAAGCTTTTTATCTCTGAATTTCAAACCAATTTACTTTACGCACTTTTCGTTATTTGCAATTAAACAAACTTCGTACCCTTTTGTTCACTTGAGTAATCAAAATTACATTTGATTCGTTAACGCAGTCCTTGTGTTCGACACTCGGTTTACCGTTTTAAACTTTACTACTTGAACGATTTCGTACACTTGCGAAAATCGCCATCAAGTTTTTGGCGCCGTTGCCGGGGATTGCCAATTAACTGTTGAATTGTAATTTCTTTTACTCAATTGAAATTTTTTGCTCTGCAATAAAATTACTTTTGCTGTTACAAATTTTATTTTTACTTTTATTTTTGTTTTTCATTCTCAATAACTCACGTTTGTCTAATCTTGTATGCGAGGCCAGCCCTCAGCTGAACTTCTCTTTGACGCAGAAATTGAAAAGACTTGCCGTGCAAATCGCAAAGCAGCTCAACTAAGAAGGCAAAGAGAGAAGGAAGGGACGAGTGAAATTGAGATCAACACAGACGAACAGGTCACTGAGGAGTTAGAAGTTGTTGAAAGGATGGCGGAATTAGACCCACCACCTCCTCCACCTGAAGAGAGACTCCTCGGAGACTATGGTGCTCGTGATCGAAACCGTAACAGGTTGACCATTGCTAACCAGCCTGTGACGGTTAACAAGTTTGAGATCAACCCAGGACTACTCTGTGAATTGAAAGAAAAACAGTTTGCTGGGAAGTACAACGAAGATGCCAACAAACATTTGAAGAATTTCTTTGTGATCTGTGAGACAACAAAAGTGGATGGGAACTCGGAAGAAGCCAAACGGTTGCGGTTATTTCCATTCTCCCTAACTGATGATGCTAAGGAGTGGTTTGATTCTTTACCAGCTGGAAGTATCACAACATGGAATGAGATGGAAGACAAGTTCTTGGAGCAGTTCTTTCCTACAGCGTTGTTTGTGCGCAGACGTCAGGACATTTCCAACTTCCAACAGAAGGATGGAGAATCACTTGGAGAATCGTACAAGAGGTACAAGAAATTGTTGTCAGCCTGTCCAGACCACAATTATGACAGCACAGTGCAGATGCAGATTTTTTGTAATGGTCTACGCCTTTCTACTAGACAAGTCCTCGACACAGCTTCTGGTGGTTCCATAAATTTCAAAACCGCTTCTCAAATAATCAAAGTCATTGAAGTGGTTGCTCTGAATGAACAGATGGAGATGTATGACAGAACAGGTGGCACAAGAGGAGGACTCATAGACTTGAATCAACTTGAAGCTAAAAATGCTCAGAACATACTCACCAGCAAGCAGATTCAAGAAGCAGTGTCAGCTGAAGTGACAAAGAGATTGGCAGCTCTCAATATAGGCCAACTGTAACGCCCGGAAATTTAATTAATTATTTAATTAAATATTTCTGAGTATTTTCGGAATTAATTGTTGAAAGTATTGAGGTTGGAATTTAATCGGTGTATTTCTATGAAGTATTATTTAATTGGTGGATCGACGAAGTTGTAGAAATAATATTGGATTATTATGTTGTTTGAGTTGTTCAGTGGATAGTCGAGTAATTAAGTTGGTTAAGATGGAGAAATAATATTAGCAATAATATTGATAAAGAAATTATAATAAAAATTAGTTTATTGGTTGGGTTTAATATTTGGTTGCATGAAGTAAAAGTGGGGGGGTGTGAAAGTGAAGCCCAATGGATTACATAAAGGTATTATTATTATTATTTGGTTATGAAAAAGAAAGAAATTAGGTTATTATGAGAAGAAAAGAAAAGGGTTTGTAAAGAAACAAAAAGAAAAAGGCAGGTTGTACGTAAGAGAAAGAGAATAAGGAGAAGAAGAAGAGACGAGAAAGTGCTGTACGGACAGAGGAGGAAAAGAGGCAAAGTGAAAGCTATGGCAAAAAGGATTCAATCCGGTGGAATGGAGCGGTCTGCAATCTAAGGTAAGGGTGGGACTAGCTTCTATAAATCTAAGTTTCATAATCCCTAAATTTTGATTTAACATGTTGATGTTGGTGAATTTGGGAATTAGGGTTGTTTGATTATGATAAACTAATGATGGAATGTTTAATTGATGATTTCTATGTTGAGATGTTGATTTTGTTGTGATTCTATGGTGTTGTTACTGATTGGTGCCATGCTTATGCATAAATTGATGAAGTTTTGAATGTTCATAAACATGTGTCAGATGAATGAGAAGTTTGAATAATATAAGTTGCTTTTCCTGAGTTTTCTTATCTCTGCCCCGAATTTGAAACGAAAACTGGTATTGATCGGTACAGAATTGGTCTTAGGTGTAAACACAAAAGTTGTAGGTATGGATGTTAGTTTTCTAATGCCGTTGGTCTGACGTCAAAACGATATATAGAACTTGAGTTATGGTCAAATTACTGCACGTAGGTCACAGTGAATTTTTATGGACTTTCTGCACAACTTTTCCGAATTTGAAACGAAAACTGGTATTGATCGGTACAGAATTGGCCTTGGGTGTAAACATGAAGGTTTTAGATAATTTTGTTAGCTTTCCAGTGGCTTTGGTTTGACGTGAAAATGACTTTTAGTTTTTGAGTTATGATGAAAATACTCCAAGGAGGTCTTAGTGAAATTGTACGGTGACAGCATTCTCTGTTTCATGTTTTGCGCCTTTTTCACACGTCTCTGTTTTAAATTGGTCTTTGGTATTAACATGAAAGTTGTTGATAATTGTGATGATGATAATACACGATGATGATGTTAAACGATGATGATGATAACGATGATGATGTATATGATAATGAAGTTGTTGTTGACGTTGTATTTGTTGTAAATGTTTCATTGTCGAGTCCAGTACATGTGCATTAAGTGATGGGGGTGTATGCCCGACATGTCTATTATGACATTATGAATTAAGTGATGGGGGTGTATGCCCGACATGTCTATATGACATTTACGATGGGGGTGTATGCCCGACATGTCCTATTATGACATATTTTGCGATGAATTGGTACCACATGCATGTTGCATACTTGAGTCAGTGATGTTGCATTGTTGAGTCGGTCGATGTTATTGTATTTGATGTTGCATTGAGAGGTGAGATTATGATGTGTATGTGTGATGTATGTATAAGATCTGATGGTGTTGTTTGATGATGTTTATGTGAAATGTTAAATTCATCTTTATGAATTATGTACTTATGTTTATTGAATGTGAATCTCACCCCTTCTGTTTGAATGTTGCCTCTACGTGGGTACGTGCAGATAACCAGGAGTAATCGCTGAAGTGAGTTGATTCCTCGTGTCATTAGGAGTCGCTCTGATATGTAACGGGATGGGGAAACTTTTTGATGAATTCATGTGCTATGTATTTTAATTTCAAACTGATGTTGAACCACATTTAGTGGAGTTTTAAACTACGTTGTTTTTTATGTGGCCTTGTGCCTAATGATGTTTAGATTTAATTATGAAGTTGAATTTCCGCTGCGATGGTTTGACGTTATTGAAAAGTCTGTTTTGAAATAAATAGCAAATTATCCTATTTATAAATTGTAAACGAAGTGCGACATCCCGTCAAGGTTGAAACTCTGATTTATTTTAAATGAAATTTTCAAGTTGGGAAAACGGGGGTGTTACAATTGGTATCAGAGCAGGTCGGTCTGTCCGGCCAATGTTGTCTAATGTTGTTTGTCCCTTAGTACTCGACATGTGTGTGAAACACTGTCGGTACTTGTTTGTTAGCTCATAGTCGTTGTCTGCAGGAGTTGGTTTGGAATAAGTGGGGGAGAAGCTTGCCTCCCGGACGTGTTGATAGTATGTAGAAGTTGGTTCGAGGTGATGTTGATTGTAAGAGTGCAAACGTTATTGAAGCGATGTTGTTGGGAACCGGCGAGAGTATGGACTCATGAATTCGTATCAGTCGAGTTTGAGATGTGTGTAGATTATGGATGGTGAATTAATTGAGAATGAGGAATTATTCCAATGGAAGTGATAGTTGATGGATTAATTCGGTAGATGGTATGTCTTGAGTGTAGTTGGATTAAATTCGGGTGATTTTCATAGTTGGATGAAAAGAAAGGATGTTGGTAGATCTTGGAAGCGAGAGGGAGAGATGGAACTTATGTTCATCAACCTCAAATTCTGATTTTTACAATTATGGAGCAGCTGTCAGTAAAAGGGGCATAACTTTTTACTCGTGTTTCTGATGGAAGCGATTCTGGACTTTTTGGAAAGCTCAAGAAATTCCCTACAGTTTGCATATAAGATTTGTCTTCAGGAAGTTTGTGAAGAGGAAGAAAAGTGCATTTTAATGTTTGGGTCTGATGCTGATTTTTGGAAAATTCTGCATACGGGAATTCTGGACCAGTCCCATTGCAAGGATGATAACTTTTTACTCGTAACTCGGATTTGGGAGATTCTTGAAGTTCTGGAATCTACACGAAGTTCCCTTCATTTTGGAATATAATTTTGTGCTTGGGAGGTCTGTATTGGAAGATATAATTGTGTTTGAAGTTGGGTGATTCTTGCTGAAAATTGAAAAGGTGAAGAAGGGTGTAAGATATGGATAAGGAATGAAACGTTGGTATTTGTAAGAATGCGAAGGTATCGGAAAATGCATGGAGATGCAATTTATGTTGAATAAGAATGATTATAGTGACGGATTGTGGTAGACTTCATTGTGGAATATTAGTGAGTAATTATAATGAGTTGCTGAAGTTGTTGGAAATGCGAAGAATGAGATTTCAAGGATAGGAAGTGTTGGTAATGACCTAAAAGAAATTATGTCTGATGTTATCGTCAGAGGTGTATTAGTATGTAGCTGCAAGACGTCGGTGTTAGCATGTTCAGATGATTTTGGGAATTGTTGAAGTATGGTGCTTTTGGGTGACGTGAGTATAAGTTGGAAAAGAACTCTATTGTAGTTAGTAACGATAGTTTATGCTCCATTACGGTTGTCGGATATCTCTTGACAAATTGAGGACTTGATCACCCTTAATCTCTTGTTGATAGTAGACGAGATCGTGTTGGATGGTGTAGATTTGACTTGCTATCTTGATAGTGCATGAAGTGAATAATGTTATATCGTGTTTGTGTGAATTAATAAGGGAGTGGATAGGAAAGAGTCGAGAAGTATTGAACGATTCAGAGTAGAGGATTTATATGCGAGCTAACGTCGCAAAGTGAAAGATTGAGGATACTAAGTTAACGATGATGTTATGATGGATGCTAAAGAAAGTCCAAACTTAAATTAAGACTTGTAACCCATGTAGTTGATGGAAATTTTAATGAGTACGATGACTTAAGATAGATTATCAGAGTTGCGCAGCAGAAGTGTATGTAGCGCAGTTGCTATAAGTATACGACTCTACATGTTTGATTTGGTGAGTTATGGATGTGAGAATTATGTGTCAAGGTGTTTTGATGTCGAAGATGTTGTTAAGATAATAATGTGACGTTGTATGTCGAAGTATAAGAGTGTGATGGATGTTGCTCCTTAAATGATGGTGTGTTGGAATATAGTTGAAGATGGTAGTGTCGGATAGATTTTCGAGGACGAAAATATCCTAAGTGGGGGAGAGTTGTAACGCCCGGAAATTTAATTAATTATTTAATTAAATATTTCTGAGTATTTTCGGAATTAATTGTTGAAAGTATTGAGGTTGGAATTTAATCGGTGTATTTCTATGAAGTATTATTTAATTGGTGGATCGACGAAGTTGTAGAAATAATATTGGATTATTATGTTGTTTGAGTTGTTCAGTGGATAGTCGAGTAATTAAGTTGGTTAAGATGGAGAAATAATATTAGCAATAATATTGATAAAGAAATTATAATAAAAATTAGTTTATTGGTTGGGTTTAATATTTGGTTGCATGAAGTAAAAGTGGGGGGGTGTGAAAGTGAAGCCCAATGGATTACATAAAGGTATTATTATTATTATTTGGTTATGAAAAAGAAAGAAATTAGGTTATTATGAGAAGAAAAGAAAAGGGTTTGTAAAGAAACAAAAAGAAAAAGGCAGGTTGTACGTAAGAGAAAGAGAATAAGGAGAAGAAGAAGAGACGAGAAAGTGCTGTACGGACAGAGGAGGAAAAGAGGCAAAGTGAAAGCTATGGCAAAAAGGATTCAATCCGGTGGAATGGAGCGGTCTGCAATCTAAGGTAAGGGTGGGACTAGCTTCTATAAATCTAAGTTTCATAATCCCTAAATTTTGATTTAACATGTTGATGTTGGTGAATTTGGGAATTAGGGTTGTTTGATTATGATAAACTAATGATGGAATGTTTAATTGATGATTTCTATGTTGAGATGTTGATTTTGTTGTGATTCTATGGTGTTGTTACTGATTGGTGCCATGCTTATGCATAAATTGATGAAGTTTTGAATGTTCATAAACATGTGTCAGATGAATGAGAAGTTTGAATAATATAAGTTGCTTTTCCTGAGTTTTCTTATCTCTGCCCCGAATTTGAAACGAAAACTGGTATTGATCGGTACAGAATTGGTCTTAGGTGTAAACACAAAAGTTGTAGGTATGGATGTTAGTTTTCTAATGCCGTTGGTCTGACGTCAAAACGATATATAGAACTTGAGTTATGGTCAAATTACTGCACGTAGGTCACAGTGAATTTTTATGGACTTTCTGCACAACTTTTCCGAATTTGAAACGAAAACTGGTATTGATCGGTACAGAATTGGCCTTGGGTGTAAACATGAAGGTTTTAGATAATTTTGTTAGCTTTCCAGTGGCTTTGGTTTGACGTGAAAATGACTTTTAGTTTTTGAGTTATGATGAAAATACTCCAAGGAGGTCTTAGTGAAATTGTACGGTGACAGCATTCTCTGTTTCATGTTTTGCGCCTTTTTCACACGTCTCTGTTTTAAATTGGTCTTTGGTATTAACATGAAAGTTGTTGATAATTGTGATGATGATAATACACGATGATGATGTTAAACGATGATGATGATAACGATGATGATGTATATGATAATGAAGTTGTTGTTGACGTTGTATTTGTTGTAAATGTTTCATTGTCGAGTCCAGTACATGTGCATTAAGTGATGGGGGTGTATGCCCGACATGTCTATTATGACATTATGAATTAAGTGATGGGGGTGTATGCCCGACATGTCTATATGACATTTACGATGGGGGTGTATGCCCGACATGTCCTATTATGACATATTTTGCGATGAATTGGTACCACATGCATGTTGCATACTTGAGTCAGTGATGTTGCATTGTTGAGTCGGTCGATGTTATTGTATTTGATGTTGCATTGAGAGGTGAGATTATGATGTGTATGTGTGATGTATGTATAAGATCTGATGGTGTTGTTTGATGATGTTTATGTGAAATGTTAAATTCATCTTTATGAATTATGTACTTATGTTTATTGAATGTGAATCTCACCCCTTTTGTTTGAATGTTGCCTCTACGTGGGTACGTGCAGATAACCAGGAGTAATCGCTGAAGTGAGTTGATTCCTCGTGTCATTAGGAGTCGCTCTGATATGTAACGGGATGGGGAAACTTTTTGATGAATTCATGTGCTATGTATTTTAATTTCAAACTGATGTTGAACCACATTTAGTGGAGTTTTAAACTACGTTGTTTTTGATGTGGCCTTGTGCCTAATGATGTTTAGATTTAATTATGAAGTTGAATTTCCGCTGCGATGGTTTGACGTTATTGAAAAGTCTGTTTTGAAATAAATAGCAAATTATCCTATTTATAAATTGTAAACGAAGTGCGACATCCCGTCAAGGTTGAAACTCTGATTTATTTTAAATGAAATTTTCAAGTTGGGAAAACGGGGTGTTACACCAACCTCTAATTGCTCCAGTGAATCAAATGAATACTGTGAAGTGTGATTGGTGTGCAGGTCCTCATTTTACCATGCAGTGTAATGTACCCATGGATGAAGCTCAAGTAGAAGCGGTGAATTTCCTTAGTAACCAAGGGGGTCGTCAGCAGAACAATCCCTATTCCAACACTTTCAATCCAGGCTGGAGGAATCACCCAAACTTCTCATGGAAAACTCCACAGAACAACTTCCCGAATCCACAACAAGGAGTTCCATCAAATCCTACTCCCCCAAAGAAAGCTGATTGGGAATTGGCCATTGAAGCAATGGCATCAAGCGTGAACTCTCTTACTCAAGAAACCAGGGCCTCACAAAAGAACACCACGGCCTCAATCAAAAATCTTGAGATTCAAGTTGGTCAAATTGCCCAACAAATTGCACAAAGACCTCCTGGAAATCTGCCTAGCAACACAGTTGCCAATCCCAAAGGACACGAAAGTGTGAATGCAGTTATGACCAGAAGCAGAAGGGTGGAAGACTCACAACAACCTAAAGATACAAAAGGTGGAGGCGAGTCATCCGATGAGTTAGTTGAAGTGCCGGTTGAAGTTCGAGAGAATACACCACAAGAGGTAGCTGGAGAACTAGAAAATCCAAAGAAAAATGAGTTGCCCAAGCCACAGATTAAGCTACCATTTCCACAAAGGTTGAAGAAAGAAAAAGACAAGAAGAGTTTTGGTAAATTCCTTGAGATGTTCAAAAAGTTACAAATCAACATCCCTTTTGCCGAAGCTCTCGAACAAATGCCAACCTATGCAAAATTCATGAAGGACATCATTTCAAGGAAGATCAGCATTGGTGATGAAGATGTGATGCTCACTGAACAATGTAGTGCGGTGTTACAAAGAAAAATTCCAAAGAAACTCAAAGATCCGGGAAGTGTCACTATTCCTTGTACCATTGGGGATAGAACTTTCAAGAAAGCACTGATCGACCTTGGAGCAAGTGTAAGTTTAATGCCTTTGTCTATTTACAAGAAGTTGGGGATTGGTACGGTGAGAGACACAAGAATGACCTTGCAGTTTGCAGATAAATCTTACAAATATCCCTATGGTATTGTGGAAGATGTGCTTGTAAAGGTTGATAAATTCATATTCCCAGTTGACTTTGTTGTTCTTGAGATGGAAGAAGATGAGGATATACCGCTGATTCTGGGAAGACCATTCTTACAAACTGGAAGGTGTATGATTGACTTGGAAGATGGTACGTTGACTCTAAAGGTTGACGATGAGGTGGTGAAGCTCAATGTTCTCCAAGCAATGAAGCATCCGAAAGAAAAAGAGGAATGTTACAGGGTTGACATACTTAGTTCAATCGTGAAAGACAAGTTTGAAGCCGAAATTCCAGCTTTACCACTTGAGAGAGTATTAAGCGCATCAGCAGCAAGTGTTGAGGAAGATGAAGATCCTAGAGAAGCTGATGTGCTGGCCATGTTAGAAGCCTTCCCGTCCTATCACCGACGCACACCAACTAAATGGGAGGAGTTACATCCGAATGAAGAAGCTGTTGAGAAAAAGTCAAAGAAAGTACCGGTAGTTGAGCTGAAACAACTGCCCCCTCATTTGAAGTATGTGTTCCTAGGTGAGAAAGAAGAGTACCCAGCCATTATCAATGCAAGCCTGAATAAACTTGAAGAAGAAAAGCTTTTGAGAGTCCTGAGAATGCACAAGGGTGCCATAGGGTGGTCCATTGAAGATTTGAAGGGTATAAGTCCTACTGTGTGTATGCATAAGATCTTAATGGAAGAAAACTACAAATCGGTGGTCCAACCACAACGGAGGCTCAATCCTGCCATGAAAGAGGTGATTAGAAAGGAGGTGGTCAAGTTGCTTGAAGCTGGTCTCATTTATCCTATATCTGACAGTTCATGGGTGAGTCCGGTCCAAGTTGTTCCAAAAAAGGGTGGTACTACAGTGGTGATGAATGAGAAGAATGAGTTGATTCTGACCCGCACTGTCACTGGTTGGAGAGTTTGCATAGACTATAGACGGTTAAACACAGCTACTCGGAAGGATCATTTCCCACTGCCGTTCATTGATCAGATGCTCGAAAGGTTGGCGGTCATGAGTACTACTGCTTTTTGGACGGGTATTCCGGTTACAACCAGATTGCGGTGGCACCTGAGGATCAAGAGAAAACAGCCTTCACATGTCCTTATGGGATTTTTGCTTACAGGAGGATGCCATTCGGGCTGTGCAATGCCCCCGCTACTTTTCAAAGGTGTATGATGTCCATATTCTCCGATATGATTGAAAAACATATCGAAGTTTTTATGGACGATTTTTCTGTCTTTGGCTCTTCTTTTGATAATTGTTTGAATTATTTATCTCTTGTATTGGAAAGGTGTCAAAAATCTAATTTGGTCCTAAATTGGGAAAAATGTTATTTCATGGTGAGAGAAGGAATTGTTCTTGGTCACCGAATCTCTTACAAAGGGATAGAGGTGGACCAAGCAAAAATTGAAGTTATTGAAAAACTTCCTCCTCCCACCAATGAAAAAGGCATTAGGAGCTTTTTAGGACATGCAGGTTTTTATAGGAGGTTCATTAAAGATTTTTCTAAAATAGCAAAACCCCTTACTAACCTTCTAGTAAAAGACACACCTTTCCAATTCAATGATGAGTGTCTGAATGCTTTTAACACTCTTAAGCAAAAACTGATAACAGCCCCCATTGTCACTGCTCCCGATTGGTCACTACCTTTGAAATAATGTGTGATGCCAGTGATACAGCTGTTGGGGCAGTTCTTAGGCAAAGGAAAGATAAGTTGATGCATGTCATTTACTATGCTAGTCATGTTTTAAACCCATCACAACTTAACTATGCCACTACAGAAAAAGAACTCTTAGCTGTTGTCTATGCTTTTGATAAATTTAGATCATACTTGTTAGGGTCTAAAGTTATTGTTTACACTGACCATGCTGCTCTAAGGTATTTGTTTTCTAAGCAGGAATCAAAACCGAGACTTCTCAGATGGATATTGCTGTTGCAGGAATTTGACCTGGAAATCCGGGACAAGAAGGGATCCGAGAACACTGTGGCTGACCATCTCTCCCGACTAGAGAAGATGGATGAAACTGATCAGCAGAGACCTATCAAGGACCTCTTTGCAGATGAACACATTCTAGCAGTAACAATGGTGCCGTGGTTTGCAGACTTTGCGAACTATTTGGTAGGTAAGGTGCTACCCGTTGATTTCAATTCTCAACAGCGCAAGAAATTTCTGCACGATTGTAAGTATTATGTGTGGGATGAGCCCTATCTGTATAAAAGGGGGATTGACGGGCTGTTAAGGAGATGTGTCCCAGAAGAAGAGCAGGAAAAGGTGTTGTGGCATTGTCATGACTCCAATTACGGCGGTCACTTTAGTGGAGATAGGACTGCTGCAAAAGTGCTCCAATCCGGTTTGTTTTGGCCAACCTTGTTTAAGGATGCCTTTGCCTATGTCAAGAGATGTGACCGCTGCCAACGCACAGGAAATATTTCCAAAAGAAACGAGATGCCTCAAAACCCTGTGTTAGAAGTGGAAATCTTTGATGTATGGGGTATTGATTTTATGGGACCATTCCCATCCTCATATTCAAAGGTTTACATTCTGTTGGCAGTCGACTATGTCTCTAAGTGGGTGGAAGCTATCGCCACGCAGACCAATGATGCTCAGGTAGTAATCTCTTTCCTTCAGAAAAATATTTTCTCACGCTTTGGGGTCCCTAGAGCGTTAATCAGTGATGTAGGATCACACTTCCTCAATCGGAAGATGGAGACTTTGCTGAAAAAGTACAATGTGCATCACCGGATTGCTACACCATATCATCCTCAGACGAGTGGACAAGTGGAGGTTTCAAATAGACAGATAAAGCAAATCCTGGAGAAGACTGTGAATTCCTCACGGAAGGATTGGTCCGTCAAGCTGGATGATGCGCTGTGGGCATACAGAACTGCGTTCAAAACCCCCATAGGTATGTCTCCTTTTCAAATTGTTTATGGAAAATCTTGTCACTTACCTTTGGAACTAGAGCACAAAGCTTTGTGGGCCACTAAATTCCTGAATTTTGATCTCTCGAAAGCAGGCGAATCCCGGATTCTTCAACTCCATGAGTTAGATGAATTCCGGAATTCAGCCTGTGAAAATGCCAAAATTTTTAAAGAAAAAACTAAGAAATGGCATGACAAGAAGATCCAAAATAGGGAATTTAGGGAAGGGCGGCTAGTTCTTCTTTTCAATTCCAGGTTAAAGCTGTTTCCTGGAAAGCTGCGGTCCAGATGGTCAGGACCATTCAAAGTGGTGAAGGTGTTCCCTTATGGAACTGTGGAGGTGAAGGACCCTGACTCGGAAAGAACCTTCAAGGTCAACGGACAAAGGCTCAAACCATACTTTGGAGTCGAATTTGAGCGTCCGACCGAGTCGATCAAACTGAAATCCACGTGATCCCGTGGTACGTCAGGCTCGGGACGTTAAACACGCGCTAGGTGGGAGGCAACCCACTCAGTATCCTTTGTTTTATTTCATTTTATTTTTCAAATAAAAACAAAAAAATAATTGTGGCAAAACCATTTTCAGGGCAGAAATTTTTCTAAGTTATTCAAGTGGGCTCTCTGCCTAGCAAAATCGTGACACGATTACTTCATCGTGACACGATTTTACTCCTTAAAAATTTTTCCTCTCTGCCAAGGAAATCGTGACACGATTCTTCAATCGTGACACGATTTCCCCTTGAAAATTTGTGTTTCTCTGCCCAGCTAAATCGTGACACGATCCTGGCATCGTGACACGATTTCAGTGCTCCAAAATACCAAACTTTCTGCCATCAAAATCGTGACACGATACTAAAATCGTGACACGATTCTGAGATTTTTGAATTGTAAAAACTGCAATCGTGACACGATTACTTCACATCGTGACACGATTGCTGGGAATTTTTGAAAAATATGACCGTTACAGAGCCCATCGTGTCACGATCCATCCCAATCGTGACACGATTTCCTTTGCCTATAAATACCACTTTCAAAAATTCATTCCCACCATTCCCAAACCTGCCGTTACTCTGTCAAATTTTCCACAGACCCCTCTTCCCACGAATTTCAGTCCTTTCCACCACCATCAACCTCATCCCTACCTCAAATTCCATCTTTTCACCAACACCCCTTCACCATGCCTCCCGTCCTCCGAACCAAACACACCGCCAAACGCCCAAAAACCACCAATACCACCAAACCCACGAAAAAAACTACCAAACGCAAACCCACCACCGCCCGCACTGAAACCGCACCACCTCCACAACCCGCATTCAAATTCAGAAACAAAGATGCACAGGACCGTTTCGTCGAAATCAAGGCTTTCAAGTTCGTTATGGAGCGACGGTTCGATGTTATCAATTTGGGTAAATACACGGAGTTTGAGAGCATGCTGCAGGCAAGGCAATGGGAACTTCTGAACAACATGGTCTTTACCGCTTCCAACAAAACTGTCACACTGGAATTCTACGCCAATGCCAGGTTCACCCCTACCATGTATCAGTCTTTCGTCCGTGGCAAAACCATTGATTATAGCCCCGATGCTATAAATCAATTGCTGGGTTTGACTGCCCCGGAGGAGTGTGGGGTCAAGAGGAGACGAGCTGCGGTCAAGGACATGACAGAGGATGACTATGCTGGGTTGTTGACTATGCTGTGCAGGCCGGGCACCACTTGGAGAAAAGCTCAGATGCTGGCAAAAGCGGACTTCATGCCATCTCCTAAGGCATGGGCCTCTTTTGTGGTTCAGACGCTGGAGGGCACATCTTGTACTTCTGAAATCCCCCTGAAGAGGATTCTTACGATTAATGCTATCTTGTCCGGCGAGGACATCAATGTTGGCGAGCTCATAGCCAACAATATCCGGGAAATCGCAATGAGCAAGCTGAAATCGGTGGCCCATAGCAGCTTAATCTGTTGGCTGTGTGAGGAGGCTAAAGTTGAGGAGTACCGGTCCGACATTGATGTCCCGACGATGAAGCCGATCACCGAGAGAACTATGGATGCTTTCGTCGCTGAGTATGAGGAGTTCCTGAGGGGAGGAGGCCAGAGAGAGGAGCAGGATCAGCAGGGACCGGCGCGGCCTCAGTCGCCATCACAGACATGTCCGGGAGAGGGGAGCAGTCAGCAGCCCGCATATCCACCACTTCATCCTATGCTGCTGGAGTACATGTTCACGTCTGCCAACTGGATGAACGAGACTTCTGACCAGCTCTATGTGAACCGTCCGCGGTTCTCTCAAGAGTTTGCTGCAGAGGCTCATGTCCATAGGAGGCCGCCCACCGGGTCATATGAGCGCTTCGAGGGGAACCGGGACAGTATGGTGCAGTACTTTGATGAGCAGAGAGGGAGAGCTGCGAGCAGGGAGCAGGAGATCACTGTAGATTTTGATGAGACTGAACGGAGGAATGCAGCACATTTCATGAAGGAGATGAATGCGAGTGATCCTCCGCATACTTGGTTTTCTGAGCAGGAGATGGGCCAAGACTTGCCTTGATTTGTTTTGTTTTGTTGCATTTGTAATTTTGCTGCCTTTTGCTTTTGTACTATTTAATCTGAACAATTTTTACATTTCTGTTTTATTTCTCTTATCCCCGTGTGTAATAAATCAGTACTTGTTTGTTATCAATGAGTTTATTTGTGATGTTGATGTTCTTCAGTTTAGTCATGATCTTTGATTGAGTGGTATACCAAAAGTTCAAAGGAGGTAGAGGCCAAACATATCAGTTGAAGTATTCGGCAATTTGAGCAAGAGTAATCACAACTCCCATAAATCTTAACATGTAAGGTTCCATGGCCAAATTTTATTTTTCAATTTACTTTAAAGAGTGTTCCATGCATCTATGATTCTAGAACTTGCAATTTTTCTCTGTTATTGATTGGTTATATTGTGTACACACTAAGGCAAATTGCTTGTCCCTTGAGCCTTTGTAGCCAACCTGGTTTATATTGAATTATCCATTGTTTAAGCCCGGTTGAGCCTTTAGGACAGATCCCATTGTTTTCGGTGACATACCACATTACAAGCCTAGAAACCATAGGATTATTCCCCAATGTATATTGGAGTAGGCATTGTTTGGGTATTTGATCATGCAATTGTTCAAGTTTGGGGTTGCTCATGGTACTAGCAACATTTTAAGTTTGGGGTAGGGTACTAGAGAACTGAAAAATTTGAGAAGATCACTTTGTGTCAAAAACAGTGAAAAAGAGAAGCATGTAAATTAAGCTGATTCTGCAGCTCGAAAAAAAAAAGAAGTAAAATGCTTCAAGACATAAGTTGTGATCGGTATTTCTTTTGTATGATACAATTCTCTAGCCCCTTAAGGTTATTTTGTGTGTATTTTTGGGTAGACCAGTAGGAAGATGCTTAACTCCAAATTTTTTGTTGAAAGCCTACTTTCCAAATGATCCCACCTGTAACCTCAGCCCCGTTATAACCCTAAAAAGTCCTTAAAAGTGTGTACATAATATTGACTTTGATTGATGCTTAGAAACTTTTCAAGCTTATGGCAATTCATAGTTTTGCATGTGATTGAGTGGAAACCCGTATCAAACCTTTGCGTGGAGTTGTGAATCGAAGGAGAGAACTGGCCGGCTAGCCCATTACATGGCTGGCAAGGTGTTGAACTTTTGGTACTGCTGCTTGGTTATGTGATTGTTACTTTGTTGTCGTCGTCAATATTGCAGGTAAATTCCTTGAGGACAAGGAATGATTTAAGTTTGGGGTTGTGATGACACCTTGTCATTACGTAATTTGTTAAGAGTTTTTGTTAGTTTTTTCATCTTTCGTTAGCATTTTGAGACTGATTGAGGTACAAAAGAGCAAGAAATCATCAGAGCCTAAAGTGACTGCATCGTGACACGATTTGGGAATCGTGTCACGATTTCCTAACCAGAGAAGAGATAAATTCTGCCTACAGAATCGTGTCACGATTGCATGATCGTGTCACGATTGGAAGACAAGTTTGCGCAATCCTTGGGAGTTTTAATGAAGGATCGTGTCACGATTGCTTGCATCGTGTCACGATTTTGCGATCAGGTTGCCTATTTTAGCTGATTCGTTTTCAGAAACAAGGGTTCGAAAATTGGAAGAATAGAAGCGCGATTTTGAGAGCACGGAACTGAAGCGGTGGCTACCCCATCCAACTCACAGTCAGTTTTTGTATGTTCCTATGTTCTTATTGATTAAGCTATTTTGTAATTCAATTATGAGTAGCTAAATTCTCCATTGTTAGGGATGAGAATAGCTAGATGATGACTCTTATTTTGTAACCCTAATCTGATCTTTGAATGAATTTATTGAATCATGTTTTCTTATCTTTGTGCTTAATGCTTTTATTGATTAATCATCTTTAAATTGACGTATGATTCATATTGTGAAACGGAAGTGGAATTTATGAATGCTTAAGATAAGGAATTCTCGCCTTTGTAATCTAGGAATAGATACAAACCCTTGAAACCTTTATTAATTCATGTCCGTTCATGCTTAATTCTGAACTGTAAAACTTGCTAAGGAATTAGGGTTTACTTTAGAATTAAAGTTTCTGTCGCTAAGGAATTAGGGCAAGATTAATTAAGAGAATTAGGTCGTGATTCATTAAACAAGTTCAATGATCGTTGATTAGGTGATTAACCTGAGTTCGGAGTCTAGTGAAGCTCATCCCAGACAAGCTTTTTATCTCTGAATTTCAAACCAATTTACTTTACGCACTTTTCGTTATTTGCAATTAAACAAACTTCGTACCCTTTTGTTCACTTGAGTAATCAAAATTACATTTGATTCGTTAACGCAGTCCTTGTGTTCGACACTCGGTTTACCGTTTTAAACTTTACTACTTGAACGATTTCGTACACTTGCGAAAATCGCCATCAGAGGGGTCTGCGACAAGGTGATCCTCTCTCACCTTTTCTCGTTTTATTGGCGGCTGAGGGCTTGAATGTTATGATGACGGCTATGGTTCAATCTAATCTTTTTACGGGCTATAGTATTGGTTCTTCAGACAACACTGTTATTTCTCATCTTCAGTTTGCGGATGATACGCTCTTGTTGGGGGTCAAAAGTTGGGCGAATGTTCGCGCATTGCGGGCGGTGTTAGTGTTGTTTGAGAGGGCGTCTGGGTTGAAGGTAAATTTTAACAAGAGTATGCTGGTTGGGGTGAATATTTCTGATTCTTGGATGACTGAGGCCGCGTCGGCTTTGGGATGTTCTGTGGGGAAGGTACCTTTTTTGTATTTAGGCCTCCCTATTGGTGGTGATCCTCGTCGTTTGTCTTTCTGGGATCCGATTGTATCTCGTATTCGTTCCCGCTTGTCTGGGTGGAAGAGCTGTTTTCTCTCTTTTGGTGGTCGCTTGATCCTGCTTAAATCTGTCCTGACTTCTCTTCCTGTCTATGCTCTTTCCTTCTTCAAGGCACCGTCAGGTATTCTCTCCTCTATTGATTCTTTATTGTCTAAATTTTTTTGGGGAGGGTGTGAGGAAAATAAAAAATTGTCTTGGATTAGTTGGAATAATGTTTGTTTAGGCAAGGAGTTTGGTGGTCTGGGTGTTAGGAGATTGAAGGAGTTTAATTTTGCTTTACTAGGGAAGTGGTGTTGGAGGATGTTGGTTGACAGAGTAGGCTTGTGGTATAAAGTGTTGGTTGCTAGGTATGGAGAGGAGGCAGGGAGGTTGGCGGATGGGGGCCGGAGTGGTTCTTTGTGGTGGCGGGAGATAATTAAAATTCGGGATGGGGTGGATATTGTTGGAGGAGGTTGGTTTGCTGATAGTATTGTGAGGAAGGTTGGCTCTGGTATGGATACGTTTTTCTGGACGGATCCTTGGTTAGATGGGGTTTCGCTTTGTGTGAAGTACCCGCGGCTTTTTGACTTGGCTTCTAACAAGTCTTGCACGGTGGCGAGTATGCGTGAGTTGGGGTGGGAGGTTGGTGGGGGGGCTTGGCGTTGGCGCCGTGAGCTGAGGGCGTGGGAGGAGGAGTTGTTAGGGGATTGCATTACTTCACTTTCGTTTTGTTCTTTGTCTTCTAACATTTCAGATACTTGGAGATGGACCCATGATCCTAGTGGTGACTACTCTGTGAAGGCTGCTTATAATCTTCTTACGACACAGGTGTCCAATGTTGCGGATCCTACTTTTGACTATGTTTGGCACAAACAGGTGCCATTGAAGGTCTCTATTTTAGCTTGGAGGCTTCTTCGTAACAGGTTGCCGACTAAGGATGGTTTGATTAAACCTAACATAATTTCTCATGATTCCCAATTTTGTGCTTTCGGGTGCCGGGGTTTGGAAACAGCTCCTCATGTGTTTCTTGATTGTCCCGCTACTTCGCCTTTGTGGAATTTGGTTAGGTCTTGGATTGGTGTTTCGTCGGCGGATCCGCGGTTGATATCTGATCAACTTGTCCAGTTCGTACATTCTTCCGGTAGTTTGCGCGCCCGTCGCTCTTTTCTTCATCTTATTTGGCTTTGTTGTGTGTGGGTTTTATGGACCGAACGCAACAATCGCATTTTCAGGACAACGTCAAGCTCTGTTCAACAAATGCTCGATAAAGTTAAAATTAATTCGTTATGGTGGCTAAAGGCCTCTTATGTGAACATTGGTTTGTGCTCTCATTTGTGGTGGTCGAACCCTCTTGTTTGTCTGGGTATCGACTAGTTGTTTTGTGTTTTTCCTTTTGTATGGTTTTGACTAGTGATTGTATGTTTTGAGTTCTCTTCTGGCACGCCTTGTGCTAGGAGGGGCTTCTTGGTTATCTTAATATAATTCATTTTGGCTTGTTCAAAAAAACATTGATAGATTTTACCAAAACAAAAATAATGCTAAATATATGTTAAAAATTGTATATAGTCATAAATTACTCAGTTTAAAGTCCACAAAATACTTATACATAAATGACTAAAAAAATGGACAAAATCCTTCAAAACCCTTTAAAATCCTGCGATTTTCTATGGATGTCACGATTTTGTGCGATTTTGATGCGAAATTACTAGTATTTTGCCTATTTTGGAATTCTGCTATGGATTTGAGTCGTTGAAGGTGAATAAAGTCGCAAAATCTTGGATTTTAGAATTTAAGTCGGGATTTTGACAACAATACAATTAAGTAAAAAGCTAAATACTGCAAGAAGAAGAGAACGGCGGCTGTCTCAAGTGGTTGAGAAACGACATACATGAGAAGGTAGAATGACAGTGGGGAAACAACAGCGTCGAGAAGAGAGACCGTATGTTGTTGTGGTTTTTGTGTTTCGTGAAGACTTTCTTTCTTTTTTTTTTTTTTAGAAAAAGTTTCGAGAAGATTTTAGTTTATGTAAAGTGCCAATTTTTTGTGTCATGTACTGGATGGTAGTATCCTATGCAACTAGTTATATTCTTGTGTTGCTGTTTCTTGGTGTTAATTGGGTGGAGCATTGAGATAGTGTAATAAAACAGGATGTATGTATTTTTATGAGGGCTTGTTTTGCTAAGGAAAAATGTAGTGATTGCTTCTATTATACTTGCATGATGCATTTTATTGCTTTGTAGGGTGTCTAAATTAAATTATTTCCTGTTCAACTGTAGTTATAAATTAGAGCACAATGCTATCTAAACTTTGATGTACTTTTCTTTCATCTCGATATAGACGTGATTGGGTATTCTCTCGAATACACATGTAGTAGATTCTCAACAATATTTCCACAGATTGTGAAAACAATCAATATCTTCAATAACTATAACTGAATTATTACAAGTGTTGATCAAAAACTTTCTCAAATCTAAATTGTCTTTAACTAAATGCATGATGACTTCTATAATAGTAGATTTTCCACTACCTGGAGGACCATATAAAAGGGTACCCTCTCTTTACCAAGCCTTACCAATCTTAGCATAATACTCTTTATCCATTTTGAATTTAACAAAATCATTGATAATATCATCTTTCTGCTTTCGCTCCGGTGCAAATGCTTCAAAAGTTGCAGGGTGTTCAAAAATCACATGACACCACTTTGTCTTGTTTTTTTTTTCTTTCTAAATTGTCTATTCTTAGATTGTGTTTAGATGAGGTAATTAGAAATTCTAAAGAAAATAGAATTCTGGATAACGCAAATGTTTCAGTTAAATTATTTATAATTTATAAGACCAATTTAAAAAAATTCAAATTTTATAGGTACTAATTTGCAAATTTTGAAAATATGAGGACCGATTTGCAAAATTTTAAAAAAGGTAAAGTACCTTCAAGGTAAAGTATGGGTTCATCCAAACACATATTTGAGGTAAGACTTTTCTATAACTTTATTAAAGGTAAAGTACCTTTTTTCATCTTATGAAGAAGGGTAAATAGAACATATTGTATTTTGGGAGTGGTTTTATATGAACTAGTATTAGTACCCGTGCAATGCACGGACTGCCTTTAAACTCTATAATAAAATATTTTTTTAATGACACACATTAATTTAAAGTGTTAAGAATATAGATACCTATAGACTCCATGTTTTTTGGGAATTTGAAAGTTTAGATTTTAACTAAATAGAAGCTTAAATCAAACATTTATAGCCCCCCGTGTATTGGAATTTTTTTCCACTTGAAAAGGGAAATCTCATCTCAATCAATCGAGTTAATTCATTGTCTATTCTAAAGAAAATTCTAAAGAACACGTACTATTACATTTACATCACCAATGTAGAGACACTACATATGTAAACTCCCTCCATGCACCTAACTCCACTTGTAGATTAACTAATATACCAAATCTTCTTACCCAACATTCAACATAGAGCCTTCCTTGTAGATCCTATTAACACTTCAAAACAAAAGTTCATTAACCCTCAAGAAAATAACATACGCATGGAAAACTATAAAAGCAAGCATTTGCAATTCCTTTTAAGCTTTAGTTTAAATTTAGAAGAAAGATGTTATTTGTAGTGAGAGAAGATGTTTTCTGCAAATCATATTAAAGACAACATACATTTTAATTTTGAAAAATATATGTATATGTATGACATAATATTATAGTAAAGAATTGAGATGGTGACAAATGATAATCAAAGAAGAAAGGAGATGAAAAAGGAAAGGTTCACACTCTCTTTTTTGTTTGAAATGTTCAATATAAAGTTATTTCACTTAAGATATAAGTAACATGTCAATTGATGTTTGTAAAATTCAAATCGAATGATATAATGATTTTAATCTAAAAAAGAAATCAAATTCAAATCTAACGATATAGTGATTTTTGAAAAGCAAAAGGGGTGAATTTTGAGTTTCAAAATTCAAATCATCTTACCAATACAATCTAAATGAAGTGAGTCATGTCCTGTTATGATCTATTCTGCAGAAAGATGATGAAAAAAGTCATTGAAACTGGTGGCATTCTCCAAAAGTTTGTATGTGTTGTTTTGGCATGTAGTGTGTGTTGGTTGACTTTAAAAGTTCTAATTTCACATGATTTAGAGTGATGCGATATGCCGCTTGTACATTAAAAAAACCATATTTATTTCACTTTCAAAAAAGAGATCCTGTCATTTTAAATCATGATATATAGCAACAAAAGCTAGCTTCTTCTAATACAACTGATTTGAAATAAAATTAATAGCACTATATAGCAACATATCTCTAAATAATAAAATTAATAGCATTATATAAAGTATTATGCAACCAAAATGAAAAGAAAATAGGACAAAACCTACGACACCCTTCAACACAACATCTATTTCAGACTATGTCATGTTTTGGTGGACAATACATGGAAAATAAAGTGTCGGAATTCTGGTTCCTCAGAAATTGGAGCAACCTTGCAGACCTATGACACATTAATTGACCAAATATCAGTCAAAAGGCTAAAATGCTTATAATTCTGGAGATATAAATATACTTGTACTTTTATGATTTCATTATTTTTTATCAGGAACTTTTATGCATTAACTAATCCCCACAGTAAGAGCAACTTAAGTAGGAAATAAGAAACAATTGAACCAAATCACCAGATCTATGAGTGCAGCAAGTAAAACCAGTTGCAAAAGGAAAAATAATAATTAACTGTTAAACACGAATTATAAGATGTAGATGAGAATAACAAAATGAGCACCTCAGCTCAACACATCAAGTCAAAATAATAGTACATGGAACTAAAACCACTAAGGCATCACTAATTTATGAAAATGGTTATTAAAGTTGACTTAAAGTAATGTCCTACCCCATGTTGAAGTAAGACATGAAAGCATCAAACATTCGTACAAACATGTTGTTTCTTATCATCTAGTCTCACTAACCATCAATCCTGTAAACTTCAAAACCAATTTCTCACTAACTAGAGATAGGAGCCATCAATCCTGCACATGTTTGGGCACAAAAGTTTTAAAACTACAGTGTTTCAAAGTGCTTCAATACTATGACATTATAGTTACGGTGCAGTCAATTCAAAAATTAAAGGGTTCCGATATTTAGGAACTGATGCAACTAACATGAATTATTTGTCAATATAAACAATGAAATCACTTACAAAGATTACCAAAATATTGACAATGACAACAACCATATACCCTTCAAAAAGCTATATGTTAACTTGAAATTCCAACTCACATCAATTGGACCTGCAATAATTCACTAAAAGCATCTTATAAATACATAAAAGAATCAAACTAGGTGAAAATAGCATGAAAAGAAAAATAGAAAAAACTCAGAAACTAATAACCACATTTACCGATCATATATCTATGTCAGATGCCAAACAAAAGCCAGCAGATGTTGTAGTACTAAAACTAATAACCACATTTTTTATTTAAGGTTAGCTGAACAAAGTTGTTTTTTACATCACACCTATTGAATTACTATCGCAACATCTACACTACCTCAAATTTATAATGAGAATTATTGTATCATGACAATGGATTACAACTCCCACTATAAAAGATTAAGCACGCCTCTAAAAGATTAAAAATTAAATGACCCTCTGAAATTTTATAAATGCACTTAGTAGGCTTGATGTAGAAACATAATTGAAGCTAAACCAACATGACATTTTTCTTTACATCGTGTCATCCAAAATGTGCATAATAGGATTGCAACTGAGCTTGAAAACATTTACACTCATGTAGAGTAGCTAGTTTTCTAGTGGTTTACATACTAAAAAGAGGTGGAGCCTCTAATGAAAAATAAAATATAAAAGTTTATAGCAAGATATCCACCCACATTGTGTAAAGAAAGGCCAATGAGACTGAAAACAAAGCACCACGTCAACCTTTACTTTCCTTTTCTCAATTCCAGATTACTCTTCTCAAAATGGTGGCAAGGTAGAGCTGTAAAGAAAAATAAAAATGAAGAAAGTATAAGTACTAAGTTTGATGGAATAGCTGCTGTAGCCTAAAAGAATGTGTGATAGTAGTAACAATTGTTTTTTAATAATAATTTCTAAGCAATTTAGATGATCATTAAGAAAGCAATTACAATCCATTATCAGTGAAATCCAAAAAATGACACCACTAATATAATTTCTACAAAACAATAGTAACATCTGATTTTATTACTCCAAAAAAAAATCATAAAAGTTACCCTAATAGCATGAAATCGTCTCTTATCATCCAGTCTCATCTGATTTCGTTTTTTCATAAAAGTTCTCCGTCTCTTATATGAACTTGCTTCTCCATCTCTTACATGATATTGTTACTTATTGATGAAAGTAATTATATACCAAATTGAAAGAAGGTACAGATAATAACAATCAAATTGAAAGACCAAATACAAAGACCAATTAAAAGAAAGGAGAATCAGTAATAGCAAAAAAATAAATCTAAGATAATAAATAAAGTTACCTCATGCTCTTTATCTCGAATACGAATCTTGATCCCTCATATAATGCTTAAAAATCTGCCAAAACAAAGAAAAAGAAGAATTAGGCCACAAAAAGCAATGTCAGCTATAAACAAAAGGTAAAAATAAAACCCTTCAAAGACAATTTTCTTAGTGATAGATCTTCTAATTTCTAATCAAAACATAGAAAAGATGGTCTTCGATAATCAACAATTTAATGCAGGACCAGAAATTTGAAATTGTATTGGTTTTATTCTTGAGTATAGTAGCAATACAAAATTAAATTGAATAAGAAAATTGATTTTTTGCAAAAGACAAAAGGAAACTCAAAAAGTGAAAATAAAGTTGGCAGAAAACAGGGAAAAATATAACACAACAACAACAACAATATGATTTATATGATCATCAATAAATCTAATTTCATGAGACCAATAAAATTAATTAAATTAAATAGAGAACAATCTACTTCATTTCATCATTGACTTTAGATTTTGATTGTCATAACCATCTTCCTCATCCTATCCATCCTAAGAAACCAAAAAACACAAAGTTTAATCAATCAATTACTATAAACAAACTGAATAAAAAGTTCAAAAAACCACCCAGATTTTTTCTTCAAATTAACAAACATCCAAGATTTTTCTTCAAAACTCCACCTCTTGTTACAAATTAACAAACCACCAAAAATTTTTTCTCTTTTACAAAATTTAGAAGTTGAACAAAAATAATAAACACTTAAGCAAACAAAAACAACAAAGATTTTTAAAATTGAATATGGATGTTGATTTATTACATACTCTGAAACTGAATTTCCCTTCTTCTTTGTTTCTCCTTACACCTGCAACTAAAAAAAGGCACAAATCAGAACACAGAAACAAAAATCCAAAACCTTTCACAACTCGAATTCAAACTAAAAAGGCTGAATCAGAATATACATCACCTTGGGGTCTGAAACCAAACCATCTTCTTCTAATATTCTCAAGTGAAAACCTTTCTCATTCATATCCCAAAATAAAAATTTAGATGGAACACAACATTACAGAAAAAAAGGTGACAATCGCAAAAACTAAAATAAAAGATGGTGAATGAAAGCAGAAAACAAACCTGTCACAGATAGGGTTTCTATGAAAATCAAATAGAGGAGAGTGAAAATGGATTCTTTCTCTTTGTCTGGTGAGTGGGTCGAGAACGATGGTAAGAAGAGCGTGATTGATTTGAGGAGTGAAAAAGAAAAAGAAGTGATTCAGGAAGAGAGAGATGGCAGAAGAGAAGAGAGAGTGAGGAGGAAAAGGTTTTGAGAGATGAAGAGAGGAGAGAGAAAGGAAAAATCAAAATGAGATAAATAAATGTTATTTTAATGTTGAATAGGAATAAGAGAGAAAAAGTAGGAGGGAAAAAAGGGTTTGAGAGAATTTGAATTTTGAATTTTGAATTGAAGAGGGAAAATGAGAAGAAATTATATTTTAATGTTTGTTATTGATTGAATGCTTAAAATGGTAAAAATAAAAATAGTATTTTAATGTGACATGGCAAGAGAGGGTTTAGAAGGTGACACATAGGATTTAATGTCAAAAAATGGGGGAGGGAGTGTATATTATAAAGATACCACACCAAACTTCAACATGATTTCTCCATTTTCATCTATACTAAGGACTAAAGGGTTGTTATTGTTTTTGACCAATACAGCTTTGAGTCTTTTGAGGCTTGTTTGTCATGAGTGTTCACTAAGGTAGGTTTGGATGGCATTGTAAGGTTTACTTCTCATGAGACGTTCACCACTGAATTCATTGAATGTTGTTATGATTTAAGGGTATACAAAAGTGGTGCTTTTTTTTTTTTGTATTTATTTTTATAATAATGTTTCTTAGAGCAGGGGGAAATACTTCTTAAACATGGCATATATGAACATGATTGTGGCTATAAGTGACCCTAATTGTTTCCATGCGTGATTTATGTTACCTGTGGTTTCACTCTCAATTGATGAACTTTTCTGATGTTTTTGTAGGTGAAACGGGATGAAACGTAATCCTAAAATAACATATGAACATTGTAATTATTAATAAATTAACTATTTTTTTAACATATATTATATTTTTTAAATCGACACTTGGGTTAGATTCGTTGGACAAAGTTAGCATGCTCAACTTTCATTAAAAAAACATAAAATTTCGCATGCTTAATTATTAGATAATAGAATGTTAACATCAGAATCATCATTTTGCATTTGTATTCTTCTATCGGGTGACATCATTAGAGTATAAATTAAAGAAATAATGTCAAATTTGCTTAAACAACAAATATAACATAGGCAAATTTTTGTTTATTCATATAGAAAAGGTCGGTAGAGTTATCCATCTCACAATAGCTTTCACCAATTAGCGCCATTATACAACCCATTAATTAGTGGTAGTAATTTTTTTCGAGAAATATTTAAGTAGTCACAATCTTAAATAAAAATATTTGATCTTTCACGTAGAAAAGTACATATTATTTTTTTAAAATGTTTCCTTTCTGAGTTTTTTTAATCAATTTCATTTTCTTAAAAAAAGATTAATGAAATTTGTTGTAGCTTGAAGGTCACATCATGGGATACAACCCTCTATCAAAAGTTTTTTTTTTTAAAAAAAAAAAAATCATGTGTACTTAGAGGTCGCATCCCTAAAATGATACATTTTTTAAATTTAAATGACAATTTTTTTTTGAAAGAATTAATTTAAATGACAAATGTTAGTATGTAAATTGTTGTGTTAGTATTTTTCTTCCTTGTCAAGATTTGAATCATGGATCTTTAACACCTTAATTAACTCCTTTAATCCCTTAATTTAACCAAGTGAGTTATCCATCTCTAAAACGAGACATTGCATCAGCAGTTAAAAACTATATCCTTAAAAGAAATATATAAATATATATAAGAAATGGTTGCATTCTAGGGACTTGTCTTTTGTGAGAGAGGATATTTTGATGTTTAATTTTAAAGTGAGTTATTTTTTATTTTTTAAACAAAAAAGAAATTTTAAAAATAATCCTAATATACATAATCTTTGATGTGATGTACCCCAAAATGTGCAAAAGAATTTAGTAATTTCCCCGTTGTAAAATCCTAAACATGGCCTTTAACATTCAAAAGCAACTAAGATGAACAACATCCTTTAAAATAAACATGAACAACATAATACATTATTAAGGATTTAATATAAAGTTTAAAAATATTATTAATATTACTGAAACTAATCCAATCCAAGTTAATGGGTGAAACCATTCTCCTTAGAATTTTCATTAGCCTTCACATTTTCTTCTTGAACATTTTCTTGATTAAAATAATAAAAAATATGAACATGTACATAATAATACTTAACTATGCTTTTATATAAAAGGTTCAAAATAAAAAAATAAATAAAAAAATAAAAGGTTCAAAATATTATTTAGACTACTGAATACACTAAATTTATTTAAATTACTGAAATTATTCCAATCCAAATTAATGGATGACACCATTCTCCTTCACTTTTTCCTCTGATTTGTCATTAGCCTTAACCTTTTCTTCCTCTTGAGTCAATTCTTGTTTCTCTTTCTCTGCCTTGAGCTGAGTTTCCTCATCCTCTACCTTTTTCCTTGCTTCTTCCTCATCCTTTTTCTTTGCAATCTCAAGAGATTGAATCAAATTCTTCAAGCAAGTCTCAAAATCTTCTGTGATTGACTTTGGCATCAAATTCTCAGCAACATCAGCAGGTGTCATATTAGTCTCTCCCAACAACTTTTCAATAACTGGAAATAAATCTTCATGAGACTCAACATCTAAGTAGTTCCTTGCAAGAACCTTAAAAGCTTGATAGCTACAATAAGACATTTCTATATGCTTATCCATTCTTCCCCTCCTTATAAGAGCAGGATCAAGTTTGTCCACAAAATTTGTTGTGAAAATTATGATCCTCTCTGATCCACATGCTGACCAAATTCCATCAATAAAATTCAACAAGCCAGAAAGAGTTACCTTACTTTCATTTTTCTCTTCTTTTTCAGCTAATTTCTTAATAGGATCCTTCTTTTCATCATTCTCATCATCATCTTTCTCCTTTTTCTTCTTCCTTTGCCCGGTGAGATCGAGAGAACAATCAATATCCTCAATAACTATAATCGATTTACTCGACGTCTCAATCAAAAGTCTTTTCAACTCATTGTTATCCTTGACAATTGTTAATTCAAGATCATATACATCATAGTTCATGAAATTAGCAATAGCCGATATCATGGTAGATTTTCCGGTTCCAGGGGGACCAAAAAGTAGATAACCACGTTTCCAAGCCTTTCCAACTTTAGCATAATACTCTTTCCCTTTTTTGAACTTGAGAAGATCATTTAGAATCTCTTCTTTCTTTTTTGGTTCCAAAGCAAGTGTTTCAAAACTTGCAGGGTGCTGAAAAGTTGTGTGACTCCACTTTGTGCTTCTATACCTAAACCAATTATTGCTTGGATTGTTGGTGTAAAGCTTTAACTGCCTATTCTTCATTGTTATTGCCTTTCCTTGTTCCAAAACATGTTGGATGTAAGAGGTAGTGATGAGATCACGGTGTCTTTTATGGAAGGTTAGGGTTAAGAATCTTTTCTCATCTGAAGTAGGGTAGACTGAAAATGACTGTGTTCTTTGGGTGATGTGATTTGCTGACCACCAAACTTTGACCCCATTGAACACATCAGTGATCTCTTGGTTATCGTCCATGCTTAGGACAAGTGGGTTTTGGCTATCTTTGATAACTTCAGCTTTAAGTCTTCTAGCTCTTTGTGAAGAGTTAGCACTAAGATATGTTTGGATGATTGTGTAAGTTTTGTTGTGTTTGAGATTATCTCCTGATTTCTCATAGAAGGTTATTTGGATGTAAGGGTACATGAAGTTGGTGAATTTGTGAGTGTATTTTCGAACATATCTACGAATTGGAGGTGGGAAGAATTTCTCATACATGGCATATACAAACATTATGCTAGCCATTATTGAGCCTAGGTTTGACCATATTTCCCTAATTCCCATCTCTTATAATTTGAAATGTTTAATGTTAGATAATATATATGGTTGTTTTCCTAACTTTTGTGTTGTATAAACTCAAAAGGTGTGAGTGGTATTTATAAGAGTATGATAGTTTAGAGTGTTTTCAAGTGTTCTTCTTTCACAACTTGAAAAGATCACGTGAGTTCTTTGTTTTCTTGTGAGTTTTTTGGGGACCACCTTTTACTAAGAGACACAAGAGTAGTTAATTTTTTTTCTAATAAAATGTTTAGTTGACTTGGGTTCAGAGGTTCACCAACGTCATGATCGGCCTCAAGGTTCAAATAAGTATTTACAATCACTCTACCAAAGAGATTCTCACATCGACAACGGAAATTGAACTTATCAAAGAGTAGTTAATTTCACAAATAATATCGACAAAAGAAAATATATTTTTCTGACATAACCAAAGAAAATATATAAAAAAAATGGTTTTTGAACATTATTTATTTTGGAATACCCCGTTGCATTATTTTCCCAGTAAGACAAAATATATCGTTTTCTATCGCACTATCCTTCATCCTTGCACCATTCTTTATAAGAAAATTATTTATTTCATACTAACAATTTCTATGATATTTTTTTCATTTTCCTTTTTAAAGTGATAGAGTGTGCTATTTGGCATTTTTTTTAGAACAACAACCAAGTAACAGAAGATCAATATAAAGCGAAAGTAAAAGACAATGGACATATGATCTTTGTTAACGCAGTTCAGTCAATGATACATATATCTACGACTATAGAGCAACTATAATTCCGTTTGTATTACTATAATGAAGTAGGGTTTCAACGTTACAAAAACAAAAACATAAAAAAAGAGGTGTTGGTTTAGTGTTTGGACCTTGGTGGCTATTTAGCAGCTAGGCCTTGTGAGTTGTTCTATTTCGGCTATTGTCACGGATCCTTTTTTATTTGAAATTAATGTCATGATGGGTGGAGATGAAATGATGGTTCTATCATAATTTGGTAGAAGGTAATGGAATATGTTCTTCATTTGGTCCATATTGTTAGATGTAATTTGAGATTTGTTAGAAATAGTTCAAAGTGTGTTAAATGTAGTAACAATAAAACATTTAGGATTCCATAGCAATTGATTCCCCGAAGATATCGAACAAGATAAAGTATAGTTTCCCAACGTATTGTAGTAGGAGAAACAAGAAACTTACTAACAACATGAACTCCATCAGCAATAGCATCTTGAAAAATAGTGAGGCACACCAAGCTTCTAACCAAAGTATGGTACAAAGTGGGACCTAGTAGAAGAAGCCTTTTAGAGGAAACATATTTTACATTTAGCTCAAGAGGACTAAATGTTGCTCGAATATTTGATAGGTCATATTTCTCAAGAATTTCAACAAAGTAACATCTAGGATTGTAGGCAATATTAATTTCCAAGAAGTAGAAGAGTGCATAAATCCTTCCAATCAAATTGTTTGGCTAATTGTCATCCCCTATAATGATCATGTCATCAATATATAAATCAATTCTAATACGACAATAGGAAGAGGGCTTCAGAAACAAAGCACAGTCATGAACATATATATATAAACTTCCTTTGTGTAGAGTCTATCAAAATTAGTCTCATCTTCCCCTAATTTTCCCTACATACCAAAGAATGGAAAAGGAAATATTTTCACTTTATTTTCACCATTCTTTTATTTTCCTTAATTTTTTTATGAGACCAAACACCATTGGAGTTTTGTTGATAACAAAATAGATTAGAGTAAATTCTAATGTTCTCCTTAAAGAGATTCTTACATTACACTATCGTTCTTTCTTATGTCAAAATATACACTTCTCTTCCTTTTCATACAAAGTATATTAGAGAAAACTACACTTACATTCTCTAAGAAAAGTTTGAATTAACTTCCTCTCCTATCTTATGTTGAAATCTACACTTTTCGCCCTTAATATTTTTTTTTTTATATCTAATTGCCTAGCGACAAAAATATACACATAAAATATGGATAAAATGAGTAGTGTGGATCATTTTATTATATTATCAAATTTCTAAGGCATATTTTTCTCTATTTTTGATTCATAATATCATTAACATATAGTTTAAAAACCTATTATATGAAACATGAAGCAATACAAAATAAAATTTAAATTTTGGAAAAATTACAAAAGACGATATTATATGACCATTTAAAACTCGAATGTTATATTCTAAATCATGAAATTTATAATAAAATATAAAAAAATTATTATCATTGACATTGAAAATTATATAGAAAGGAATTATTTTTTTAAAATGGTGACTCAGTTAGTAGATACAATAAAAAAATTATTTATATTAAAATAAATTGAAGTGTAGTGTATATTTTATTATCAAGGAGGGTGAACGTAATTCAAACATCTCTTAGGAAAGGAAGTATAATTTACTTTAGGTATTAAGAATCTCACATTGGATGAGATAATAAGGAGCATTCAACTACACTCACCGAAACGGCCCTAAAATCAATCTCACTTCATATGTTGCCACTACCCACTCTTCTGTTTGAACTCGGTTGCAAAAACTCTGTTTAGACTTCCCATAAAGTTACTCATGCAACTTCGATGTCTTTGCAAGTTTTTCAATTCTTTAACCTCCAATCCCAAATTTGAAAAGCACCACCTTCGGTTGTCAACTAAGCACCACCACTTCATGGTAAGCTCTACCAACAACTTAGGTGAGTTACTTCTCTTTGATTCTCCAATTTCCTCTGCTTTTTAAACATCTAGGATTACACAAACACAACTGAGTCACCCTATTCCCCAACTTCCTTTGGACGTGTGGTCTTTGAGTATTTTCTCTTGTGATGACATACTTTGTTTCACCATCGATCATACTTCTGCTCTTTTGTGGAACCCTTCCATTAGAAAACTCAACATGTAGCCTCCTTTGAAAATTTGACCAAAAAGAGTTTGTTCCTTCTACCAGTTTCGTAAGGTTGAGTTAAACCCAACTCAAATTCTAAGGTGCTATCAGAGTCTGCTATCAAGTTTCTGCTCTCAGATCACACTCCAGATGTCTAGTTATGGGAGTGAGGAGGATTGTTAAGAGTTCCACATTAAATATGATATGGCATGAACTTATGTTTATAAGTTGGAGATAGTCATCACCTTACAATTTAGTTTTGTAGAGTTGAGGTTAGCTTAATCCTAATACTAATAGTAGGGTTTTAATTCTCAAGGAATGGAGATGTGATTCAAGTTTCTCTTTATAAAAGAAGAGTGTAATTTGCTCAATAGATTATTTGAATGAACAATGAAGTATTTATCAAAATATGGTTGTAAATAGAACACTATATCAAAGGCTAAAAGAACGTCTTATATAAAGACTACTCGGCTCGTAAAGAACGAAGTTTTTTTTTAATACTAAAGCCATGTTGTGTCAATTATAAATTAATGTGCAGACGTTCTCGCTAAGTTGGAAGCTAATAGTTCAGACCATCTTGTCACGGTCAATGAGCCCCCTTGTTTATCATCTGCTTTACTGGGTGATGCCTTAGGTGTGTCCTTTTTAAGGTCCTAGTTTTTTTTTCTCTTTTTTTTTTTATTTTTTTTCTTTTCTCTTTTTCTCATGTAACCAAAAAAAAACTAAACATATTTAATAGATTTCAGCTTTTATAGTATTTAATTTATAACTTTGGTAAAAGTTAAATTAAATTAACAACACATATTCATAATTATTAAGTACTTCTTATTCTCCTTCAAAAAAAAGTACTTTTTATTCATGATTCACGTTTTACTTTTAGATACGGTTCTCTTATGGTAATTTTGTATTTTTTACCTACAAGTCTCTAATTTTATTTTTTGAACCACATTTTGATTGAAATCAAATTCCACGCAGTCCTTACAATCTTACATTCATGCAATTACAACATCTCCTTGGATTGAGATTAGATAATGGATATTTAAATTGATCTTGACTTTTTTAAAACTTAGATTCTCCAACCTTTAAATATGCATGGTCTAATCTTGATCTAACGGTCAATAATGTTGTCATGACCTACCGTATGAATGCGAGATTTTGACAAGGGAAAATTCGAATTCGTTTTGTTTGCCTTTGGTTTGACCAATTCCCAATTTAGAGCCTTTGATGCTTGATATTGAAGCTAGATTGTTTTCTTAGCCTACTTTGGTGGGCCACCATATTACCACAATGAATTCTTCTGCATGTGATTTACCGTAGCTTTAGATGCTATGTACGTGCATTTTCATGTTGAGATTTTGGGTTTGTTTCACATTATGTTGGGACTTTGGGTACACATGTGAAAGTGTTTCTCGGATTCTCTAGTTCGTTGTGTGTTGAATTTTCGTCACAAATTTGGTAACTTAATCTTGGCCATCAAGTAATCTTGTCCCTTCCTCAAAAAAGTAATCTTGTCCCTATAATTTTTTAGGTGTCATTTTACATGGGAAAAGTGAATCATTTCCCATCATAGGAAATGTGTTGTTTTGACCATAGATATATTAATAAATATATTTAATGGTTGAGATGAGTTACCTATAGCCTTTTGTTAATTTTTTGGTTTTAAACATTATACAAAAATTAGGACCCCACATTATATAGGTTAAATGTTATTTTATTTAATGGGTCTATGTGACTAAATCGAAAATCATCAAGCCCAAACCAAAACATTCTATTGGAACCCCTACCTACAGATTTCTACCTCACCACATATAACCAAAACATTAAGGTTGTGTTTGGTAATGTCCATAAGCTAGCTTATAGCTTATAAGCTTGTTTCTTCAAAATAGCATATAACCAAAACATTAAGGTTGTGTTTGGTAACAAGCTTCCCTGACGAGCATATAGCTTTTCTTAAGATGCTATTTTAAGTAGTTTTTGAGCTCAAAGTTTATAGCTTCTTACATTTTCTTCCAATTTTAACCATTAATATTATTTTACTATGTTTTATATTTTTTATAAAATAAAATAATTGCCCACTTAAAAAAAAGCCCACGTTATTGAGTAGAAAAGTAATGCCACTACATTTTTTTTATGGTTGCACTACTTTCTATTTTTTTAAACGACGAATTCTCTCCTATTTTCGATAATTTTGTTTTGATGATAAACAATTGGCTCTCTCTATAGAATCATATACATATTTATCATTATTTTTTTCCGTTTATATATGTATACCATTTTAATAAATAATATGTTTTCAATAAAAATAAAATAAAAATTATTTATTCCATATCTATATATAAAACGGACATACAAGTACGTTAGTGGTAATCAAGTTAAATAAGTTCAATTTGAATGAATATCGTTTATTTGTTTAAAAAGGCCAAATACCTCTTTTGGTCCTTTAAGTTTGACAAAAATACCGGATTAGTCCTTTAAGTTCTTACACTGTTTGTAACACCCTATTTCCCGAAGATAATTATTAAATAATAATTATATATTTAATAAAGAGGATGTTACAAAACTCGTCAATATATCACATATAACATAAACACTTTCTTTAAATAATAATTTCAACAGCATAAAACATTTCATTGATTTCATTAATATTGATTATCCTTGTTATTCAACATCATAAATAGAAATAACAATATTTCCAAGTTCTCGACTTAAAAACAAATTAATTTCAACGTCAACCCCAACCCTGGTGTTACAAGAATCAGAGCTCGTAGCGACTACATGCTTAATAGATTACTAAATAAAATAAAAACTAGACGGAAGACGTATTCCATCTCCACCTTCTAAGTCGTCCGACAGCTAAACTTCCTCAACCTGAGTGTCTGTACCCGGGAGTACAATCACCACAAAGAAAACAACACAACAACAACAAAGGGGTGAGAAATCCTGCCGTAACATAATATTAAGGAAAAGCACGCACAACATTATAATACAACAATAACAATATTCTGTCGTCATATGATCATCGACATTTATTATATTCTTCTCAACAAATCATACATATCATCATCTCATTCAATTCACACTTAAAAACACCAAGTATAAGTATCATCATTTAAATGCATATGGACTCACCCTAAGACCTATATGAATGTGGTACCACACCTATCATCGTCATAATTTGCCAGAGATATGTTACTGGACTTTCGTCGTCATAAATTGCCAGAGATATGTTACTGGACTTTCATCGTCATTTCATCTTCATAATTCCTAGACACGACTCTATATGCATGCATGGTGACAGACTCATCAGGTATTACACATCATCACGTCATCATGAATTCACATTCATAAATGCAAGACTCTCCCTAATATGCACAACATCAATGCAAAACACACCGTCATCATTCTCATCGTCTTCATAAATAAACATCATCATTCTCATCATCAAAATAATATAGACATCGTCATTCTCATCATCATTATAATATATACATCATCATTCTCATCGTCATAGTAATATAGACATTATCATTCTCATCATCATTATAATATAAACATCATCACTCTCATCATCATATTAACGCAAGTATCATCATTTCTCATCATATTTATTTATACACTTGTATATAATATCAATCGTCATTACTCTTTGTCATAGTCATATGATTCCTCATCATTACTCTCTATTACCGTCTATATCTCTACATTATCTCCTCATTAATCCAACCCTTAAGTACGATTCGTTTCTACGTCAACAATGCTCTATTCTCTCGTCTATTCTAGGCTCTCTAGATATTTTATCCTGATAGCACACCCTATTCCTCCTTCTTAGTTTTAAGATGTTTACTTCTCCATTAACATTACATATAACGTCTCCTCTCTATACAACTAGGTTTCACCTCACCATCGTCAATAACTCTTTCCTACTTATCCCTCTCATTATTACGACTTTATACCTTAATCCTCGTCTCACATTTGTCGTGATCTATAACCTCGACCATTCCCTTAATCTTAACTTCATTCTAATTCAAAGTTATTATCTCACCTTATCGATACTTTCTACGTCAGCAACTTTCCTCACTAAAACTTCATTATAATTTAAGGTTTTATTCTCTCGATACCGGTCATTATTATTAGCTTTAGGTCTCGTTCTCAATTTTCTTCCCTTTTGTTACAATAAAAAAAGCAAGAAAAATTCATATAATCAGCTCCTTTTTTGTTTCATTATACATCAAATCAAATAATATTTAAAATTACGATAATTTGTTTTGGGTGAGATTCTTTCCCCCCTTCCATCACGCAAATAATGGAACTTCTTTTCCTTTTTATTGTCAACTTCAAATATGGTTAAAATATATATGGAGTGTTTTTAAAACAGGATTGTCTACTCGTGGTGTTTGCACGTAGAAAACAATATGCATGGAGGAAGGAAAAAGAAGATACTAATAAAGGAGAGAAGGTTGAACAAGTCTATTTTGTTATATAAATTAAAGTTTAAGTGAGTTAGATCTTAAAAATTTGTTACATGATTTAAGATGAAGAGAGCGGTAATCAATGTACTTATATAGATTACCAACAAAGACTTCGCATTCATCGCCGGAGTTGAAACCACATTTTTATGGGATAATAACCGATTGGTCCAATCTTCGTTTGCAAATGTCTATTTTCTTGGAATCATATACATCATACATGGTGTCTCAATTTATAGTCAAGTAGAAGTCAATGACAAAACCTTAGTTATGTGAGAGAAAAAACTCAAATTTACTTTGATTTTTTTGAGTATTACTAGTGCACTGGATCGATGTCATATGACATAAAAAAATTATTATATTTGTGGAAGTCATTTCACAAGCTGTCATGCGATGAATTAGATTGAAATCAACTTTTAAAATAGAATTAAAATATATTCAATATCCACTAAATCACATATTATTGGATCACTTTTTAGATTTTTGGCCGTCTCAAAAAAATCACATATTAGCTAGATATGATATAACCTTAATCAAAAAATGAGTTTGCATCAACCCAAATTCTAAATTTCACACGTAATCATGGTGCAAAATACTAGTGGTCCAAATAACAATTTCAAATACCAAAATATTCAACACACCCACGAATTTTCCAACTCTTGTGTCGTCTAGTAAAACGTAATCACCAAGAAACTCACAACAAAACATAGAGAACCTACGTGGTCCTTTCCCTGTGGAAGAAGTACACATGAAACACTCTTATTATACTCTTTATAAATACCACACCCTTTTAGTTCATACAACACAAAAGTTAGAAACAAAACAACCCAATATATTCTCTTACATTTAAACATTTCAAAGTATTTTCTTTTACAACAAAATCATGATGGGAATTGGGGAAATATGGTCACAACTAGGCTCGATTATGGCTAGCATAATGTTTGTATATGCCATGTTTGACAAATTTTTCCCACCTAACCTTCGTAGATATTTTCTAAAATACACAAACAAATTCACAAACTTTATGTATCCATACATCCATATAACCTTCCATGAGTTATCAGGAGAACGTCTCAAACATAGTGAAACTTACAAAACCATCCAAACATATCTTAGTGCAAACTCATCACAAAGAGCTAGAAGACTTAAAGCTGAAGTTATCAAAGATAGCCAAAACCCACTTGTCCTAAGCATGGACGATAACCAAGAGATCACTGATGTGTTCAATGGGGTCAAAGTTTGGTGGTCAGCAAATCACATCACCCAAAGAACACAGTCATTTTCAGTCTACCCTACTTCAGATGAGAAAAGATTCTTAACCCTAACCTTCCATAAAAGACACCGTGATCTCATCACTACCTCTTACATCCAACATGTTTTGGAACAAGGAAAGGCAATAACAATGAAGAATAGGCAGTTAAAGCTTTACACCAACAATCCAAGCAATAATTGGTTTAGGTATAGAAGCACAAAGTGGAGTCACACAACTTTTCAGCACCCTGCAACTTTTGAAACACTTGCTTTGGAACCAAAAAAGAAAGAAGAGATTCTAAATGATCTTCTCAAGTTCAAAAAAGGGAAAGAGTATTATGCTAAAGTTGGAAAGGCTTGGAAACGTGGTTATCTACTTTTTGGTCCCCCTGGAACCGGAAAATCTACCATGATATCGGCTATTGCTAATTTCATGAACTATGATGTATATGATCTTGAATTAACAATTGTCAAGGATAACAATGAGTTGAAAAGACTTTTGATTGAGACGTCGAGTAAATCGATTATAGTTATTGAGGATATTGATTGTTCTCTCGATCTCACCGGGCAAAGGAAGAAGAAAAAGGAGAAAGATGATGATGAGAATGATGAAAAGAAGGATCCTATTAAGAAATTAGCTGAAAAAGAAGAGAAAAATGAAAGTAAGGTAACTCTTTCTGGCTTGTTGAATTTTATTGATGGAATTTGGTCAGCATGTGGATCAGAGAGGATCATAATTTTCACAACAAATTTTGTGGACAAACTTGATCCTGCTCTTATAAGGAGGGGAAGAATGGATAAGCATATAGAAATGTCTTATTGTAGCTATCAAGCTTTTAAGGTTCTTGCAAGGAACTACTTAGATGTTGAGTCTCATGAAGATTTATTTCCAGTTATTGAAAAGTTGTTGGGAGAGACTAATATGACACCTGCTGATGTTGCTGAAAATTTGATGCCAAAGTCAATCACTGAAGATTTTGAAACTTGCTTGAAGAATTTGATTCAATCTCTTGAGATTGCAAAGAAAAAAGATGAGGAGGATGCAAGGAAAAAGGTAGAGGATGAAGAAGCTCAGCTCAAGGCAGAGAAGGAGAAACAAGAATTGACTCAAGAAGAAGAAAAGGTTAAGGCTGATGAAAAATTAGAGGAAAAAGTGAAGGAGAGTGGTGTCAAAGAGAATGGTGTCATCCCTTAATTTGGATTGGATTAATTTCAGTAATTTAAATCAATTTAGTGTATTCAGTAATCTAAATAATATTTTGAACATTTTATATAAAAGCGTAGTTAAGTATTAATATGTACATGTTCATATTTTTGGTTTTGATCAAGTAGTTTAATAGTTTAAACTTCAACCTCTACATATTATAATGTATTATTTCTACCAACTAACATGTATTCGCAGGGGATTACGCACATGTTCATATTATCAATTTTAAACAATAGCATAGTACTTGAAAAATATATACTTTTAAGATTTTGTATGAAATAATTTTTAATCTATGAGAAGATATTATTTTTCTTATGATGTAATCATAAACAACTTTGATCTTATACACCATCTATTAAGAGCTATTCGAGCTATTCTTCTATAGTCACAAGACCAAATAAATAATGTTTGGACACATACATAAAGAGATTATCCTCAAAAAATTTACAATAATTTTTTATCAATTTTTTTTGTGGGGTTATCAATTTTTTTTATTGTTAAAAAAAATACCTTTTAACGTGTGTGTGTCCAAACACTGATTATTTGGTCTTATAACCATGTTAGAATTCCTCATCCCTCCTGGATACTTAAAGTCAAACCACTTTTTCCTACCGTTTTTTTTATAGTCACGCCACTAAAATTTAGGTGTCGTGTAACGTCATTTTTATTCATACAGTATATGATGACCATTCAAGATCGTATATTATTCCGTCCCAAAATATAAGCAAAAATGAGTCAACATAAGTTGATGTATTTGGTACAAATTTTGAACCAAATACATTAACTTTTGTTGACCAATTTTTGTTTTCTTGTGAGTTTTTTGGGGACCACCTTTTACTAAGAGACACAAGAGTAGTTAATTTTTTTTCTAATAAAATGTTTAGTTGACTTGGATTCCGAGGTTCACCAGCGTCATGATCGGCCTCAAGGCTCAAATAAGTATTTACAAATCACCCTACCAAAGAGATTCCCACAACGAAAATTGAACTCATCAAATAGTAGTTAATTTCACAACTAATATCGACAAAAGAAAATATATTTTTTTGACATAACCAAAGAAAATATATAAAAAAATGGTATTTGAACATTATTTATTTTGGAATACCCCGTTACATTATTTTCCCAATAAGACAAAATATATTGTTTTCTATCGCACTATCCTTCATCCATGCACCATTCTTTATAAGAAAATTATTTATTTCATACTAACAATTTCTATGATATTTTTTTCATTTTCCTTTTTAAAGTGATAGAGTGTGCTATTTGGCATTTTTTTTAGAACAACAACCAAGTAACAGAAGATCAATATAAAGCGAAAGTAAAAGACAATGGACATACGATCTTTGTTAACGCAGTTCAGTCAATGATACATATATCTACGACTATAGAGCAACTATAATTCCGTTTGTATTACTGTAATGAAGTAGGGTTTCAACGTTACAAAAACAAAAACATAAAAAAAGAGGTGTTGGTTTAGTGTTTGGACCTTGGTGGCTATTTAGCAGCTAGGCCTTGTGAGTTGTTCTATTTTGGCTATTGTCACGGATCCTTTTTTATTTGAAATTAATGTCATGATGGGTGGAGATGAAATGATGGTTCTATCATAATTTGGTAGAAGGTAATGGAATATGTTCTTCATTTGGTCCATATTGTTAGATGTAATTTGAGATTTGTTAGAAATAGTTCAAAGTGTGATAAATGTAGTAACAATAAAAAATTTAGGATTCCATAGCAATTGATTTCCGAAGATATCGAACAAGATAAAGTATAGTTTCCCAACGTATTGTAGTAGGAGAAACAAGAAACTTACTAACAACATGAACTCCATCAGCAATAGCATCTTGAAAAATAGTGAGGCACACCAAGCTTCTAACCAAAGTATGGTACAAAGTGGGACCTAGAAGAAGCCTTTTAGAGGAAACATATTTTACATTTAGCTCAAGAGGACTAAATGTTGCTCGAATATTTGATAGGTCATATTTCTCAAGAATTTCAACAAAGTAACATCTAGGATTGTAGGCAATATTAATTTCCAAGAAGTAGAAGAGTGCATAAATCCTTCCAATCAAATTGTTTGGCTAATTGTCATCCCCTATAATGATCATGTCATCAATATATAAATCAATTCTAATACGACAATAGGAAGAGGGCTTGAGAAACAAAGCACAGTCATGAACATATATATAAACTTCCTTTGTGTAGAGTCTATCAAAATTAGTCTCATCTTCCCCTAATTTTCCCTACATACCAAAGAATGGAAAAGGAAATATTTTCACTTTATTTTCACCATTCTTTTATTTTCCTTAATTTTTTTATGAGACCAAACATACCATTGGAGTTTTGTTGATAACAAAATAGATTAGAGTAAATTCTAATGTTCTCCTTAAAGAGATTCTTACATTACACTATCATTCTTTCTTATGTCAAAATATACACTTCTCTTCCCTTTCATACAAAGTATATTAGAGAAAACTACACTTACATTCTCTAAGAAAAGTTTGAATTAACTTCCTCTCCTATCTTATGTTGAAATCTACACTTTTCGCCCTTAATATTTTTTATATCTAATTGCCTAGCGACAATAATATACACATAAAATATGGATAAAATGAGTAGTGTGGATCATTTTATTATATTATCAAATTTCTAAGGCATATTTTTCTCTATTTTTGATTCATAATATCATTAACATATAGTTTAAAAACCTATTATATGAAACATGAAGCAATACAAAATAAAATTTAAATTTTGGAAAAATTACAAAAGACGATATAATATGACCATTTAAAACTCGAATGTTATATTCTAAATCATGAAATTTATAATAAAATATAAAAAAATTATTATCATTGACGTTGAAAATTATATAGAAAGGAATTATTTTTTTTAAAATGGTGACTCAGTTAGTAGATATAATAAAAAAATTATTTATATTAAAATAAATTGAAGTGTAGTGTATATTTTATTATCAAGGAGGGTGAGCGTAATTCAAACATCTCTTAGGAAAGGAAGTATAATTTACTTTAGGTATTAAGAATCTCACATTGGATGAGATAATAAGGAGCATTCAACTACACTCACCGAAACGGCCCTAAAATCAATCTCACTTCATATGTTGCCTGTAATATCCTGCTTAGAAGTATCAGTTAAACGTGTTAGAAACTTCACGAGCAAGCAATGGCAAGGTTGTAATTAGGATGAGTGGCAAAGTTGTAAATTGGGGGAAATTGGCTTTTGGATAAATATGAAAATATTCACCATTTTCACTCATTTTCTCACTTATGAAAATCTGAAAATTTCTCTCCCTTTCACTCTCATTTTCGTCCCTCCCCTACCACTCTCCATAATCCATCTTCCTTCCCAAAAATCTTGTGTTCCAAGTCTTCATCAAGTTCTTGTGGAAGTTCTCACTTATAAGCCTAGTTTTGAGGGTATGGAACTAGAAGAAATTAAAGGAAAAGCAAGGGTTAGAGTAATTGGTCAAGTGAAGGATAAGCTAGGGTTGAAGTTAAAGGATTGGCCAACATCAAACCAAGTCTAAGGTGAGCTCCTAGAGGGTTTTAGAAACCCACTTTGTTTAAGCTTTGAAGTTATAGTATTAAGAGTTAGATTGCTAGGTTCATGCCTTAAATTCCTTTTTGGCTTGTGATTACATGAACTCTTATGTTATAAGTTGATTATATGTCTTGGAAATCTATTCCCATAAGCTGTTTTGATGATTGGAGAGGTTTGGTTTAGCCTAGGAAGCAAAATTATGAATTCTGCTGAAGCCAAAATCGGACTACGATTTCCAGGCATCGGACTACGATTTTGTGCCCTGTTTTTCATGAAATTTACGGCAAAAATCGGATTACGATTTTTGCAAATCGGACTACGATTTCCCAGCCACCAAGATTTTTGTTCTTAAGGAATGACATGGAATTAAGGTATGATAGGTAATGGGTACAGCATTGGGAGATGATTACTCAATTTCTAAGTTATGTAGAGGAGTAAAGGAGCTAGTAATGGGATTATCCTTTACTAAGCAACTCCATATACACACTAAGTATGTGCAAGCCTAAGAGCAATGAGAGTATGAATGTTTTGTCAATCATAGTTATAGACATGTTTATAGTGATGGTTCTCCAACGATCATAGATGGCTTATGAGAACGATAAGCCAAGAATTATAGGTTACAGGTTATAGGTTACAGGATGGTTATAGGATTAAAGTGACAAATTATATGTTATAGTTAAAGAATTAAAGATTAAAGATAATGGCGTGCTTGCACGTTTTACAGTTACAGGGCGTGTTCATCAGACTCCGGGATTCGCCGGATGGGACTTCTCCGAGAGGGTTGTCCACACGTTTTATAGGGAGTCCGGTGTTAGCCTGATATGATAGGAATTTCACCGGTTTATAGGGAGATGTACCTCGGGGTTACTCCACCCGGGCCGCACTCCGTAAAATGAACTCAGATTAATTGTTTGTTCAACGCTAACAGCTAACATAAAACACTTTATTTGTTTTATGATTCATAGTTATAGTTAAAGTTATAGTCACAGGAAGTTTTACAGACACGGGTAAACTACAGTTAAAGTTATAGGAGGTTTTATTTATCCTTTGGGGATAGAATTAAAGACTTGGCGATTCTAGAATTCCCCTAAATTGCCAAGGTAGGCATGGCGACCCTAGGTTCCCTGTGGTTGCCAACAGTAGGTTGGGTAGAGCTCACTGAGACATTATGTCTCATCCCTTTCCTTCTGGTGCAGGTTCACAGGCAGGATCGCAATCAGCACGCAACAAGGGTAAGGAGAAGGCTACGGACTGATCGTGTTGTTGTTTTATGTTATGGTTGTTTGTATTATATGGATTGTACTTCTGTTGTGTATGTATCAGAGATGTTGTATAAACTTTGGATTGTAATATTACAATGTGATGCAATATTTTGAATGAACTTTTATATTGTAAATTAATGTATCCAGTACGAAATTTTACTACTCGTATAAGATCCTAGGCAATCTTATTATGGGTGTTACATTGCCACTACCCACTCTTCTGTTTGATCTCGTTGCAAAAACTCTGTTTAGACTTCCCATAAAGTTACTCATGCAACTTCGATGTCTTTGCAAGTTTTTCAATTCTTTAACCTCCAATCCCAAATTTGAAAAGCACCACCTTCGGTTGTCAACTAAGCACCACCACTTCATGGTAAGCTCTACCAACAACTTAGGTGAGTTACTTCTCTTTGATTCTCCAATTTCCTCTGCTTTTTAAACATCTAGGATTACACAAACACAACTGAGTCACCCTATTCCCCAACTTCCTTTGGACGTGTGGTCTTTGAGTATTTTCTCTTGTGATGACATACTTTGTTTCACCATCGATCATACTTCTGCTCTTTTGTGGAACCCTTCCATTAGAAAACTCAACATGTAGCCTCCTTTGAAAATTTGACCAAAAAGAGTTTGTTCCTTCTACCAGTTTCGTAAGGTTGAGTTAAACCCAACTCAAATTCTAAGGTGCTATCAGAGTCTGCTATCAAGTTTCTGCTCTCAGATCACACTCCAGATGTCTAGTTATGGGAGTGAGGAGGATTGTTAAGAGTTCCACATTAAATATGATATGGCATGAACTTATGTTTATAAGTTGGAGATTGTCATCACCTTACAATTTAGATTTGTAGAGTTGAGGTTAGCTTAATCCTAATACTAATAGTAGGGTTTTAATTCTCAAGGAATGGAGATGTGATTCAAGTTTCTCTTTATAAAAGAAGAGTGTAATTTGCTCAATAGATTATTTGAATGAACAATGAAGTATTTATCAAAGAATGGTTGTAAATAGAACACTATATCAAAGGCTACAAGAATGTCTTATATAAAGACTACTCGGCACGTAAAGAACGAAGTTTTTTTTTATACTAAAGCCATGTTGTGTCGCTTATAAATTAATGTGCAGACGTTCTCGCTAAGTTGGAAGCTAATAGTTCAGACCATCTTGTCACGGTCAATGAACCCCCTTGTTTATCATCTGCTTTACTGGGTGATGCCTTAGGTGTGTCCTTTTTAAGGTCCTAGTTTTTTTTTCTCTTTTTTTTATTTTTTTTCTTTTCTCTTTTTCTCATGTAACCAAAAAAAAAAACTAAACATATTTAATAGATTTCAGATTTTATAGTATTTAATTTATAACTTTGGTAAAAGTTAAATTAAATTAACAACACATATTCATAATTATTAAGTACATGTTATTCTCCTTCAAAAAAAAAGTACTTTTTATTCATGATTCACGTTTTACTTTTAGATACGGTTCTCTTATGGTAATTTTGTATTTTTTATCTACAAGTCTCTAATTTTATTTTTTGAACCACGTTTAGATTGAAATCAAATTCCACGCAGTCCTTACAATCTTACATTCATGCAATTACAACATCTCCTTGGATTGAGATTAGATAATGGATATTTAAATTGATTTTGACTTTTTTAAAACTTAGATTCTCCAACCTTTAAATATGCATGGTCTGATCTTGATCTAACGGTCAATAATGTTGTAATGACCTACAGTATGAATGCGAGATTTTGACAAGGGAAAATTCGAATTCGTTTTATTTGCCTTTGGTTTGACCAATTCCCAATTTAGAGCCTTTGATGGTTGATGTTGAAGCTAGATTGTTTTCTTAGCCTACTTTGGTGGGCCACCATATTACCACAATGAATTCTTCTGCATGTGATTTCCTGTAGCTTTAGATGCTATGTACGTGCATTTTCATGTTGAGATTTTGGGTTTGTTTCACATTATGTTGGGACTTTGGGTACACATGTGAAAGTGTTTCTCGGATTCTCTAGTTCGTTGTGTGTTGAATTTTCATCACAAATTTGGTAACTTAATCTTGGCCATGAAGTAATCTTGTCCCTTCCTCAAAAAAGTAATCTTGTCCCCATAATTTTTTAGGTGTCATTTTACATGCGAAAGGTGAATCATTTCCCATCATAGGAAATGTGTTGTTTTGACCATAGATATATTAATAAATATATTTAATGGTTGAGATGGGTTACCTATAACCTTTTGTTAATTTTTTGGTTTTAAACATTATACAAAAATTAGGACCCCGCATTATATATGTTAAATGTTATTTTATTTAATGGGCATATGTGACTAAATCGAAAATCATCAAGCTCAAACCAAAACATTCTATTGGAACCCCTACCTACAGATTTCTACCTCACCACATATAACCAAAACATTAAGGTTGTGTTTGGTAATGTCCATAAGCTAGCTTATAGCTTATAAGCTTGTTTCTTCAAAATAGCATATAACCAAAACATTAAGGCTGTGTTTGGTAACAAGCTTCCCTGACGAGCATATAGCTTTTCTTAAGATGCTATTTTAAGTAGTTTTTGAGCTCAAAGTTTATAGCTTCTTACATTTTCTTCCAATTTTAACCTTTAATATTTTTTTACTATGTTTTATATTTTTTATAAAATAAAATAATTGCCCACTTAAAAAAAAGCCCACGTTATTGAGTAGAAAAGTAACGCCACTACATTTTTTTTATGGTTGCACTACTTTCTATTTTTTTTAAAAGACGAATTCTCTCCTATTTTCGATAATTTTGTTTTGATGATAAACAATTGGCTCTCTCTATAGAATCATATACATATTTATCATTATTTTTTTCCGTTTATATATGTATACCATTTTAATAAATAATATGTTTTCAATAAAAATAAAATAAAAATTATTTATTACATATCTATATATAAAACGGACATACAAGTACGTTAGTGGTAATCAAGTTAAATAAGTTCAATTTGAATGAATATCGTTTATTTGTTTAAAAAGGCCAAATACCTCTTTTGGTCCTTTAAGTTTGACAAAAATACCGGATTAGTCCTTTAAGTTCTTACACTGTTACCCTTTTAAGGAGCTATTTGAAACTTCAAAACTTAAAAAACTTCAAATAGGTGCATTAAATTAACAACTTAAAGGACCTATTTGAAACTTTAAAAACTTAAAGGATTAATCTGGTATTTTTGTCAAACTTAAAGGACCAAAAATGGTATTTGGCCGTTTAAAAAAGTTAAATAAGTTTAGTTAAAAAAATATCAACAAATTCGTATATCAAATTTATCATTTTAAAAAGAAAAAATACTTTCATATATTAGTGTAATAGAGAATTTTGGTGGTGCAGATAGTAGTGTTTTTTCAAATGGGAGGTGTAATTCAAAGTTTAGTTTAATATCTCATTAAAGTTTGTTTGTCTAAACCAAAATACCAAACAAAGCTACATTCAACTTGTTTAATGTTACTTGTAAGTCAAAATCAGTGTTTCTCATAGTAAAAAATGATTCACCTTTCTAATGTGAAATGACACCTATTTTCTATACTACTTTTTCTCTACGAACATTGCACCACTAAAAAAAAATAAAAAATACATGTCTTATGTGAACTCTCCTTAACGCTGGTTCCATCCCAGTACTAGAGAGGTTGAAAAGACATATGGGGTCATATTAACCATCCAAGTCTTCTTCTAGAGAATGTCATGCTCAAGTCAAGTCAAGTCTTATGTGAACTTTCCTTAACATTAGTTTTGTTCAGCTCAAGTTTTTTTTTAAAGTAAATCATGATATCATCAATCAAACAAGTCCAAAATGTGGGGCCCACTTTTGGTTTAGCTTTAGGTCTCGTTCTCAATTTTCTTCCCTTTTGTTACAATAAAAAAAGCAAGAAAAATTCGTATAATCAACTCCTTTTTTGTTTCATTATACATCAAATCAAATAATATTTAAAATATTGATAATTTGTTTTGGGTGAGATTCTTTCCCCCCTTCCATCACGCAAATAATGGAACTTCTTTTCCATTTTATTGTCAACTTCAAATATGGTTAAAATATATATGGAGTGTTTTTAAAACAGGATTGTCTAGTCGTGGTGTTTGCACGTAGAAAACAATATGCATGGAGGAAGGAAAAAGAAGATACTAATAAAGGAGAGAAGGTTGAACAAGTCTATTTTGTTATATAAATTAAAGTTTAAGTGAGTTAGATCGTAAAAATTTGTTACATGATTGAAGATGAAGAGAGCGGTAATCGATGTACTTATATAGATTACCAACAAAGACTTCGCGTTCATCGCCGGAGTTGAAACCACATTTTTATGGGATAATAGCCAATTGGTCCAACCTTCGTTTGCAAATGTCTATTTTCTTGGAATCATATACATCATACATGGCGTCTCAATTTATAGTCAAGTAGAAGTCAATGACAAAACCTTAGTTATGTAAGAGAAAAAACTCAAATTTACTTTGATTTTTTTTAGAGTATTACTAGTGCACTGGATCGATGTCATATGACATAAAAAAAATTATTATATTTGTGGAAGTCATTTCACAAGCTGTCTTGCGATGAATTAGATTGAAATTAACTTTTAAAATAGAATTAAAATATACTCCCTCCGTCCCAAAATATAAGTAAAAATTGGTCAACAAAAGTTAATGTATTTGGTTCAAAATTTGTATCAAATACATCAACTTATGTTGACTCATTTTTGTTTATATTTTGGGACGGAGTAGTATTCAATATCCACTGAATCACATATTATTGGATCACTTTTTAGATTTTTGGCCGTCTCAAAAAAAAAATCACATATTAGCTAGATATGATATAACCTTAGTCAAAAAATGAGTTTGCATCAACCCAAATTCTAAATTTCACACGTAATCATGGTGCAAAATACTAGTGGTCCAAATAACAATTTCAAATACCAAAATATTCAACACACCCACGAATTTTCCAACTCTTGTGTCGTCTAGTAAAACGTAATCACCAAGAAACTCACAACAAAACATAGAGAACCTACGTGGTCCTTTCCATGTGGAAGAAGTACACATGAAACACTCTTATTATACTCTTTATAAATACCACACCCTTTTAGTTCATACAACACAAAAGTTAGAAACAAAACAACCCAATATATTCTCTTACATTTAAACATTTCAAAGTATTTTCTTTTACAACAAAATCATGATGGGAATTGGGGAAATATGGTCACAACTAGGTTCGATTATGGCTAGCATAATGTTTGTATATGCCATGTTTGACAAATTTTTCCCACCTAACCTTCGTAGATATTTTCTAAAATACACATAGTGAAACATAGTGAAACTTACAAAATCATCCAAACATACCTAAGTGCAAACTCATCACAAAGAGCTAGAAGACTTAAAGCTGAAGTTGTGAAAGATAGTCAAACCCCACTTGTTCTAAGCATGGATGACAATGAAGAAATCATAGATGAGTTCAATGGAGTCAAAGTTTGGTGGACTGCTAATAAAACCACCTCAAAATCACAATCATTTTCTTACTATCCTGCTTCAGATGAAAAAAGATTCTTAACCCTAACCTTCCACAAAAGGCATCGTGAACTCATCACTACCTCTTACATCCAACATGTGTTGGATGAAGGTAAAGCTATTATGAGCAAGAATAGGCAACTTAAGCTTTACACCAACAACCCTAGTAATGATTGGTGGGGATATAAGAAAACAAAGTGGAGTCACACAACTTTTGAGCATCCTGCAAGATTTGGAACCCTAGCTTTGGAACCAGAAAAGAAACAAGAGATCTTAAATGATCTTCTTAAGTTCAAGAAAGGTAAAGAGTATTATGCTAAGGTTGGAAAGGCTTGGAAACGTGGTTATCTACTTTATGGTCCACCAGGAACTGGAAAATCTACCATGATATCAGCTATTGCTAATTTCATGAACTATGATGTGTATGATCTTGAATTAACAACGGTTAAGGATAACAATGAGTTGAAAAGACTTTTGATTGAGACGTCGAGCAAATCGATTATAGTTATTGAAGATATTGATTGTTCTCTCGATCTCACCGGGCAAAGGAAGAAGAAAAAAGAGAAAGATGATGATGAGAATGATGAAAAGAAGGATCCTATTAAGAAAGCTGAAAAAGAAGATAAAAATGAAAGTAAGGTAACTCTTTCTGGCTTGTTGAATTTTATTGATGGAATTTGGTCAGCATGTGGATCAGAGAGGATCATAATTTTCACAACAAATTTTGTGGACAAACTTGATCCTGCTCTTATAAGGAGGGGAAGAATGGATAAGCATATAGAAATGTCTTATTGTAGCTATCAAGCTTTTAAGGTTCTTGCAAGGAACTACTTAGATGTTGAGTCTCATGAAGATTTATTTCCAATTATTGAAAAGTTGTTGGGAGAGACTAATATGACACCTGCTGATGTTGCTGAAAATTTGATGCCAAAGTCAATCACTGAAGATTTTGAAACTTGCTTGAAGAATTTGATTCAATCTCTTGAGATTGCAAAGAAAAAAGATGAGGAGGATGCAAGGAAAAAGGTAGAGGATGAAGAAGCTCAGCTCAAGGCAGAGAAGGAGAAACAAGAATTGACTCAAGAAGAAGAAAAGGTTAAGGCTGATGAAAAATTAGAGGAAAAAGTGAAGGAGAGTGGTGTCAAAGAGAATGGTGTCATCCCTTAATTTGGATTGGATTAATTTCAGTAATTTAAATCAATTTAGTGTATTTAGTAATCTAAATAATATTTTGAACATTTTATATAAAAGCGTAGTTAAGTATTAATATGTACATGTTCATATTTTTGGTTTTGATCAAGTATTTTAATAGTTTGAACTTCAACCTCTACATATTATAATGTATTATTTCTACCAACTAACCTGTATTCGCAGGGGATTCCGCACATGTTCATATTATCAATTTTAAACAGTAGCATAGTACCTGAAAAATATATACTTTTAAGATTTTGTATGAAATAATTTTTAATCTATGAGAAGATATTATTTTTCTTATGATGTAATCATAAACAACTTTGATCCTATACATCATCTATGAAGAGCTATTCGAGCTATTCTTCTATAGTCACGAGACCAAATAAATAATATTTGGACACATACATAAAGAGATTATCCTCAAAAAATTTACAATAATTTTTTATCAATTTTTTTTGTGGGGTTATCAATTTTTTTTTATTATTAAAAAAAATACCTTTTAACGTGTGTGTGTCCAAACACTGATTATTTGGTCTTATAACCATGTTAGAATTCCTCATCCCTCCTGGATACTTAAAGTCAAACCACTTTTTCCTACCTTTTTTTTTATAGTCACGCCACTAAAATTTAGGCGTCATGTAACGTCATTTTTATTCATACAGTATATGATGACCATTCAAGATCATATACTACTCCGTCTCAAAATATAAGAAAAAATGAGTCAACATAAGTTGATGTATTTGGTACAAATTTTGAACCAAATACATTAACTTTTGTTGACCAATTTTTGTTTTCTTGTGAGTTTTTTGGGGACCACCTTTTACTAAGAGACACAAGAGTATTTAATTTTTTTTCTAATAAAATGTTTAGTTGACTTGGATATCGAGGTTCACCAGCGTCATGATCGGCCTCAAGGCTCAAATAAGTATTTACAAATCACCCTACCAAAGAGATTCCCACAACGAAAATTGAACTCATCAAATAGTAGTTAATTTCATAAATAATATCGACAAAAGAAAATATATTTTTTTGACATAACCAAAGAAAATATATAAAAAAATGGTATTTGAACATTATTTATTTTGGAATACCCCGTTACAATATTTTCCCACTAAGACAAAATATATCGTTTTCTATCGCACTATCCTTCATCCTTGCACCATTCTTTATAAGAAAATTATTTATTTCATACTAACAATTTCTATGATATTTTTTTCATTTTCCTTTTTAAAGTGATAGTGTGCTATTTGGCATTTTTTTTAGAACAACAACCAAGTAACAGAAGATCAATATAAAGCGAAAGTAAAAGACAATGGACATATGATCTTTGTTAACGCAGTTCAGTCAATGATACATATATCTATGTAACACCCATACTAAATTATCTAGAATATTTAGCATGTGTATTAATCTGATACTGGGTACATTAAAATTTTCAATAATAATAATACAAACATCTGAATGAGTACAAGTTGGCTCGTTAATACAGTTATCCAAATATCATAAATTACACTTTCATATACATATATACATAATCTGAAAACCTCATGAGCTTGTCCTCATCGAGCAACTGCACTCCATCCAGCGTCTTCTTGGAGAATATCAACATGAACATCTCTTGATCGCCTGAAAACCTGCACCAGAAGGATTGTGATGAGACATAATGTCTTAGTGAGCTCCAGCCCAACCTACTGTTGGCAACCACGGGGGAAACCTAGGGTCGCCGTGCCTACTCTCGGCAATCTTGGGGATTCCTACGATCGCCGTCTTTCTCTACATATTTCGCGATCAAGGGGGAAACTTAGGATCGCTACTTGTCTTAATCATGTCTTATCATATTCTAACTTTAAACTTAAACTTATACTTAGTGATCTGGGGACATCCTATGATCACTTTCTTTCTCTGCTGACTATTGACATATTCTCTTAATAATTTCAAAAGTATTAATATACATCATTCTTAATTATAAAGTTAGTAAGTCAACGTTGAACAAACAATAATTATCCTGGTTCATTTTACGGAGTGCATCCAGGTGGAGAAACCCCAGAATACATCTCCCCTCTACCGGTGAAAATTCCTATCATATCAGGCTAACACCGGACTCCTCTTGTCGTCGTGCGGTCATCCTTGCGGAGTAACACGTCCCACTAGCGTGAACCTCCTGTGTCCCACTAGCGTGAACAACAGAAGACACGACTTAATAATCTTAACTTACGCGTATACCTCCCGTGTCCCACTAGCGTGAACGACGGAAGACGCGAATTAATATTCTTTAAACTTATGCATGAACCTTTCATGTCCCACTAGCGTGAACGATGAAAGTCACGACTTAATAATATTAATCTTAGTCTTTACTTTGCATGAACCATTCGTGTCCCACTAGCGTGAACGACGAAGGCCACGGCTTAATATCTTAATATCTCTTATTCTTATTCTTCTTATATATATATATATAACTTATAGCTTATGTCTTATGCATATCTGATGCATTCTTGAATGTTTAACCTATTAAAAGGTTCTTAACTATGGACATAGATTCAATCTTGTGCTTAGTACATGATGAGTACCATTCTAAATCTCTTTAACCTATAAAGGTTCTTGACTTATCGTTCTCATAAGTCATACTTAGGGCTTACTTGAGCATATAACCTTAGTTCATGAATTTCCAAGCCTTGCGTAATCTTTGCTCATATGATTTCTCAACCAATGGAAGTCTTTAGAATGAAATAAAATGGTGGTTTATGTTTCTAAAATATGTTAGGAGAAAACATTTGCAAAAAGCCATGCCCGCGCGCTCCAGAACCCGCAGAACAGCCCAACTGAGTGGTGTTGTTCTGGCTTGGTCGCTACTGTGCGCACCTCGTTTTTTTCCTGAGAAAAAGACGCGCAAATCCTCCGAGGTCGTTCGTGAACGCTCGGAGGGCCTTTGTGAAGCCGCCACCAAAGTTTTTGTGTAAAGGGAACGTTGATAAACCCTTAAGTTTTTTTTGTTTAAAGGGAAACGATAATAAAACCCTTTGACGATGAGGAAAGGATGGTCATCGCAACCATTATCGGGTTCGGGAGTCGATTACGCAAGGGGAAGGTATTAGCACCCCTCACGTCCGTTGTACTCAACGGGAACCTTCTATTTGGTTAAAGCTTGAATTGTTTTTAAAAGTTTTGCGCGCATGTTCATTTATGTCAAAAATATAATATAAAGGGGGGAAAGAGATAAAAACAAACGAAAGAAAAGAAAGAAAAAGTTTTTTATTATTGCGCTTGACAAGATGTCGATCTTGCTCCTACGTATCTCCCGGTAGTCGGAGAACTCAAAGCGTACGTAGTTCTTTGGTAGAAAAACGTACATGTGTTGGTTAATTTTAAATGGACGATGTTTTAACCAAATTCTTGCGATTAAATCGTAGCTTGTATGCTCGCGCTTGGGAGACTTATTAAGCGTTTGTTCGTTGATCGCACTAGAATTGTTAAAAGGTACGTCCGTTAGGGTAAAGAGTTAGAATTGGTCGCTATGGGACCAAGAGAGGTGCAATGGACTCATACAAGTCAATCATTGACCGAGTGGACTCCGAAGAGTCGGGCGATTGTTCAATTGATCCACTGAGATCGAGAACAGGTACAATGGACTCGAACGAGTCGAACATTGACCGAGTGGACTCTAACGAGTCGAGGGAACGAATCTAATGGCCACGGGGGACCAAAAGGTTTGGATTGACCACAAGGGGCCAAGTTTTGGTTTGGTTTGGGTTGTATATATTGAAAATGGAATGACGATTGTCCGAACGACGAGACATACGTCACGCATTCGTACAATCGGGGCGATGGAGAGACATACGTCACACCATCCCTTTTTCACTCATGTTTTGGGTAGAATTCCTTTTGAAATCCCAAGGTATGTCAAAACATTTGGTTTGAAAACCCAAACGGGAAAGATTTAGCAATCTTGCTAGAAAACGCACAAGTTCGGTTCATTTTGCGAACGGTTTTGAAAAGCGAACAAATTTGGCGTATGTTCATGCTTGAGTTTTGAAAATCATGAACAATATTTATTGTTCAAGTTTTGATTGAGATGATGAACATAGCTGGTTTGTTCATGCTGTTTTGAAAATTTGGAAACATAACTTATTTTACAAGTTATCCACAAAAATGTCATACGAACTTGTGATTTTGTCAAAATTATGCAAAATCCTTGTTATAGTTTGAAAAACATGAGTTTAAAAACTCTTAGGTTCTGAGCTTTTGGGCTAGAACCTCAAAAATTGGTCATTTGGACACAAAAACTCAGATTCTGAGTTCTGTCATGGTCGCACTGCGACCATGACTTCGCACTGCGAAGCATGCGAATTTTTGAGTTCAGAAGCTGTTTCTGAACTTTTGTTCAGAAACAACTTCTGAACACACTCAGGACCTTTTAGGTGGGTGAAAAACTTTGAGTTTTTGGGATGAAAAAGGTTGGACAAACCAGTTTTGATGTTTTGAAAACCTTGGGATTTCTTTGAAATTCAAAAAGGGTTTTTTAGAACCAAATAGTTTTGAACCAAAATTGCTATGCAAACACAATTGAAAATGCAATATAAAGCCTTAAAAACTTACAGAACTCCTTAGCAAAGCTCCAGCTGCAAGGGATTTGTATTGGTTGAAGGCTTTCACAAAGGTTTTTGATATTGGTGATGAACTTGAACTTTGGGATGCTTTGTGTTGGATTGGTTTTTTCTGGTTATTTGTGAGGGTTTGTAAGCTAAAATGAGTAGAGTTTCTGCTCTTGCAATGCAGTTATCAGTTGTGTTTTAAACCTTGGGCATTGCCTTCTATTTATAGGCCAAAACCAAATCTATTTCATCATTACCAAATCCCAAAATTCAGCTGATTTGTGGCTAAGATCAAGCTGAATCCCTTTGCATTAAATGCTAATGGATAGAGGCAACCCTGCCTTGTACCAAGGGGCAAGATTCAGCCTGATTTCAGCCACAAATTCAACTAATTCTAGAAGGTAATGATGAAGAACAAAGCTGAATTGCAATTGGCTAATGCTTGGGGATCAATCCTTGCAATCTCAATGGTTGATCAATGAAAACGTGCACTGTAATGTGCAGAGATTGAGGGATGAAAAAGGCTACTTATGGCTGGTGTGAGGGGTGAAAAGCTGCTGCAAAAACAGGGTAGGCACTCATGGCTTTTCAAGTGAGAAAATCCAGCTAGTTTGACTGGTTTTTGGGGAAGCAAGCAGGAGGAAAGTCCTCAAGCAGGTGGCTGGCAACCTTGTGGTGGTTAGCAGGTCACATGGGAGGGACTAGAGCTGCCCAAGGGCAAGCCCACTTGCTTGTCACATGCTAGGTTGGAAGAAAAAGCTTCCAACCTTGGCATTAATGGCAAGTCCTTCAATTCTGGTTTTGCTTGGCCCAATTAGCCATGAATGCTACTTAAAATAATTATGGAAATGATATGCAACAAATTCTGGAATTAAATCAAAGAAACCAAAAATCTGCAGAAAAATCGCAGACTTCGCAGTGCGAAGTGAGCTTCGCAGTGCGAAGTCAGCATTTTTAAAATGTTGACTTTTCTGTTGACTTTTGTTGACTTTTGACTTTTTCCCCTCTTTGATTTTTTTTTGATTTTTTATTTTAAAATGCTTAGGACAAAATTAGGGTACTACAGCTGCCCCTACTTAATTGTGTCTTCGCATAGAGTGCGTGAGTGCCGAGGGCATCTCATGAACTCTTTGCGAAGATCAATTAAGTAAAAAGAAGGACCCGGATTTTGTCCTTCGCGAAATGCAAATGCAATGGTTGGAAAAGGTTGATCGTATCCAGCCGCTAACACTGGAGGTAGATCCACTGGGGGATGAAGGTAATCTTATCTAGGCACTGTCACTAGAGGTCGATTCCTGAGGATGGTGATCTTCTCTAGGCACTGTCACTAGAGGTCGAACATTGAGGGAGGTGATCTTCTCTAGGCACTGTCACTAGAGGTCGAACATTGAGGGAGGTGATCTTCTCTAGGCACTGTCACTAGAGGTCGAACATTGAGGGAGGTGATCTACTCTAGGCACTGTCACTAGAGGTCGAACATTGAGGGAGGCGATCTACTCTAGGCACTGTCACTAGAGGTCGAACATTGAAGGAGGCGATCTACTCTAGGCACTGTCACTAGAGGTCGAACATTGAAGGAGGTGATCTACTCTAGGCACTGTCACTAGAGGTCGAACATTGAAGGAGGTGATCTACTCTAGGCACTGTCACTAGAGGTCGAACATTGAAGGAGGTGATCTACTCTAGGCACTGTCACTAGAGGTCGAACATTGAAGGAGGCGATCTACTCTAGGCACTGTCACTAGAGGTCGAACATTGAGGGAGGCGATCTACTCTAGGCACTGTCACTAGAGGTCGATACCTAAGCTAGGTGATCTTATTCAGGCACTTTCACTGAATGTCGATTCCTAACGAGCTGTGATCTTATTCAGCCGCTAACACTGAAGGTCGATACACTGGGGGAGGTGATCTAATCTAGGCATTGTCACTAGAGGTCGATACCTAAGCTAGGTGATCTTATTCAGGCACTTTCACTGAATGTCGATTCCTAACGAGCTGTGGTCTTACCCTAAATAGGTGCCCCTGGTTGAACTGGAAAACATGATTGTATGATGCATGTTATGCAGTATGATATGCAGTGATATGCAATGCAATATGATATGAGATGGACTCAAACAAAGATTCTGTCTGGGGAATTGGGGACAGTTAGTGAAGGAGGTTCACTGGGGAACGCTTACTTGACTGTTGATGGATGTTGGTGAATATGTGATATTCACTGGAGAATCCTTGTTGAGGATGCATGATTTACGAAATGAAATGCATGTGTATGAATGATTTGTATATGCATGCATGAATGAAATGATGCATGAATTATGTTATGCATGATGTGTGGGATGCTGGTTGGGTGCCGAGCAAAGTCGGTCTTAGTTGTGGTTGTGCCAATGACGATTGGGCTCTCTTTTTTTGTTTTGTTGGTTTTTTGGTTGGTCGGTTTGGAAGGACAAGGTCCTTTGCCTACATACCCGAATGGGATCAAAACCGGTGTAGTTCGAGCTATGCCCGAAGATTTGTGTGGGTTTGCCAATAATGATTGGACTTTTTGTTTGGGGTTGAGACTCCCTGGGGAATATCAATGAGGTTTGGCTTATGGGGATACAAGGATCATTTTGGAAGCATGATCGATATCCAGCCTTGTTTGGATGAAAAAGATGTATGGGGGTGAGCTTTATTTGGGGAAATTTGTTCCTCTGACACCCGGGATCTTTGCGTTTTACGCGCCGTGGGCTACACACTAGTTTCTGATGAAGAGTAAGATCTTGAAGTAACTGATGAAAGTTTTCAAGTCTTGAGTCCTTTGATGCAATGCCGGAGACCAACAGAATTCTTTCAACATTTAACATCCCAGTAAAAAAAACACATATTTTTTTTGTTTTTTATGTTATTCCCATATTTCAATGCATTATCTATCATGAATAAAAACACATTTTATGAGCAAGTAAGGACGCATAACAATGAAAAGGTTTTAAAAATGACTTTGATTCAACGAAACTTAGTCCCTTGTATGGGTAACTATTCGTGAAAATGTAATCCCTATAAGAGGTGATTACTGAGATAGGGAGAAAAGAAGAAACAAAAAGACAAATGGAAATTTGCTTGGGTTTCACATGCTACTTTCCCTATGACTTCGAAATAACCTTTTTTTGAAAGATGATAATGAGGTTGATTCTTTCCCTCTTGAATTCTGTCCGGACCTCACGTGCCGCAGTCTTTTGCCTTCTTTTTTTTTTGAAACCCCTAACTTTTACCTGGACCGCTCTTTCGAGTTTTCAGTCCACTGGGGTATATTTCCTTTTTTGATGTCCTTAATTTTTGCCTAGACCGCCTTTTCAGGTTTTCGATCTACCAGGACGCTCTCTATTGCCTAAACCGCCCTTTTCGGGTTTTCGATTTAGCGAGCTCTTTTTTTTTGGCATATATTTTTTTTGACTGCGCCGGAGTTTATTGATAGGGGGATCCTTGTGGGTGGGTAATATCTTTTTTCCAAGCATTAAGTCTCCTTCTCCAAATTCTCGAGAATGAACTTTCTTGTCAAGCTGTCCATGCCACAATGTTGTGAAGTGTTTCTCTTTTATGGGGTTCAGTTGGTCGAACCTTGTTTGTGTTTGAATGCCAATGGAAATTGAGCTTCAATTGTGATAAGGATTGCCAATGAAGATTGACAAGCATGGTTGGTTTTTTTTTTTTTGAGTGCCAATGAAAATTGGGCTTTGGGTGTTTGGATGCCGATCAAAGTCGGGCTTTTATTGTGATTGGATGCCGAGCAAGGTCAGGCTTTTATGATGGGATGCCGAGCGAGGTCGGGCTTTTATGATGGGATGCCGAGCAAGGTCGGGCTTTTGTTTGGTTGCCGAGCGAGGTCGGGCTTTTGTTTTTTTTTTTTTTTTGGATGCCGAGCAAGGTCGGGCTTTTGATTGGCTTCCGAGCAAGGTCGGGCTTTTTTTTTTTTTTTGGATGGGAATGCCAATGACAATTGGGCTTTTATTGGAAGTGGGGTTTGTGATTGCCAATGGAAATTGGGCTTTTTGTTTGGAAATTGTGTGTGCCAATGAAAATTGGTCTTTTGTTGGAGATGTGAGGAATGCCAATGATGACTTGGCTTTTTGTGGGGGATGCCAATGAAAATTGGGCTTTGTTTGTTTGGGAATGTGAGGAATGCCAATGACGACTTGGCCTTTTGTGGGAAATTGTGGGGAATGCCGTAACGGCAAATGGTTTTTGATATTGGTGATGAACTTGAACTTTGGGATGCTTTGTGTTGGATTGGTTTTTTCTGGTTATTTGTGAGGGTTTGTAAGCTAAAATGAGTAGAGTTTCTGCTCTTGCAATGCAGTTATCAGTTGTGTTTGAAACCTTGGGCATTGCCTTCTATTTATAGGCCAAAACCAAATCTATTTCATCATTACCAAATCCCAAAATTCAGCTGATTTGTGGCTAAGATCAAGCTGAATCCCTTTGCATTAAATGCTAATGGATAGAGGCAACCCTGCCTTGTACCAAGGGGCAAGATTCAGCCTGATTTCAGCCACAAATTCAACTAATTCTAGAAGGTAATGATGAAGAACAAAGCTGAATTGCAATTGGCTAATGCTTGGGGATCAATCCTTGCAATCTCAATGGTTGATCAATGAAAACGTGCACTGTAATGTGCAGAGATTGAGGGATGAAAAAGGCTACTTATGGCTGGTGTGAGGGGTGAAAAGCTGCTGCAAAAACAGGGTAGGCACTCATGGCTTTTCAAGTGAGAAAATCCAGCTAGTTTGACTGGTTTTTGGGGAAGCAAGCAGGAGGAAAGTCCTCAAGCAGGTGGCTGGCAACCTTGTGGTGGTTAGCAGGTCACATGGGAGGGACTAGAGCTGCCCAAGGGCAAGCCCACTTGCTTGTCACATGCTAGGTTGGAAGAAAAAGCTTCCAACCTTGGCATTAATGGCAAGTCCTTCAATTCTGGTTTTGCTTGGCCCAATTAGCCATGAATGCTACTTAAAATAATTATGGAAATGATATGCAACAAATTCTGGAATTAAATCAAAGAAACCAAAAATCTGCAGAAAAATCGCAGACTTCGCAGTGCGAAGTGAGCTTCGCAGTGCGAAGTCAGCATTTTTAAAATGTTGACTTTTCTGTTGACTTTTGTTGACTTTTGACTTTTTCCCCTCTTTGATTTTTTTTTGATTTTTTATTTTAAAATGCTTAGGACAAAATTAGGGTACTACAGCTGCCCCTACTTAATTGTGTCTTCGCATAGAGTGCGTGAGTGCCGAGGGCATCTCATGAACTCTTTGCGAAGATCAATTAAGTAAAAAGAAGGACCCGGATTTTGTCCTTCGCGAAATGCAAATGCAATGGTTGGAAAAGGTTGATCGTATCCAGCCGCTAACACTGGAGGTAGATCCACTGGGGGATGAAGGTAATCTTATCTAGGCACTGTCACTAGAGGTCGATTCCTGAGGATGGTGATCTTCTCTAGGCACTGTCACTAGAGGTCGAACATTGAGGGAGGTGATCTTCTCTAGGCACTGTCACTAGAGGTCGAACATTGAGGGAGGTGATCTACTCTAGGCACTGTCACTAGAGGTCGAACATTGAGGGAGGCGATCTACTCTAGGCACTGTCACTAGAGGTCGAACATTGAAGGAGGTGATCTACTCTAGGCACTGTCACTAGAGGTCGAACATTGAAGGAGGTGATCTACTCTAGGCACTGTCACTAGAGGTCGAACATTGAAGGAGGTGATCTACTCTAGGCACTGTCACTAGAGGTCGAACATTGAAGGAGGTGATCTACTCTAGGCACTGTCACTAGAGGTCGAACATTGAAGGAGGCGATCTACTCTAGGCACTGTCACTAGAGGTCGAACATTGAGGGAGGCGATCTACTCTAGGCACTGTCACTAGAGGTCGATACCTAAGCTAGGTGATCTTATTCAGGCACTTTCACTGAATGTCGATTCCTAACGAGCTGTGATCTTATTCAGCCGCTAACACTGAAGGTCGATACACTGGGGGAGGTGATCTAATCTAGGCATTGTCACTAGAGGTCGATACCTAAGCTAGGTGATCTTATTCAGGCACTTTCACTGAATGTCGATTCCTAACGAGCTGTGGTCCTACCCTAAATAGGTGCCCCTGGTTGAACTGGAAAACATGATTGTATGATGCATGTTATGCAGTATGATATGCAGTGATATGCAATGCAATATGATATGAGATGGACTCAAACAAAGATTCTGTCTGGGGAATTGGGGACAGTTAGTGAAGGAGGTTCACTGGGGAACGCTTACTTGACTGTTGATGGATGTTGGTGAATATGTGATATTCACTGGAGAATCCTTGTTGAGGATGCATGATTTACGAAATGAAATGCATGTGTATGAATGATTTGTATATGCATGCATGAATGAAATGATGCATGAATTATGTTATGCATGATGTGTGGGATGCTGGTTGGGTGCCGAGCAAAGTCGGTCTTAGTTGTGGTTGTGCCAATGACGATTGGGCTCTCTTTTTTTGTTTTGTTGGTTTTTTGGTTGGTCGGTTTGGAAGGACAAGGTCCTTTGCCTACATACCCGAATGGGATCAAAACCGGTGTAGTTCGAGCTATGCCCGAAGATTTGTGTGGGTTTGCCAATAATGATTGGACTTTTTGTTTGGGGTTGAGACTCCCTGGGGAATATCAATGAGGTTTGGCTTATGGGGATACAAGGATCATTTTGGAAGCATGATCGATATCCAGCCTTGTTTGGATGAAAAAGATGTATGGGGGTGAGCTTTATTTGGGGAAATTTGTTCCTCTGACACCCGGGATCTTTGCGTTTTACGCGCCGTGGGCTACACACTAGTTTCTGATGAAGAGTAAGATCTTGAAGTAACTGATGAAAGTTTTCAAGTCTTGAGTCCTTTGATGCAATGCCGGAGACCAACAGAATTCTTTCAACATTTAACATCCCAGTAAAAAAAACACATATTTTTTTTGTTTTTTATGTTATTCCCATATTTCAATGCATTATCTATCATGAATAAAAACACATTTTATGAGCAAGTAAGGACGCATAACAATGAAAAGGTTTTAAAAATGACTTTGATTCAACGAAACTTAGTCCCTTGTATGGGTAACTATTCGTGAAAATGTAATCCCTATAAGAGGTGATTACTGAGATAGGGAGAAAAGAAGAAACAAAAAGACAAATGGAAATTTGCTTGGGTTTCACATGCTACTTTCCCTATGACTTCGAAATAACCTTTTTTTGAAAGATGATAATGAGGTTGATTCTTTCCCTCTTGAATTCTGTCCGGACCTCACGTGCCGCAGTCTTTTGCCTTCTTTTTTTTTTGAAACCCCTAACTTTTACCTGGACCGCTCTTTCGAGTTTTCAGTCCACTGGGGTATATTTCCTTTTTTGATGTCCTTAATTTTTGCCTAGACCGCCTTTTCAGGTTTTCGATCTACCAGGACGCTCTCTATTGCCTAAACCGCCCTTTTCGGGTTTTCGATTTAGCGAGCTCTTTTTTTTTGGCATATATTTTTTTTGACTGCGCCGGAGTTTATTGATAGGGGGATCCTTGTGGGTGGGTAATATCTTTTTTCCAAGCATTAAGTCTCCTTCTCCAAATTCTCGAGAATGAACTTTCTTGTCAAGCTGTCCATGCCACAATGTTGTGAAGTGTTTCTCTTTTATGGGGTTCAGTTGGTCGAACCTTGTTTGTGTTTGAATGCCAATGGAAATTGAGCTTCAATTGTGATAAGGATTGCCAATGAAGATTGACAAGCATGGTTGGTTTTTTTTTTTTGAGTGCCAATGAAAATTGGGCTTTGGGTGTTTGGATGCCGATCAAAGTCGGGCTTTTATTGTGATTGGATGCCGAGCAAGGTCAGGCTTTTATGATGGGATGCCGAGCGAGGTCGGGCTTTTATGATGGGATGCCGAGCAAGGTCGGGCTTTTGTTTGGTTGCCGAGCGAGGTCGGGCTTTTTTTTTTTTTTTTTTTTGGATGCCGAGCAAGGTCGGGCTTTTGATTGGCTTCCAAGCAAGGTCAGGCTTTTGTTTTTTTTTTTTTTGGATGGGAATGCCAATGACAATTGGGCTTTTATTGGAAGTGGGGTTTGTGATTGCCAATGGAAATTGGGCTTTTTGTTTGGAAACTGTGTGTGCCAATGAAAATTGGTCTTTTGTTGGAGATGTGAGGAATGCCAATGATGACTTGGCTTTTTGTGGGGGATGCCAATGAAAATTGGGCTTTGTTTGTTTGGGAATGTGAGGAATGCCAATGACGACTTGGCCTTTTGTGGGAAATTGTGCGGAATGCCGTAACGGCAAATGGTTTTTGATATTGGTGATGAACTTGAACTTTGGGATGCTTTGTGTTGGATTGGTTTTTTCTGGTTATTTGTGAGGGTTTGTAAGCTAAAATGAGTAGAGTTTCTGCTCTTGCAATGCAGTTATCAGTTGTGTTTGAAACCTTGGGCATTGCCTTCTATTTATAGGCCAAAACCAAATCTATTTCATCATTACCAAATCCCAAAATTCAGCTGATTTGTGGCTAAGATCAAGCTGAATCCCTTTGCATTAAATGCTAATGGATAGAGGCAACCCTGCCTTGTACCAAGGGGCAAGATTCAGCCTGATTTCAGCCACAAATTCAACTAATTCTAGAAGGTAATGATGAAGAACAAAGCTGAATTGCAATTGGCTAATGCTTGGGGATCAATCCTTGCAATCTCAATGGTTGATCAATGAAAACGTGCACTGTAATGTGCAGAGATTGAGGGATGAAAAAGGCTACTTATGGCTGGTGTGAGGGGTGAAAAGCTGCTGCAAAAACAGGGTAGGCACTCATGGCTTTTCAAGTGAGAAAATCCAGCTAGTTTGACTGGTTTTTGGGGAAGCAAGCAGGAGGAAAGTCCTCAAGCAGGTGGCTGGCAACCTTGTGGTGGTTAGCAGGTCACATGGGAGGGACTAGAGCTGCCCAAGGGCAAGCCCACTTGCTTGTCACATGCTAGGTTGGAAGAAAAAGCTTCCAACCTTGGCATTAATGGCAAGTCCTTCAATTCTGGTTTTGCTTGGCCCAATTAGCCATGAATGCTACTTAAAATAATTATGGAAATGATATGCAACAAATTCTGGAATTAAATCAAAGAAACCAAAAATCTGCAGAAAAATCGCAGACTTCGCAGTGCGAAGTGAGCTTCGCAGTGCGAAGTCAGCATTTTTAAAATGTTGACTTTTCTGTTGACTTTTGTTGACTTTTGACTTTTTCCCCTCTTTGATTTTTTTTTGATTTTTTATTTTAAAATGCTTAGGACAAAATTAGGGTACTACAGCTGCCCCTACTTAATTGTGTCTTCGCATAGAGTGCGTGAGTGCCGAGGGCATCTCATGAACTCTTTGCGAAGATCAATTAAGTAAAAAGAAGGACCCGGATTTTGTCCTTCGCGAAATGCAAATGCAATGGTTGGAAAAGGTTGATCGTATCCAGCCGCTAACACTGGAGGTAGATCCACTGGGGGATGAAGGTAATCTTATCTAGGCACTGTCACTAGAGGTCGATTCCTGAGGATGGTGATCTTCTCTAGGCACTGTCACTAGAGGTCGAACATTGAGGGAGGTGATCTTCTCTAGGCACTGTCACTAGAGGTCGAACATTGAGGGAGGTGATCTTCTCTAGGCACTGTCACTAGAGGTCGAACATTGAGGGAGGTGATCTACTCTAGGCACTGTCACTAGAGGTCGAACATTGAGGGAGGCGATCTACTCTAGGCACTGTCACTAGAGGTCGAACATTGAAGGAGGTGATCTACTCTAGGCACTGTCACTAGAGGTCGAACATTGAAGGAGGTGATCTACTCTAGGCACTGTCACTAGAGGTCGAACATTGAAGGAGGTGATCTACTCTAGGCACTGTCACTAGAGGTCGAACATTGAAGGAGGTGATCTACTCTAGGCACTGTCACTAGAGGGCGAACATTGAAGGAGGCGATCTACTCTAGGCACTGTCACTAGAGGTCGAACATTGAGGGAGGCGATCTACTCTAGGCACTGTCACTAGAGGTCGATACCTAAGCTAGGTGATCTTATTCAGGCACTTTCACTGAATGTCGATTCCTAACGAGCTGTGATCTTATTCAGCCGCTAACACTGAAGGTCGATACACTGGGGGAGGTGATCTAATCTAGGCATTGTCACTAGAGGTCGATACCTAAGCTAGGTGATCTTATTCAGGCACTTTCACTGAATGTCGATTCCTAACGAGCTGTGGTCTTACCCTAAATAGGTGCCCCTGGTTGAACTGGAAAACATGATTGTATGATGCATGTTATGCAGTATGATATGCAGTGATATGCAATGCAATATGATATGAGATGGACTCAAACAAAGATTCTGTCTGGGGAATTGGGGACAGTTAGTGAAGGAGGTTCACTGGGGAACGCTTACTTGACTGTTGATGGATGTTGGTGAATATGTGATATTCACTGGAGAATCCTTGTTGAGGATGCATGATTTACGAAATGAAATGCATGTGTATGAATGATTTGTATATGCATGCATGAATGAAATGATGCATGAATTATGTTATGCATGATGTGTGGGATGCTGGTTGGGTGCCGAGCAAAGTCGGTCTTAGTTGTGGTTGTGCCAATGACGATTGGGCTCTCTTTTTTTGTTTTGTTGGTTTTTTGGTTGGTCGGTTTGGAAGGACAAGGTCCTTTGCCTACATACCCGAATGGGATCAAAACCGGTGTAGTTCGAGCTATGCCCGAAGATTTGTGTGGGTTTGCCAATAATGATTGGACTTTTTGTTTGGGGTTGAGACTCCCTGGGGAATATCAATGAGGTTTGGCTTATGGGGATACAAGGATCATTTTGGAAGCATGATCGATATCCAGCCTTGTTTGGATGAAAAAGATGTATGGGGGTGAGCTTTATTTGGGGAAATTTGTTCCTCTGACACCCGGGATCTTTGCGTTTTACGCGCCGTGGGCTACACACTAGTTTCTGATGAAGAGTAAGATCTTGAAGTAACTGATGAAAGTTTTCAAGTCTTGAGTCCTTTGATGCAATGCCGGAGACCAACAGAATTCTTTCAACATTTAACATCCCAGTAAAAAAAACACATATTTTTTTTGTTTTTTATGTTATTCCCATATTTCAATGCATTATCTATCATGAATAAAAACACATTTTATGAGCAAGTAAGGACGCATAACAATGAAAAGGTTTTAAAAATGACTTTGATTCAACGAAACTTAGTCCCTTGTATGGGTAACTATTCGTGAAAATGTAATCCCTATAAGAGGTGATTACTGAGATAGGGAGAAAAGAAGAAACAAAAAGACAAATGGAAATTTGCTTGGGTTTCACATGCTACTTTCCCTATGACTTCGAAATAACCTTTTTTTGAAAGATGATAATGAGGTTGATTCTTTCCCTCTTGAATTCTGTCCGGACCTCACGTGCCGCAGTCTTTTGCCTTCTTTTTTTTTTGAAACCCCTAACTTTTACCTGGACCGCTCTTTCGAGTTTTCAGTCCACTGGGGTATATTTCCTTTTTTGATGTCCTTAATTTTTGCCTAGACCGCCTTTTCAGGTTTTCGATCTACCAGGACGCTCTCTATTGCCTAAACCGCCCTTTTCGGGTTTTCGATTTAGCGAGCTCTTTTTTTTTGGCATATATTTTTTTTGACTGCGCCGGAGTTTATTGATAGGGGGATCCTTGTGGGTGGGTAATATCTTTTTTCCAAGCATTAAGTCTCCTTCTCCAAATTCTCGAGAATGAACTTTCTTGTCAAGCTGTCCATGCCACAATGTTGTGAAGTGTTTCTCTTTTATGGGGTTCAGTTGGTCGAACCTTGTTTGTGTTTGAATGCCAATGGAAATTGAGCTTCAATTGTGATAAGGATTGCCAATGAAGATTGACAAGCATGGTTGGTTTTTTTTTTTTGAGTGCCAATGAAAATTGGGCTTTGGGTGTTTGGATGCCGATCAAAGTCGGGCTTTTATTGTGATTGGATGCCGAGCAAGGTCAGGCTTTTATGATGGGATGCCGAGCGAGGTCGGGCTTTTATGATGGGATGCCGAGCAAGGTCGGGCTTTTGTTTGGTTGCCGAGCGAGGTCGGGCTTTTTTTTTTTTTTTTTTTGGATGCCGAGCAAGGTCGGGCTTTTGATTGGCTTCCAAGCAAGGTCAGGCTTTTGTTTTTTTTTTTTTTGGATGGGAATGCCAATGACAATTGGGCTTTTATTGGAAGTGGGGTTTGTGATTGCCAATGGAAATTGGGCTTTTTGTTTGGAAACTGTGTGTGCCAATGAAAATTGGTCTTTTGTTGGAGATGTGAGGAATGCCAATGATGACTTGGCTTTTTGTGGGGGATGCCAATGAAAATTGGGCTTTGTTTGTTTGGGAATGTGAGGAATGCCAATGACGACTTGGCCTTTTGTGGGAAATTGTGGGGAATGCCGTAACGGCAAATGGTTTTTGATATTGGTGATGAACTTGAACTTTGGGATGCTTTGTGTTGGATTGGTTTTTTCTGGTTATTTGTGAGGGTTTGTAAGCTAAAATGAGTAGAGTTTCTGCTCTTGCAATGCAGTTATCAGTTGTGTTTGAAACCTTGGGCATTGCCTTCTATTTATAGGCCAAAACCAAATCTATTTCATCATTACCAAATCCCAAAATTCAGCTGATTTGTGGCTAAGATCAAGCTGAATCCCTTTGCATTAAATGCTAATGGATAGAGGCAACCCTGCCTTGTACCAAGGGGCAAGATTCAGCCTGATTTCAGCCACAAATTCAACTAATTCTAGAAGGTAATGATGAAGAACAAAGCTGAATTGCAATTGGCTAATGCTTGGGGATCAATCCTTGCAATCTCAATGGTTGATCAATGAAAACGTGCACTGTAATGTGCAGAGATTGAGGGATGAAAAAGGCTACTTATGGCTGGTGTGAGGGGTGAAAAGCTGCTGCAAAAACAGGGTAGGCACTCATGGCTTTTCAAGTGAGAAAATCCAGCTAGTTTGACTGGTTTTTGGGGAAGCAAGCAGGAGGAAAGTCCTCAAGCAGGTGGCTGGCAACCTTGTGGTGGTTAGCAGGTCACATGGGAGGGACTAGAGCTGCCCAAGGGCAAGCCCACTTGCTTGTCACATGCTAGGTTGGAAGAAAAAGCTTCCAACCTTGGCATTAATGGCAAGTCCTTCAATTCTGGTTTTGCTTGGCCCAATTAGCCATGAATGCTACTTAAAATAATTATGGAAATGATATGCAACAAATTCTGGAATTAAATCAAAGAAACCAAAAATCTGCAGAAAAATCGCACTCTTCGCAGTGCGAAGTGAGCTTCGCAGTGCGAAGTCAGCATTTTTAAAATGTTGACTTTTCTGTTGACTTTTGTTGACTTTTGACTTTTTCCCCTCTTTGATTTTTTTTTGATTTTTTATTTTAAAATGCTTAGGACAAAATTAGGGTACTACAGCTACAAGCGCCAAGCTGGTCGCTACAAGCGCCACTGGTCGCTACAAGCGCCAGTCTGGTCGCTACAAGCGCCAACAGGCAGGGAGAAATCCTGCCTGGTCACTACAAGCGACGGCTGGTCGCTATAGCGACCATGACAGCACCAGTCATGTATAAAAATGCATTTTTCCACCATTTTTGCCCATTCAAAGATACCCAAGCTTCCTAAACATGCTAGGAATGATTTTCCTTCATAAAATAACAATTTTAAACATATATGAGCAAGGATTTAGCAAGCAAGGATTTAGGGTAAAACTCTATAAATTTACTTAAGTTATAAAACATATGAAATTCTCTCTAGGAGGGTTCTAAAACCCAAGATGAGCTCACCTGAATCTTTATCAATGCTTGATTGCTTGCTAGCCAAACTTTCCTCAAACCCTAGCTTCCAATTCCTTTCCTTTTTCTTCCTTGTTTCTTCTTTTATTCCTTTTGCTCTAACTTCCAATACAAGCTTGCTTGCAAGAATTGCCTCACAAGAGTTTGGTTGAAGCTTACTAGATTGTGGCAATTAAGGGAGGAGGGCGTGTGGGTTAGAAAGGAAGAGGGAGAAGATGATGGTTAGAAGAGTGTAGAAAATGAAAGGAAATGGTAAGAAAATATCTTACCTCCAATTCTTATAATTCCTCTCTTTTTAAAATATTTACTACTTTGCCATTTCCACTTATATACATATTTGCCATGCTTGCTTCACAAGATTCTAACACCAATAATTGATACTTATGAGCGGGATATTACAATCTACACCCCTTAAAGAAATTTCGTCCTCGAAATTTAGAACCCATCTTGAAATCACATATATGAATGAATCTCTCATACCACTTCCTCTACTAGCCAAAACTCCAGTTTGCCTTACTTATCATAATTCCTTAGTTTTCCAACTCTATATGTCGAATGTACTCGATAACGTTTCCTTTAACTAAAGTGCTCGTGGTGAATTTGCATAACTCTTACGTAGTATGATGTGAGGTTATCATGAACTATCGTATCCAACTCGCTTGACCACGTTCTTGGTTCATACACTTTTTGCAAATTCAATCTGAAGTTGTCCATCTCCGACACTTATACTAGTTCTTATAATTACCTTCTTAGTCCATATATCCTTACTTTGACGACATTAGGTCGTTCTTATTATCCTCAAATGTTCCCACTCCCCAACGGGTTTTCTTGCACTGCATCAATTCCCCATGAATTATTATCTTTACACCGAGAACATCTGACATTGCGTACGCACCTGCAAATGCAAGGATCATTCCAACTTCATTATTATTCCAAGTACAAATAGGAGTTTCATCTCTAGTATCTGCTCCTTTCTTTTGATATCATGATGTTCTACTTATCATAACCATAACTATTACTTCCACGATGGATTTCTCAAGGATTCGCGGAATTCTTACAAATTACTCGTGCTCCACTTCAATTAGTATACAACATCAACACACATCTTATTAACTTAGGAGTTCATTCTTCATACTGGGAGTTTGCTAATCTCCCATCATTCTTGTCACAACTTATTCTCGTTTTCTTGCCGTAGCATAAATAATTTCTATACTGACAAATCCAACTCATAGAAGTTCAGTCCAAGTGATGAGTGGTATAAGTCGTCTCACAAATCATTATATAGCATATTTCATAGCACTTAATTTACATCTATGTTAGAGTACATGTACACTACTAACGGGTACGTAGTACATCGCATCATCATTGTCCAACTAGCGGGACAACATTCTTAATCTTAACGTATTTGAGACACTACCACATCAATTGGGAATCTTTCTTACTCTAAACTCATCTTGTAACATTCGGGATTTGTCTTTCGACTGGCTTGCCAGGTTTGCCCCGCCAATGTTACTCGTGTTTATTTCTTAAGTGTACAACAACCTATAACATGAATTATGGTTACATTCTCTCAGCATCGTAAACTTATTTTCTCATTCTGGGCGTCTAGTCCAAGATCCTTATTTTCAGAAGAAAACTCTACTTGATTGCTACCAAAATAGCACACTTTAAATCCTTTAATCGAAACCTGAACTTACGTAGCCCATTACTGTAGACTACGAGTGACTTTTAGTCTACATAAAAGTTCTTCTTCTTTTACTGGTGAACATTAAGTTCAAGACTTTCCGAACTTTTCAGCCAAGATATGTTGATGACATTGCTACAACATGAGATTAAACTCATTTGCCACTGCATTGTCGCTTATGACCAATGCTTCAAACTTACCAATTTCATCTTACGAGTGCAACCTGCACTGCTGCTATCTCATGCTCAATTCTCTTTAGACTGAGCTTATTCTTCAAGTATACTTGATGTTACTGAGCTAAAAATAGTTAAACTACCATTTTAGGGATAACTTCCAGTGTTTCAAACTTAATGCGCTAGAATCACTTCTTTCTTATTCCTTACCATATATTCCATTTCTCATGGGTTCGAGGTTTGAAGTATCCATCAACTTAACTTCCAAAAATTTCTATTAGAACTTGTGATGTGTTCAAGTCGTCTATACTCTCTGCTATTCCGTATAATAAGAATTAAGCACTTAACATCTTCTCGTTCTCTAAGCCTCAGCTTAGCGTTGTTCATTAATTCATTCCTGGATTACAACTCCGCTGTGCCACTCTGATTATCAACACTTGAGTTGGCATCGGAGGAAGACTTCACTATTGTCACTTTGTAACTACCGTAACAGAACCATCGGACGTTATCATTTCTCTTGTGACTTAAACCATCTGCTTAACTTACGAATTGGTCATCACCTGACTTTATGTTTCCTTTCTTACATGGACCATATACTTACTTTCACGATAATACGCTAAAACCTGTAAATGGTTTTCAGTAACTGTTACAAACTCTACAATGCTCCTGCCCACAGCTTAAACACTGGTTCTAACTTTACTCTCCATATTCTGAATTTTTGTAACTATCTCTTGGCCAGCAGATCATATAATCATTAAATATTGCGAAGATCCGATTGAAAACATGCTTAGGGCAACTTAATTTTACACACAATCACTTGTGGCAGCTTCTAATTACGACTTAATGTTTCTGGAGGTTCACCTCTTTCATACACGGAATCCAATGGGGTTTGAGTCCCATTATCAATCATTTTATCTTTATCCGTAAGAATTTCATATCCATAATCTTGTTCTTAACATCTGCATAACTCTGCCCATGGTTAAACAATCCGAAATCTATACCTTATTACCGCCCTCGGAAACTTATTGACACGAGGTGACCTCTTTCAACTTCTAAAATAGTTGTGGAAGGAAACTCTTCAGTTAAAAACACATAACTCCTTGACATTAACCTTAATCTTAACCTTTCATATTCAAGACGATCCTTCGTATATCAAAATCTCAACATAGTTTCTCGGCTGAAATTCTGATCATCCTTTAAAGCTAGTCTACTTTAATCTTGTGTCATCTCGAACTTGCCTTCTTCATCCAATCAAGGGACTTCAACTTAGTCCATCCCTCAGTTCGTTAAAATCCAACAACTTATTATTCAATATCCTCTTCAGAGGACTCATTACTTATTGCCGAGTCGCGTTCTCTCGTACGAAACATCTCGATGGCTCATCATAATGAAAATAATCCGATTCACTTCTCTTGGTATAAACCTTTCATTGAACTTAGCTTATTTCAAATCTTCTTACCAACGGAACATATCCTAAAACACGCTTCGATGTGCAACAGGTATTATCATTACTACTTACTCATCCATTTTGGGTCCTAGATTGCATACCATCTTTTTTTTTCTTAAGGAGTGCTCCATTGTCATTCTCGTGGCACGAGAAGCACGGGTCGTGGCACGTTGGATGTCCTGATCTATATGATCGTGGCACGATAATTCCAGCAAGTTCAGACTCTGCAGCTTTGCCTGTCCCAATCAATCCTCTTAATCAATAATTAAATCTCTCTACTGATTGGATTTAAAATCTCGTCCGATCCGAGTGCACGAGTCCTTCGATTCCTCACACTCTGTCCTTATTACCACTTCTCAACTACGGTTCTAGTTATGGTTCCATAATTTCTTACTGTTCATGTCTCATCCTATGAGACTTCTCTTAATGACGTGTCCAACCGTGTTAAGGTTCTTCACCTTATCCTCAAATATTTCTGACATTCCTGAAACTCTGTCATTAACAGGCTTAGTCACTTTACGGTTCGATGGCCACCATTTGGCGTTGATTACTTCTTCGCCAACTCCGTCATACAATTCTACCACCTTAATCTTCGCCCTTCACAAACCTCATTCCTCCTTGGTCACATTCAGCTCTCGGACATTTATCCTAACTGTCATATACTAGACTGAGTTGATCAGACTCAACTAGATGTGACCTTTAGAACAACATCCGGAACCCAATGGTCCCACTACTTTATTGAATTTTTAATGACCCAAGGCACGGTCTGAATCGACCTGCTCTGATACCAATTGTAACACCCATACTAAATTATCTAGAATATTTAGCATGTGTATTAATCTGATACTGGGTACATTAAAATTTTCAATAATAATAATACAAACATCTGAATGAGTACAAGTTGGCTCATTAATACAGTTATCCAAATATCATAAATTACACTTTCATATACATATATACATAATCTGAAAACCTCATGAGCTTGTCCTCATCGAGCAACTGCACTCCATCCAGCGTCTTCTTGGAGAATATCAACATGAACATCTCTTGATCGCCTGAAAACCTGCACCAGAAGGATTGGGATGAGACATAATGTCTCAGTGAGCTCCAGCCCAACCTACTGTTGGCAACCACGGGGGAAACCTAGGGTCGCCGTGCCTACTCTCGGCAATCTTGGGGATTCCTACGATCGCCGTCTTTCTCTACATATTTCGCGATCAAGGGGGAAACTTAGGATCGCTACTTGTCTTAATCATGTCTTATCATATTCTAACTTTAAACTTAAACTTATACTTAGTGATCTGGGGACATCCTATGATCACTTTCTTTCTCTGCTGACTATTGACATATTCTCTTAATAATTTCAAAAGTATTAATATACATCATTCTTAATTATAAAGTTAGTAAGTCAGCGTTGAACAAACAATAATTATCTTGGTTCATTTTACGGAGTGCATCCAGGTGGAGTAACCCCAGAATACATCTCCCCTCTACCGGTGAAAATTCCTATCATATCAGGCTAACACCGGACTCCTCTTGTCGTCGTGCGGTCATCCTTGCGGAGTAACACGTCCCACTAGCGTGAACCTCCTGTGTCCCACTAGCGTGAACAACAGAAGACACGACTTAATAATCTTAACTTACGCGTATACCTCCCATGTCCCACTAGCGTGAACGACGGAAGACGCGAATTAATATTCTTTAAACTTATGCATGAACCTTTCATGTCCCACTAGCGTGAACGATGAAAGTCACGACTTAATAATAATAATCTTAGTCTTTACTTTGCATGAACCATTCGTGTCCCACTAGCGTGAACGACGAAGGCCACGGCTTAATATCTTAATATCTCTTATTCTTATTCTTATATATAGATATATATATATATATATATATATATATATATATATATATATAACTTATAGCTTATGTCTTATGCATATCTGATGCATTCTTGAATGTTTAACCTATTAAAAGGTTCTTAACTATGGACATAGATTCAATCTTGTGCTTAGTACATGATGAGTACCATTCTAAATCTCTTTAACCTATAAAGGTTCTTGACTTATCGTTCTCATAAGTCATACTTAGGGCTTACTTGAGCATATAACCTTAGTTCATGAATTTCCAAGCCTTGCGTAATCTTTGCTCATATGATTTCTCAACCAATGGAAGTCTTTAGAATGAACTAAAATGGTAGTTTATGTTTCTAAAATATGTTAGGAGAAAACATTTGCAAAAAGCCATGCCCGCGCGCTCCAGAACCCCCAGAACAGCCCAACTGAGTGGTGTTGTTCTGGCTTGGTCGCTACAAGCGCCAAGCTGGTCGCTACAAGCGCCACTGGTCGCTACAAGTGCCAGTCTGGTCGCTACAAGCGCCAGCAGGCAGGGAGAAATCCTGCCTGGTCGCTATAAGCGACGGCTGGTCGCTACAAGCGACGGCTGGTCGCTACAAGCGACGGCTGGTCGCTACAGCGACCATGACAGCACCAGTCATGTATAAAAATGCATTTTTCCACCATTTTTGCTCATTCAAAGATACCCAAGCTTCCTAAACATGCTAGGAATGATTTTCCTTCATAAAATAACAATTTTAAACATATATGAGCAAGGATTTAGCAAGCAAGGATTTAGGGTAAAACTCTATAAATTTACTTAAGTTATAAAACATATGAAATTCTCTCTAGGAGGGTTCTAAAACCCAAGATGAGCTCACCTGAATCTTTATCAATGCTTGATTGCTTGCTAGCCAAACTTTCCTCAAACCCTAGCTTCCAATTCCTTTCCTTTTTCTTCCTTGTTTCTTCTTTTATTCCTTTTGCTCTAACTTCCAATACAAGCTTGCTTGCAAGAATTGCCTCACAAGAGTTTGGTTGAAGCTTACTAGATTGTGGCAATTAAGGGAGGAGGGCGTGTGGGTTAGAAAGGAAGAGGGAGAAGATGATGGTTAGAAGAGTGTAGAAAATGAAAGGAAATGGTAAGAAAATATCTTACCTCCAATTCTTATAATTCCTCTCTTTTTAAAATATTTACTACTTTGCCATTTCCACTTATATACATATTTGCCATGCTTGCTTCACAAGATTCTAACACCAATAATTGATACTTATGAGCGGGATATTACAATCTACGACTATAGAGCAACTATAATTCCGTTTGTATTACTATAATGAAGTAGGGTTTCAACGTTACAAAAACAAAAACATAAAAAAAGAGGTGTTGGTTTAGTGTTTGGACCTTGGTGGCTATTTAGCAGCTAGGCCTTGTGAGTTGTTCTATTTTGGCTATTGTCACGGATCCTTTTTTATTTGAAATTAATGTCATGATGGGTGGAGATGAAATGATGGTTCTATCATAATTTGGTAGAAGGTAATGGAATATGTTCTTCATTTGGTCCATATTGTTAGATGTAATTTGAGATTTGTTAGAAATAGTTCAAAGTGTGTTAAATGTAGTAACAATAAAAAATTTAGGATTCCATAGCAATTGATTCCCCGAAGATATCGAACAAGATAAAGTATAGTTTCCCAACGTATTGTAGTAGGAGAAACAAGAAACTTACTAACAACATGAACTCCATCAGCAATAGCATCTTGAAAAATAGTGAGGGCACACCAAGTTTCTAACCAAAGTATGGTACAAAGTGGGACCTAGTAGAAGAAGCCTTTTAGAGGAAACATATTTTACATTTAGCTCAAGAGGACTAAATGTTGCTCGAATATTTGATAGGTCATATTTCTCAAGAATTTCAACAAAGTAACATCTAGGATTGTAGGCAATATTAATTTCCAAGAAGTAGGAAGAGTGCATAAATCCTTCCAATCAAATTGTTTGGCTAATTGTCATCCCCTATAATGATCATGTCATCAATATATAAATCAATTCTAATACGACAATAGGAAGAGGGCTTCAGAAACAAAGCACAGTCATGAACATATATATATAAACTTCCTTTGTGTAGAGTCTATCAAAATTAGTCTCATCTTCCCCTAATTTTCCCTACATACCAAAGAATGGAAAAGGAAATATTTTCACTTTATTTTCACCATTCTTTTATTTTCCTTAATTTTTTTATGAGACCAAACATACCATCGGAGTTTTGTTGATAACAAAATAGATTAGAGTAAATTCTAATGTTCTCCTTAAAGAGATTCTTACATTACACTATCATTCTTTCTTATGTCAAAATATACATTTCTCTTCCTTTTCATACAAAGTATATTAGAGAAAACTACACTTACATTCTCTAAGAAAAGTTTGAATTAACTTCCTCTCCTATCTTATGTTGAAATCTACACTTTTCGCCCTTAATATTTTTTTTATATCTAATTGCCTAGCGACAAAAATATACACATAAAATATGGATAAAATGAGTAGTGTGGATCATTTTATTATATTATCAAAATTCTATGGCATATTTTTCTCTATTTTTGATTCATAATATCATTAACTTATAGTTTAAAAACCTATTATATGAAACATGAAGCAATACAAAATAAAATTTAAATTTTGGAAAAATTACAAAAGACGATATAATATGGCCATTTAAAACTCGAATGTTATATTCTAAATCATGAAATTTATAATAAAATATAAAAAAATTATTATCATTGACATTGAAAATTATATAGAAAGGAATTATTTTTTTTAAAATGGTGACTCAGTTAGTAGATATAATAAAAAAATCATTTATATTAAAATAAATTGAAGTGTAGTGTATATTTTATTATCAAGGAGGGTGAGCGTAATTCAAACATCTCTTAGGGAAGGAAGTATAATTTACTTTAGGTATTAAGAATCTCACATTGGATGAGATAATAAAGAGCATTCAACTACACTCACCGAAACGGCCCTAAAATCAATCTCACTTCATATGTTGCCACTACCCACTCTTCTGTTTGATCTCGTTGCAAAAACTCTGTTTAGACTTCCCATAAAGTTACTCATGCAACTTCGATGTCTTTGCAAGTTTTTCAATTCTTTAACCTCCAATCCCAAATTTGAAAAGCACCACCTTCGGTTGTCAACTAAGCACCACCACTTCATGGTAAGCTCTACCAACAACTTAGGTGAGTTACTTCTCTTTGATTCTCCAATTTCCTCTGCTTTTTAAACATCTAGGATTACACAAACACAACTGAGTCACCCTATTCCCCAACTTCCTTTGGACGTGTGGTCTTTGAGTATTTTCTCTTGTGATGACATACTTTATTTCACCATCGATCATACTTCTGCTTTTTTGTGGAACCCTTCCATTAGAAAACTCAACATGTAGCCTCCTTTGAAAATTTGACCAAAAAGAGTTTGTTCCTTCTACCAGTTTCGTAAGGTTGAGTTAAACCCAACTCAAATTCTAAGCTGCTATCAGAGTCTGCTATCAAGTTTCTGCTCTCAGATCACACTCCAGATGTCTAGTTATGGGAGTGAGGAGGATTGTTAAGAGTTCCACATTAAATATGATATGGCATGAACTTATGTTTATAAGTTGGAGATAGTCATCACCTTACAATTTAGTTTTGTAGAGTTGAGGTTAGCTTAATCCTAATACTAATAGTAGGGTTTTAATTCTCAAGGAATGGAGATGTGATTCAAGTTTCTCTTTATAAAAGAAGAGTGTAATTGGCTCAATAGACTATTTGAATGAACAATGAAGTATTTATCAAAGAATGGTTGTAAATAGAACACTATATCAAAGGCTACAAGAACGTCTTATATAAAGACTACTCGGCTCGTAAAGAATGAAGTTTTTTTAATACTAAAGCCATGTTGTGTCGCTTATAAATTAATGTGCAGACGTTCTCGCTAAGTTGGAAGCTAATAGTTCAGGCCATCTTGTCTCGGTCAATGAGCCCCCTTGTTTATCATCTGCTTTACTGGGTGATGCCTTAGGTGTGTCCTTTTTAAGGTCCTAGTTTTTTTTTCTCTTTTTTTATTTTTTTTTCTTTTCTCTTTTTCTCATGTAACCAAAAAAAAAAACTAAACATATTTAATAGATTTCAGCTTTTATAGTATTTAATTTATAACTTTGGTAAAAGTTAAATTAAATTAACAACACATATTCATAATTATTAAGTACTTGTTATTCTCCTTCAAAAAAAAAAAGTACTTTTTATTCATGATTCACGTTTTACTTTTAGATACGGTTCTCTTATGGTAATTTTGTATTTTTTACCTACAAGTCTCTAATTTTATTTTTTGAACCACGTTTTGATTTAAATCAGATTCCACGCAGTCCTTACAATCTTACATTCATGCAATTACAACATCTCCTTGGATTGAGATTAGATAATGGATATTTAAATTGATTTTGACGTTTTTAAAACATAGATTCTCCAACCTTTAAATATGCATGGTCTGATCTTGATCTAATAGTCAATGATGTTGTAATGACCTACCGTATGAATGCGAGATTTTGACAAGGGAAAATTCGAATTCGTTTTGTTTGCCTTTGGTTTGACCAATTCCCAATTTAGAGCCTTTGATGCTTGATGTTGAAGCTAGATTGTTTTCTTAGCCTACTTTGGTGGGCCACCATATTACCACAATGAATTCTTCTGCATGTGATTTATTGTAGCTTTAGATGCTATGTATGTGCATTTTCATGTTGAGATTTTGGGTTTGTTTCACATTATGTTGGGACTTTGGGTACACATGTGAAAGTGTTTCTCGAATTCTCTAGTTCGTTGTGTGTTGAATTTTCATCACAAATTTGGTAACTTAATCTTGGCCATCAAGTAATCTTGTCCCTTCCTCAAAAAAGTAATTTTGTCCCCAAAATTTTTTAGGTGTCATTTTACATGGGAAAGGTGAATCCTTTCCCATCATAGGAAATGTGTTGTTTTGACCATAGATATATTAATAAATATATTTAATGGTTGAAATGGGTTACCTATAACCTTTTGTTAATTTTTTGGTTTTAAACATTATACAAAAATTAGGACCCCACATTATATAGGTTAAATGTTATTTTATTTAATGGGCCTATGTGACTAAATCGAAAATCATCAAGCCCAAACCAAAACATTCTACTGGAACCCCTACCTACAGATTTCTACCTCACCACATATAACCAAAACATTAAGGTTGTGTTTGGTAATGTCCATAAGCTAGCTTATAGCTTATAAGCTTGTTTCTTCAAAATAGCATATAACCAAAACATTAAGGCTGTGTTTGGTAACAAGCTTCCCTGACGAGCATATAGCTTTTCTTAAGATGCTATTTTAAGTAGTTTTTGAGCTCGAAGTTTATAGCTTCTTACATTTTCTTCCAATTTTAACCTTTAATATTATTTTACTATGTTTTATATTTTTTATAAAATAAAATAATTGCCCACTTAAAAAAAAGCCCACGTTATTGAGTAGAAAAGTAACGCCACTACATTTTTTATGGTTGCACTACTTTCTATTTTTTTTAAAAGACGAATTCTCTCCTATTTTCGATAATTTTGTTTTGATGATAAACAATTGGCTCTCTCTATAGAATCATATACATATTTATCATTATTTTTTTCCGTTTATATATGTATACCATTTTAATAAATAATATGTTTTCAATAAAAATAAAATAAAAATTATTTATTCCATATCTATATATAAAACGGACATACAAGTACGTTAGTGGTATCAAGTTAAATAAGTTCAATTTGAATGAATATCGTTTATTTGTTTAAAAAGGCCAAATACCTCTTTTGGTCCTTTAAGTTTGACAAAAATACCGGATTAGTCCTTTAAGTTCTTACACTGTTACCCTTTTAAGGACCTATTTGAAACTTCAAAATTTAAAAAACTTCAAATAGGTGCATTAAATTAACAACTTAAAGGACCTATTTGAAACTTTAAAAACTTAAAGGACTAATCTTGTATTTTTGTCAAACTTAAAGGATCAAAAATGGTATTTGGCCTTTTAAAAAAGTTAAATAAGTTTAGTTAAAAAAATATCAACAAATTCGTATATCAAATTTATCATTTTAAAAAGAAAAAATACTTTCATATATTAGGGTAATAGAGAATTTTGGTGGTGCAGATAGTAGTGTTTTTTCAAATGGTAGGTGTAATTCAAAGTTTAGTTTAATATCTCATTAAAGTTTGTTTGTCTAAACCAAAATACCAAACAAAGCTACATGCAACTTGTTTAATGTTACTTGTAAGTCAAAATCAGTGTATTCCATAGTAAAAAATGATTCATCTTTCTCATGTGAAATGACACCTATTTTCTATACTACTTTTCTCTACGAACATTGCACCACTAAAAAAAATAAAAAATACATGTCTTATGTGAACTCTCCTTAACGCTGGTTCCATCCCAGTACTAGAAAGGTTGAAAAGACATATGGGTTATATTAACCATCCGAGTTGTCATACCCCATTTTTTGACTTATGTTTTTTACTTGTTTTATCTTTTATTATTTCATGAGGTGATCCCCTTTTTTTTCTAACTTTCCCCTTAAGGCATTTTTGTTCCCTTTGAGATTCCTTAGAGTCCCAACAAAACCAAACTTGAATGAAACGGGAATGGCTTGACGTATGTCTCCCCAAACCTCGGTTGCACGAATGCGTGACGTATGTCTCGTCGCTCGGGCAACCGTCATCCCGCCTTTGACGCGTCTTGCACGCTCAACCTTCCCTTGGCCCCCTTGTGGGCATTTTTTAACCTTTTCTTGGCCCTCGTGGTCAATCCGAACCTTTCACGCCTTTGCGCGTTTATTTTCAAACATTTTACGCCTCCGCGCGTTTGTCGTTTATTTTCAAACCTTTTACGCCTCTGTGCGTCTGTCTTTTTTTTCTTAAAACATTTACGCCTTGCGCGAGTTTATCGCCTTAGCGTCCGTCTTTCACCATAAAAAAACTTTTTACGCTGTCGTGCGTTTTAAAACCTTTGTTCACGTCCGAGTGCAAATCTTTTTTTACCAAATCATTTACCTTTATGCATTGTCGTCAGTGGCCAGTTCGGCAACAACCCGAACAGCTGACATTTACTTCCTTTTCGTCAATGGCCAGTTCGGCAACAACCCGAACAGTTGACATTTACTTTCATTACTTTCTTTTTTTTCCCAACTTTTTTCGCTCGGACGCGATCAAATCTTTTTAACTAAAACGAACCAACGTACAAACTTTTTCTACCCAAAGAACTACGTACGCTTTGAATTCTCCGACTACCGGGAGATACGTAGGAGCAAGATCGACACTTGTCAAGCCCATTAATAAAAAACTTTTTTTCCCTTTCGTTTGTTTTTATCTTTTTCTTCACTTCACTTTATGTTGTTTTATTTCCTTTTATATGTTTAAACACGCAAGTAAAACTCTCGAAACATTTTAAGCCTAAGCCGACTAAGAGGTTCCAGTTGAGTACAACGGATGTGAGGGGTGCTAATACCTTCCCCTCGCATAATCGACTTTCGAACCTAAAATCTTTTTTCAAGGTAATTTCGAACTTTTTTCCTTTTCTCCCCGGAAAATTAAAAGTTCAGTCGTGATTTAACATTAGTGATTCAAAGCTTCCCAATAGCTTGACATCCGAAATTCGACGCGACAAAGATGGCGACTTCACTGGGGACCATGCATAAAACACCTTGTTTGTGCATAAACGAGTCAAACCTATCTCAGTCGGCTTTTAGGCTAATTTGTTTCATTTTATTTGCGTGTTTATATTTTCTTATCATTATTTGTTTATTCTTTTGCTCTACATTTACATATGTCATTTTGCTTCATATTTATATATATCAATTGTGGGGTTTGTTACTTGAGCGGTGTTACTCCACATTGTTCGGGTTAATGCCGGACGTGTGAGGCTCTCTACCCGAGCTCGAGAGAAAACTAAGTTAGAATGGTGGTTGTGAGCGGAAGCCCGCGTTGACGTATGTCCGTGAGGTAGGATGCCAAACCCCGCTTAGAGGAGATTTTCACATGGAATGAATTGAAGTCATGTGACGTATGTCCATCGACAACCTTAATTCCATGTGAGATCTATGACTCTAGGGACCTCTTCTTAGGAAATCTCACCTTTAGAGCCTACACGTGAGGATGGGGGAAATTTTGAACATACATGTCATACATATGCATACATTTACATTCATGAAAAATAATTTTCGCATATCACTTTGCTTTATAGGAAATTAATTGCACTTTTTAATTTCCTTGTAAAGCAAAACAAAATTTTTTTCATGCATTTACATACATCATTCATATCATGCATACATTCATCTTCGAGTCCAAAACTCCTTTCCCTTCTTATCATAAGGATTCCTTACAATCCGAATTGAGTCGTCGGTGTTTGCATTTTCATTCGCAACACTACGTGTCATCCCATTAAGGAAAAGTGGCTCGTCGTCCCAAAGCAACCCACACATATAACAAGGGGCAACTATCCCCCCGTTTGTACATGGGGCATGTTATTCGACTTTGGTGAGGAATTCATCCCTATTCCCACTACTCTTCAAAAGATTTCGGTACCTCAACCCGAGATTACCAACCCCCAGGCTACTGCGGCCTTTTCCCCAAATTCACAAAAAGCCCAGTCGTCATTGGCATTCCTCAATCTCCTACAAAAGTCCAATTTTCAATGGCGACTTCACAAATACAATTTCCAACCAAAGTCCAATCATCATTGGCACAATTCACAATCAAAGCCCGACCTTGATCGGCATCCTATCACATCATATGGTTTGATCCAAAGCATTCAACCCCAGATGCATGGTAATGATAAAATTTGATTAATTTGCGCAAAGCTAAGGTACATGTTTCCTGTTTTCCTAGGTTTAAACTCGAAATGAGAATATGTACTTAGTACAAAAGTTATATCATACCGTTTGTGTTTTTGATATGTTTATTCGGTGAACCGTTTAGAACCAGCCAAAATGTGAGGAATCCTCAAAATCATCATATATATATGCAGGAAACCGGCATTTTTTGTTTAAACTCGATCTTTTTATGTTAAATCTGAATTTTGTTTTAAATTGTACGAAAGAATTGGCATGATCGAGACATTTTTTTTGAAAATGAGTGAAAACACTTGACCACAAATAGCCCACCCTGTGAGCAGTGAGTATTTGTCAACCCCTTTGAGCCTAATGAATCAGAATCATTAACTATGGACTGCCAATTCTCATAAGCTCAATTGCTTAATGAAATTGCCGGAGTTTGTAAAAAAAAATTCAGTTCATAGTTAAATCATCATTGAATTCTGATATTTTTCTTTCATTTTGAACCCTTAAAACCATCGTGATTATTGTCCCTTGCCGAAAGAGGAAGGAACATTCAATTAGGGTATCATCTTTGATTAAGTTGAAAAAAAGGGAGTTTGTGAAAGTCAAGTAATGGTGAATTGATCTTGACAACAAAAAAAAAGAAAGAAAGAAAAACCAAGAAAAAGAAAAGAGAAAAGAAAAATGGAAAAATCAATAAACCAAAAAAGGGTTGTCAAGATCAAAGAGAAAACATTTGCAAATCACCAAAAAGTTGTGATTGAAAAAAGGAGAAGGGTGTAAATTAGAAAGAATGTTCCTCTTGCTTGGCCTTTTGAATTCAATTTCCCCACATATGACATTTCTTTTGTAGCCAAGCCCAATTACAACCCTCAAAGACCTTGTGATCAATGCTTTTGTGCTTTTAGAAACAATGATTAGATGGACACATAACTTGATCGGTATGTTAGCAAACTTGCCGGATGAGTGTTCAATACCCCCCACAATTAATATTCAATTTGTTTAACAAAAATGTGTGTTAGGTTGGTTCATTGATAAACATGTTTTTAACTTGAGCTGTATGATATAAATTTTGTGTTTAGTGCAGTCTTGGATTAATGGGAACATCAAAATTGCTTGTGCAAATCTCATATGAATCATGCAATCCGAAATTTCAAACCAACCCACATTACCAAAAAGCCCAATTCTCATTGGCACCCACAATTTCAAATCGAAGCCCAACCATGTTTGGCACCTAATCATTCACAAAGTCCGACCATGCTCGGTACACAATCATTCAAAAAGCCCAACCATGCTTGGCCCTCCCTCACAACTCACAAGAGGCCCAGTCGTCATTGACATTCCTCACATTTCCAACAAAAGCCCAAGTTCATTGGCCATTCCAATCATAAAAAGCCCGACTTCGCTCGGCAACCAATCACCAAAGCCCGACCTCGCTCGGCAACCCATCATACAAAGCCCGACCTCGCTCGGCAACCCATCATATAAAGCCCGACCTCGCTCGGCAACCCATCATATAAAGCCCGACCTCGCTCGGCAACCCATCATATAAAGCCCGACCTCGCTCGGCAACCCATCATCTAAGCCCGACCTCGCTCGGCATCCAATCAACCAAAGCCCGACCTCGCTCGGCATCCAAAAACCAAAGCCCGACCTCGCTCGGCATCCAAACACCAAAGCCCGACCTCGCTCGGCATCCAATCAACCAAAGCCCGACTTCGCTCGGCAACCAATAACCAAAAGCCCGACCTCGCTCGGCATCCCATCTCCCTATGAGGCATGTGTTCCCCACCAATGGTTGCGGTTTTACCCCGCCAAACGTTTTGGATGTATCCCTTGGTATCATCCCCATTGAGGATTACCGAGTGTTTGCAATGCGACGTCGGTCCACTTTTCGTCTTACCGGTCTAATCTTGTCTCATCAAGTTTATCGGTCATGTAAAGCTTTTTTAAGCCCGAACTACATCGGTTTTGATCCCATTCGGGTATGTAGGCAAAGGACCTTGTCCTTCCAAACCAAACAAAAAAACAAACAGAACATTTTCTTTCTTTCAATAATTTGAACAACCTTTGTTCATAGGTCGCAACAAACTTTTATCAACCAAATCAGTCAGGTGTCATCCCCAGTCTGTATCGTCCAATGATGTCACCTCTCTTTTATGCCAAGTGGCAGTTCTTTAACGAACGGCTTGTGCATCTTTCATCATATGCTTGTACCAAGGGGCAGTTCTTTGACGAACAATTTGTGTATCCCCAGGAAGTCAATTTTTGTCCAAACAATCAACAAGCCCAATTGTCATTGGCACCTACCCACAAAAAGCCCAACCACCATTGGCATCTAAGGCTGGATATCGATCATGCTTCCAAAATGATCCTTATATACCCAGCGAAGTTACAAGCAAAGCCCAATCTTATTGGCATGTCCCCCAGTGGAGTCTCATCTTACCAAAGCCCGACCTCGCATCTCACCCCAAAAGCCCGACTTTGCTCGGCACCCAAATCATAACCCCCAGCGTCCAACGTGACGTCTGTCATCCCCCAGGTCAGCATAATTCATGCATCATATCAAAATCATTCATTAGCATGCATCTCACATTCATATCATGCATTTCCCACAACAAACAGTCGAGTGTCATCCCCAACCTGTCTGGTCTAGGGATTTCAATCTCCTTTTCGCCAAGCGGTAGTTCTTTAACGAACAGCTTGTGCTCCTCTCATTGTATCATTGTATCAAGGGGCAATTCCTTAACAAACGTTTTGGGTATCCCCAGTACAAGTCCATCTCTCACACGACGTCCCCAGTGACAGTCATGCATTCATGCATTCATACATTATACATTTATACATTCGTACATGTGTACGTTCACCCATTCGGGTGTTTGTACATTCATGCATTCATGCATTTGTACATACATACATTTATGCATGCAACATATCATTCATACATGGTTGTTCTAACCATCGTGGGTCTCACCAATCAATCACGAACAATTCGTGAATTCTTTTTCCCCAAGTGTCATCCCCAGTCTGTCTGGTTCAGAGATGTCACCCTTTTACGCCAAATGGCAGTTCAAACGAACAGCTTGCGCGTCCTTTTATCATGTCTTTATGCCAAGTGGCAGTTCTTTAAGGAACAGCTTGTGCATATTCCCCAGTGTTGTGCCAAGTGGCAAGTTCTTTAATGAACAGCTTGTGCATCCTTTCTCCCCAATTGAAGGGGCAGTTCTGTAAGGAACGGCTTGTCAGCCGTATCCCCAGTGTCGTCAGTGGCCAGTTCGGCAACAACCCGAACCGCTGACATTCTTTTTTATTTCCTGTCGTCAATGGCAAGTTCGGCAACAACCCGAACAGTTGACACTTTCTTTTTTATTTCCTGTCGTCAATGGCAAGTTCGGCAACAACCCGAACAGTTGACATTCTTTTCATTTCTTTTCATTTCCTATCGTCAGTGGCCAGTTCTGCACCAACCCGAACAGCTAACATTCTTTTTTATTTCCTGTCGTCAATGGCAAGTTCGGCAACAACCCGAACAGTTGACATTTTCTTCTTATTTCCTGTCGTCAATGGCAAGTTCGGCAACAACCCGAACAGTTGACATTCTTTTCATTTACCTTTTCATTTTTGTCGTCAGTGGCAAGTTCGGCAACAACCCGAACAGCTGGCATTTACCTTTTCATTTTTTTTGTCGTCTGTGGCAAGTTCGGCAACAACCCGAACAGCTGACACTTATCCCCAGTGGAGCCATGTTCCCCGGTAAAGTCGGATCCCGCTTCTTTAACGAACCCGAGTATCCCTTTGTCTCTTTTTATCCCCAGTGTGATCTTTTTTTTATCGTCTTTGCATTCATGTTTACATTACAAGCATTCATAACATTTGCATACATGCATTCATAGCATTTACAATTCAGAAAAATATTTAGTCAAAAAATGGCGTACTCTATATTTAAGTCTCTTCGACCCGTCCATTTCAAATTTCACTTTCAATCTCCGGGACGAAGAAACTTAAATAGGGGCATCCCTTAATCTTTGTCGCGTCGAATTTCGGATGTCAAGCTATTGGGAAGCTTTGAATCACTAATGTTAAATCACGACTGAACTTTTAATTTTCCGGGGAGAAAAGGAAAAAAGTTCGAAATTACCTTGAAAAAAAGATTTTAGGTTCGAAAGTCGATTATGCGAGGGGAAGGTATTAGCACCCCTCACATCCGTTGTACTCAACGGGAACCTCTTAGTCGGCTTAGGCTTAAAATGTTTCGAGAGTTTTACTTGCGTGTTTAAACATATAAAAGGAAATAAAACAACATAAAGTGAAGTGAAGAAAAAGATAAAAAAAAAACGAAAGGGAAAAAAAGTTTTTTATTAATGGGCTTGACAAGATGTCGATCTTGCTCCTACGTATCTCCCGGTAGTCGGAGAATTCAAAGCGTACGTAGTTCTTTGGGTAGAAAAAGTTTGTACGTTGGTTCGTTTTAGTTAAAAAAGATTTGATCGCGTCCGAGCGAAAAAAGTTGGGAAAAAAAAGAAAGTAATGAAAGTAAATGTCAACTGTTCGGGTTGTTGCCGAACTGGCCATTGACGAAAAGGAAGTAAATGTCAGCTGTTCGGGTTGTTGCCGAACTGGCCACTGACGACAATGCATAAAGGTAAATGATTTGGTAAAAAAGGATTTGCACTCGGACGTGAACAAAGGTTTTAAAACGCACGACAGCGTAAAAAGTTTTTAATGATGAAAGACAGACGCTAAGGCGATAAACTCGCGCAAGGCGTAAATGTTTTAAGAAAAAAGACAAACGCACGGAGGCGTAAAAAGTTTGAAAATAAACGACAAACGCGCGGAGGCGTAAAATGTTTGAAAATAAACGCGCAAAGGCGTGAAAGGTTCGGATTGACCACGAGGGCCAAGAAAAGGTTAAAAAATGGCCACAAGGGGGCCAAGGGAAGGTTGAGCGTGCAAGACGCGTCAAAGGCGGAATGATGGTTGCCCGAGCGACGAGACATACGTCACGCATTCGTGCAACCGAGGTTTGGGGAGACATACGTCAAGCCATTCCCGTTTCATTCAAGTTTGGTTTTGTTGGGACTCTAAGGAATCTCAAAGGGAACAAAAATGCCTTAAAGGGAAAAAAGGAAATCACGAACAAGTTTGTTGTTCGAGTTTATTAAAATCATGAACGTTACTTGTTACTTAAGCTATTGAAACTCAAGAACAAGCGTTTGTTCAAGTTTGAACGATGAACAAGATCATAAAACATACACAAATTTGGAAAGTTCACAAGTTCGGCTCAATTTCGAGTTGGATTGAAAAAAGAGTGAGCAAGCTCGGCTTAAGTTCGCGTTTGGATTGAAAATCATGAACAACATGGTTGTTCAAGTTTGTTTTGTAAATAGACGAACTTAGCTTATTGCTCAAACTTGGTTTTGAAAATTGAAGAACGTAACTTGTTTCACAAGTTACTCAAAATTTATCGCACGAACTTGTGAAATTTCCAAAGTTGTGCATGATTATGAATTGGGTTTGGACAAAAATGGTTTTAAACCTCTTTAGGTTCTGAATCAAGGGCTGGAACCCCAAAAATTTGACATTTGGATGCCTGATTCATGTTCTGAGTTTCACATACTTCGCAGAGCGACTAGGACTTGGCTCTGCGAAGTCAGGTTCTGATGTGTTCGCAGTGCGAGCAATACTTTGCTCTGCGAAGTATGCGAAATTTTGAACTCAGAAGCTGTTTCTGAACAGAAGTTCAGAAACTGCTTCTAAGCAAGCTTCAGAACCTAAAGGGGGTTAAAAAGCTTTGCAAAATTGAAGAAAAAGGAGGGTAAAAACTCAGTTTCAAGGCTTGGCCCCTTTGAGGTCCCTTTTTGAGTTTCAAAGGGGGTTTTTGTGCACAAAGTGAAATTGAACAAAGCAAATAATGAAAACAGCAAACACAATGAAAAATAAAGATTAAAGGAGACTTACAAAACTCCTAGCAATAGGTTGGAAGTGGCTTGCTTGATTGGTTGAAGGCTATGAACAATGAGCTCTAATTGGTTTTTTGCTTTGTGTATGAACTGATTTGGTGCTGCAATGTGAGGGAATTTGGTGTGAATTTCGTGTGTGTAAGGTTGTTTTTTGGTCTATTGATTGTGTGTGCAACCGCTTTTTTTCCTTATGCCTTGCCATTCCTTTTATAGGCAAAAAATGCAATCCTTGCAATGATGAACAAAATCCTATAACCTAGCTGTTTTGGGGCTAAATTCAGGCTAGAACACTTTGCATTTAATGCTAATGGATAGGAATTGCTTTGCCTTGTGCCAAGGGGCAAGACCTTGACTGATCTCAGCCACAAATGCAGCTGATTCTAGAAGGTAATGATGAGAAAAACTGAAAAACAGGGCAGCTGCAAAGGGGGTGATTCTTGGGATCAATCCTTGCAATCTTGGAAGGCCAAGCAATGAAAACGTGTACTGCCATGTACAGGGAGATTGGGGGAAGCAAAATGAACATGTGGGCTGGTGTGTGGGAGGAGAAATCCAGCTCAAAACAGGGCAGCACAAACAGCTTTTTGCAAGCAAAAACCACTCAAGTTTGACTGGTTTTGGTGAGGAAAAAGGGAAGGAAAGGGATCAAGTAGCTGGCTGACAAGCTTAGGTTGGATGATGGGTCAATTTTTAGGGACAAAAGCTGACCAAGGGCAGCCAATTTGTTTGAGCACATGTAAGGTTGGAAGAAAATCCTTCTTTCCTTTTACCTTTAATGTCACACTTTGATTCTTACCTTGCTGCACTAAATCGGTCACAAATGGCAATAACAATAATAATAATACTAATAATAACAATTACAAGTGAAAACAAAGCAGATAAATCAAAGAAAATAAAAATTCTGCAGAAAATCGCAGAGGTCGCAGTGCGAAGGTAACTTCGCACAGCGAACTTCCCCTTTTTTGGATTTTTTTGTATTTTTTAAAAAATAAAAGGTGGAAATGAATAATAAATAATAATAAGGATAAATGAAAATGATAATAATAAATAATGATAATAAAAATAAAAGGTAATGAGAATGAAAATGATGATGCAAAAAAATAAAAATAGTAATGATAATAATACTGAAAATGATGATAATAAAAATAAAAATGATGAAAAACTTAATGTTATTAATTAGTAAAACCTTACTAATGATAATAGATAATAATGATATTATTAATGAAAATAGAATAACAATAATATTAATAATATTAAGGATAATGATAATAGTAATGCTAATAATGATAAAATGCAAATAGAATACCATGATAAGAATGAAATGATAAAAGGTAATAATAAGTAATGAAATAATAAAAGATAAACCAAGTAAAAAACATAAGTCAAAAAATGGGGTATGACAGATGCCCCTATTTAAGTTTCTTCGTCCCGGAGATTGAAAGTGAAATTTGAAATGGACGGGTCGAAGAGACTTAAATATAGAGTACGCCATTTTTTGACTAAATATTTTTCTGAATTGTAAATGCTATGAATGCATGTATGCAAATGTTATGAATGCTTGTAATGTAAACATGAATGCAAAGACGATAAAAAAAGATCACACTGGGGATAAAAAGAGACAAAGGGATACCCGGGTTCGTTAAAGAAGCGGGATCCGACTTTACCGGGGAACATGGCTCCACTGGGGATAAGTGTCAGCTGTTCGGGTTGTTGCCGAACTTGCCACTGACGACAAAAAAAAATGAAAAGGTAAATGCCAGCTGTTCGGGTTGTTGCCGAACTTGCCACTGACGACAAAAATGAAAAGGTAAATGAAAAGAATGTCAACTGTTCGGGTTGTTGCCGAACTTGCCATTGACGACAGGAAATAAGAAGAAAATGTCAACTGTTCGGGTTGTTGCCGAACTTGCCATTGACGACAAGAAATAAAAAAGAATGTCAGCTGTTCGGGTTGTTGCCGAACTGGCCACTGACGACAGGAAATGAAAAGAAAGAATGTCAAATGTTCGGGTTGTTGCCGAACTTGCCATTGACGACGGGAAATAAAAAGAAATGTCAACTGTTCGGGTTGTTGCCGAACTGTTCATTGACGACAGGAAATAAAAAGAGATGTCAACTGTTCGGGTTGTTGCCGAACTGTTCATTGACGACACTGGGGATGCGGCTGACAAGCCGTTCCTTACAGAACTGCCCCTTCAATTGGGGAGAAAGGATGCACAAGCTGTTCATTAAAGAACTTGCCACTTGGCACAACACTGGGGAGTACGCACAAGCTGTTCATTAAAGAACTGCCACTTGGCATAAAGACATGATAAAAAGACGCGCAAGCTGTTCGTTTTAACTGCCACTTGGCATAAAAGGTGACATCTCTGGACCAGGCAGACTGGGGATGACACTTGGGGAAAAAGAATTCACGAATTGCTCGTGATTGATTGGTGAGACTCATGATAGTTAGAGTAACCATGTATGATATGTAGTATGCTGCATGCATAAATGTACGTATGTGTGAATGCATGAATGTATGAATGCATGAATGCATGACTGTCACTGGGGACGTCGTGTGAGAGATGGACTTGTACTGCGGATACCCAAAACGTTTGTTAAGGAATTGCCCCTTGATACAATGATACAATGAGAGGAGCACAAGCTGTTCGTTAAAGAACTACCGCTTGGCGAAAAGGAGATTGAAATCCCTAGACCAGACAGGTTGGGGATGACACTCGACTGTTTGTTGTGGGAAATGCATGATATGAATGTGAGATGCATGTTAATGAATGATTTTGATATGATGCATGAATTATGCTGACCTGGGGGATGACAGACGTCACGTTGGACGCTGGGGGTTATGATTTGGGTGCCGAGCAAAGTCGGGCTTTTGGGGTGAGATGCGAGGTCGGGCTTTGGTAAGATGAGACTCCACTGGGGGATATGCCAATAAGATTGGGCTTTGCTTGTGACTTCGCTGGGGGTATAAGGATCATTTTGGAAGCATGATCGATATCCAGCCTTAGATGCCAATGGTGGTTGGGCTTTTGTAAGTAGGTGCCAATGACAATTGGGCTTGTTGATTGTAGGTGCAAAGATTGACTTCCTGGGGATACACAAATTGTTCGTCAAAGAACTGCCCCTTGGTACAAGCATATGATGAAAGATGCACAAGTCGTTCGTTAAAGAACTGCCACTTGTCATAAAAGAGAGGTGACATCATTGGACCATACAGACTGGGGATGACACCTGACTGATTTGGTTGATAAAAGTTTGTTGCGACCTATGAACAAAGGTTGTTCAAATTATTGAAAGAAAGAAAATGTTCTGTTTGTCTTTTTTGTTTGGTTTGGAAGGACAAGGTCCTTTGCCTACATACCCGAATGGGATCAAAACCGATGTAGTTCGGGCTTAAAAAAGCTTTACATGACCGATAAACTTGATGAGACAAGATTAGACCGGTAAGACGAAAAGTGGACCGACGTCGCATTGCAAACACTCGGTAATCCTCAATGGGGATGATACCAAGGGATACATCCAAAACGCTTGGCGGGGTAAAACCGCAACCATTGGTGGGGAACACATGCCTCATAGGGAGATGGGATGCCGAGCGAGGTCGGGCTTTTGGTTATGATTTGATGTCGAGCGAGGTCGGGCTTTGGTTGATTGGATGCCGAGCGAGGTCGGGCTTTGGTTGATTGGATGCCGAGCGAGGTCGGGCTTTGGTGTTTGGATGCCGAGCGAGGTCGGGCTTTGGTTGATTGGATGCCGAGCGAGGTCGGGCTTAGATGATGGGTTGTCGAGCGAGGTCGGGCTTTATATGATGGGTTGCCGAGCGAGGTCGGGCTTTATATGTTGGGTTGCCGAGTGAGGTCGGGCTTTATATGATGGGTTGCCGAGCGAGGTCGGGCTTTGTATGATGGGTTGCCGAGCGAGGTCGGGCTTTGGTGATTGGTTGCCGAGCGAAGTCGGGCTTTTTATGATTGGAATGGCCAATGAACTTGGGCTTTTGTTGGAAATGTGAGGAATGTCAATGACGACTGGGCCACTTGTGAGTTGTGAGGGAGGGCCAAGCATGGTTGGGCTTTTTGAATGATTGTGTACCGAGCATGGTCGGACTTTGTGAATGATTAGGTGCCAAACATGGTTGGGCTTCGATTTGAAATTGTGGGTGCCAATGAGAATTGGGCTTTTTGGTAATGTGGGTTGGTTTGAAATTTCGGATTGCATGATTCATATGAGATTTGCACAAGCAATTTTGATGTTCCCATTAATCCAAGACTGCACTAAACACAAAATTTATATCATACAGCTCAAGTTAAAACATGTTTATCAATGAACCAACCTAACACACATTTTTGTTAAACAAATTGAATATTAATTGTGGGGGGTATTGAACACTCATCCGGCAAGTTTGCTAACATACCGATCAAGTTATGTGTCCATCTAATCATTGTTTCTAAAAGCACAAAAGCATTGATCACAAGGTCTTTGAGGGTTGTAATTGGGCTTGGCTACAAAAGAAATGTCATATGTGGGGAAATTGAATTCAAAAGGCCAAGCAAGAGGAACATTCTTTCTAATTTACACCCTTCTCCTTTTTTCAATCACAACTTTTTGGTGATTTGCAAATGTTTTCTCTTTGATCTTGACAACCCTTTTTTGGTTTATTGATTTTTCCATTTTTCTTTTCTCTTTTCTTTTTCTTGGTTTTTCTTTCTTTCTTTTTTTTTGTTGTCAAGATCAATTCACCATTACTTGACTTTCACAAACTCCCTTTTTTTCAACTTAATCAAAGATGATACCCTAATTGAATGTTCCTTCCTCTTTCGGCAAGGGACAATAATCACGATGGTTTTAAGGGTTCAAAATGAAAGAAAAATATCAGAATTCAATGATGATTTAACTATGAACTGAATTTTTTTTTTACAAACTCCGGCAATTTCATTAAGCAATTGAGCTTATGAGAATTGGCAGTCCATAGTTAATGATTCTGATTCATTAGGCTCAAAGGGGTTGACAAATACTCACTGCTCACAGGGTGGGCTATTTGTGGTCAAGTGTTTTCACTCATTTTCAAAAAAAATGCCTCGATCATGCCAATGCTTTCGTACAATTTAAAACAAAATTCAGATTTAACATAAAAAGATCGAGTTTAAACAAAAAATGCCGGTTTCCTGCATATATATATGATGATTTTGAGGATTCCTCACATTTTGGCTGGTTCTAAACGGTTCACCGAATAAACATATCAAAAACACAAACGGTATGATATAACTTTTGTACTAAGTACATATTCTCATTTCGAGTTTAAACCTAGGAAAACAGGAAACATGTACCTTAGCTTTGCGCAAATTAATCAAATTTTATCATTACCATGCATCTGGGGTTGAATGCTTTGGATCAAACCATATGATGTGATAGGATGCCGATCAAGGTCGGGCTTTGATTGTGAATTGTGCCAATGATGATTGGACTTTGGTTGGAAATTGTATTTGTGAAGTCGCCATTGAAAATTGGACTTTTGTAGGAGATTGAGGAATGCCAATGACGACTGGACTTTTTGTGAATTTGGGGAAAAGGCCGCAGTAGCCTGGGGGTTGGTAATCTCGGGTTGAGGTACCGAAATCTTTTGAAGAGTAGTGGGAATAGGGATGAATTCCTCACCAAAGTCGAATAACATGCCCCATGTACAAACGGGGGGATAGTTGCCCCTTGTTATATGTGTGGGCTGCTTTGGGACGACGAGCCACTTTTCCTTAATGGGATGACACGTAGTGTTGCGAATGAAAATGCAAACACCGACGACTCAATTCGGATTGTAAGGAATCCTTATGATAAGAAGGGAAAGGAGTTTTGGACTCGAAGATGAACGTATGCATGATATGAATGATGTATGTAAATGCATGAAAAAAAATTTGTTTTGCTTTACAAGGAAATTAAAAAGTGCAATTAATTTCCTATAAAGCAAAGTGATATGCGAAAATTATTTTCCATGAAGGTAAATGTATGCATATGTATGACATGTATGTTCAAAATTTCCCCCATCCTCACGTGTAGGCTCTAAAGGTAAGATTTCCTAAGAAGAGGTCCCTAGAGTCATCGATCTCACATGGAATTAAGGTTGTCTATGGACATACGTCAACATGACTTCAATTAATTCCACGTGAAAATCTCCTCTAAGCGGGGTTGGGCATCCTACCTCACGGACATACGTCAACGCGGGCTTCCGCTCACAACCACCATTCTAACTTAGTTTTCTCTCGAGCTCGGGTAGAGAGCCTCACACGTCCGGCATTAACCTGAACAATGTGGAGTAACACCGCTCAAGTAACAAACCCCACAATTGATATATATAAATATGAAGCAAAATGACATATGTAAATGTAGAGCAAATGAATAAACAAATAATGATAAGAAAATATAAACACGCAAGTAAAATGAAACAAAGTGTTTTATGCACACGACGTCCCCAGTGAAGTCGCCATCTTTGTCGCGTCGAATTTCGGATGTCAAGCTATTGGGAAGCTTTGAATCACTAATGTTAAATCACGACTGAACTTTTAATTTTCCGGGGAGAAAAGGAAAAAAGTTCGAAATTACCTTGAAAAAAAGATTTTAGGTTCGAAAGTCGATTATGCGAGGGGAAGGTATTAGCACCCCTCACATCCGTTGTACTCAACGGGAACCTCTTAGTCGGCTTAGGCTTAAAATGTTTCGAGAGTTTTACTTGCGTGTTTAAACATATAAAAGGAAATAAAACAACATAAAGTGAAGTGAAGAAAAAGATAAAAACAAACGAAAGGGAAAAAAAGTTTTTTATTAATGGGCTTGACAAGATGTCGATCTTGCTCCTACGTATCTCCCGGTAGTCGGAGAATTCAAAGCGTACGTAGTTCTTTGGGTAGAAAAAGTTTGTACGTTGGTTCGTTTTAGTTAAAAAAGATTTGATCGCGTCCGAGCGAAAAAAGTTGGGAAAAAAAAGAAAGTAATGAAAGTAAATGTCAACTGTTCGGGTTGTTGCCGAACTGGCCATTGACGAAAAGGAAGTAAATGTCAGCTGTTCGGGTTGTTGCCGAACTGGCCACTGACGACAATGCATAAAGGTAAATGATTTGGTAAAAAAGGATTTGCACTCGGACGTGAACAAAGGTTTTAAAACGCACGACAGCGTAAAAAGTTTTTAATGATGAAAGACGGACGCTAAGGCGATAAACTCGCGCAAGGCGTAAATGTTTTAAGAAAAAAGACAAACGCACGGAGGCGTAAAAAGTTTGAAAATAAACGACAAACGCGCGGAGGCGTAAAATGTTTGAAAATAAACGCGCAAAGGCGTGAAAGGTTCGGATTGACCACGAGGGCCAAGAAAAGGTTAAAAAATGGCCACAAGGGGGCCAAGGGAAGGTTGAGCGTGCAAGACGCGTCAAAGGCGGAATGACGGTTGCCCGAGCGACGAGACATACGTCACGCATTCGTGCAACCGAGGTTTGGGGAGACATACGTCAAGCCATTCCCGTTTCATTCAAGTTTGGTTTTGTTGGGACTCTAAGGAATCTCAAAGGGAACAAAAATGCCTTAAAGGGAAAAAAGGAAATCACGAACAAGTTTGTTGTTCGAGTTTATTAAAATCATGAACGTTACTTGTTACTTAAGCTATTGAAACTCAAGAACAAGCGTTTGTTCAAGTTTGAACGATGAACAAGATCATAAAACATACACAAATTTGGAAAGTTCACAAGTTCGGCTCAATTTCGAGTTGGATTGAAAAAAGAGTGAGCAAGCTCGGCTTAAGTTCGCGTTTGGATTGAAAATCATGAACAACATGGTTGTTCAAGTTTGTTTTGTAAATAGACGAACTTAGCTTATTGCTCAAACTTGGTTTTGAAAATTGAAGAACGTAACTTGTTTCACAAGTTACTCAAAATTTATCGCACGAACTTGTGAAATTTCCAAAGTTGTGCATGATTATGAATTGGGTTTGGACAAAAATGGTTTTAAACCTCTTTAGGTTCTGAATCAAGGGCTGGAACCCCAAAAATTTGACATTTGGATGCCTGATTCATGTTCTGAGTTTCACATACTTCGCAGAGCAACCAGAACTTGGCTCTGCGAAGTCAGGTTCTGATGTGTTCGCAGTGCGAGCAATACTTTGCTCTGCGAAGTATGCGAAATTTTGAACTCAGAAGCTGTTTCTGAACAGAAGTTCAGAAACTGCTTCTAAGCAAGCTTCAGAACCTAAAGGGGGTTAAAAAGCTTTGCAAAATTGAAGAAAAAGGAGGGTAAAAACTCAGTTTCAAGGCTTGGCCCCTTTGAGGTCCCTTTTTGAGTTTCAAAGGGGGTTTTTGCGCACAAAGTGAAATTGAACAAAGCAAATAATGAAAACAGCAAACACAATGAAAAATAAAGATTAAAGGAGACTTACAGAACTCCTAGCAATAGGTTGGAAGTGGCTTGCTTGATTGGTTGAAGGCTATGAACAATGAACTCTAATTGGTTTTTTGCTTTGTGTATGAACTGATTTGGTGCTGCAATTTGAGGGAATTTGGTGTGAATTTCGTGTGTGTAAGGTTGTTTTTTGGTCTATTGATTGTGTGTGCAACCGCTTTTTTTCCTTATGCCTTGCCATTCCTTTTATAGGCAAAAAATGCAATCCTTGCAATGATGAACAAAATCCTAGAACCTAGCTGTTTTGGGGCTAAATTCAGGCTAGAACACTTTGCATTTAATGCTAATGGATAGGAATTGCTTTGCCTTGTGCCAAGGGGCAAGACCTTGACTGATCTCAGCCACAAATGCAGCTGATTCTAGAAGGTAATGATGAGAAAAACTGAAAAACAGGGCAGCTGCAAAGGGGGTGATTCTTGGGATCAATCCTTGCAATCTTGGAAGGCCAAGCATTGAAAACGTGTACTGCCATGTACAGGGAGATTGGGGGAAGCAAAATGAACATGTGGGCTGGTGTGTGGGAGGAGAAATCCAGCTCAAAACAGGGCAGCACAAACAGCTTTTTGGAAGCAAAAACCACTCAAGTTTGACTGGTTTTGGTGAGGAAAAGGGGAAGGAAAGGGATCAAGTCTGGCAAGCTTAGGTTGGATGATGGGTCAATTTGGAGGGACAAAAGCTGACCAAGGGCAGCCAATTTGTTTGAGCACATGTAAGGTTGGAAGAAAATCCTTCTTTCCTTTTACCTTTAATGTCACACTTTGATTCTTACCTTGCTGCACTAAATCGGTCACAAATGGCAATAACAATAATAATAATACTAATAATAACAATTACAAGTGAAAACAAAGCAGATAAATCAAAGAAAATAAAAATTCTGCAGAAAATCGCAGAGGTCGCAGTGCGAAGGTAACTTCGCACTGCGAACTTCCCCTTTTTTGGATTTTTTTTGTATTTTTTAAAAAATAAAAGGTGGAAATGAATAATAAATAATAATAAGGATAAATGAAAATGATAATAATAAATAATGATAATAAAAATAAAAGGTAATGAGAATGAAAATGATGATGCAAATAAATAAAAATAGTAACGATAATAATACTGAAAATGATGATAATAAAAATAAAAATGATGAAAAACTTAATGTTATTAATTAGAAAAACCTTACAAATGATAATAGATAATAATGATATTATTAATGAAAATAGAATAACAATAATATTAATAATATTAAGGATAATGATAATAGTAATGCTAATAATGATAAAATGCAAATAGAATACCATGATAAGAATGAAATGATAAAAGGTAATAATAAGTAATGAAATAATAAAAGATAAAACAAGTAAAAAACATAAGTCAAAAAATGGGGTATGACAGATTTCATATAAACGCGCAAAGGCGTGAAAGTGAACACATTTCTGGTATGACAGAAATTCCAATCTTTGTCGCGTCGAATTTCGGATGTCAAGCTATTGGGAAGCTTTGAATCACTAATGTTAAATCACGACTGAACTTTTAATTTTCCGGGGAGAAAAGGAAAAAAGTTCGAAATTACCTTGAAAAAAAGATTTTAGGTTCGAAAGTCGATTATGCGAGGGGAACGTATTAGCACCCCTCACATCCGTTATACTCAACGGGAACCTCTTAGTCGGCTTAGGCTTAAAATGTTTCGAGAGTTTTACTTGCGTGTTTAAACATATAAAAGGAAATAAAACAACATAATGTGAAGTGAAGAAAAAGATAAAAACAAACGAAAGGGAAAAAAAGTTTTTTATTAACGGGCTTGACAAGATGTCGATCTTGCTCCTACGTATCTCCCGGTAGTCGGAGAATTCAAAGCGTACGTAGTTCTTTGGGTAGAAAAAGTTTGTATGTTGGTTCGTTTTAGTTAAAAAAGATTTGATCGCGTCCGAGCGAAAAAGTTTGAAAAAAGAGAAAGTAAAGAAAGTAAATGTCAACTGTTCGGGTTGTTGCCGAACTGGTCATTGACGAAAAGGAAGTAAATGTCAGCTGTTCGGGTTGTTGCCGAACTGGCCACTGACGACAATGCATAAAGGTAAATGATTTGGTAAAAAAGGATTTGCACTCGGACGTGAACAAAGGTTTTAAAACGCACGACAGCGTAAAAAGTTTTAAATGATGAAAGACGGACGCTAAGGCGATAAACTCGCGCAAGGCGTAAATGTTTTAAGAAAAAAAGACAAACGCACGGAGGCGTAAAAAGTTTGAAAATAAACGACAAACGCGCGGAGGCGTAAAATGTTTGAAAATAAACGCGCAAAGGCGTGAAAGGTTCGGATTGACCACGAGGGCCAAGAAAAGGTTAAAAAATGGCCACAAGGGGGCCAAGGGAAGGTTGAGCGTGCAAGACGCGTCAAAGGCGGAATGACGGTTGCCCGAGCGACGAGACATACGTCACGCATTCGTGCAACCGAGGTTTGGGGAGACATATGTCAAGCCATTCCCGTTTCATTCAAGTTTGGTTTTGTTGGAACTTTAAGGAATCTCAAAGGGAACAAAAATGCCTTAAAGGGAAAAAAGGAAATCACGAACAAGTTTGTTGTTCGAGTTTATTAAAATCATGAACGTTACTTGTTGCTTAAGCTATTGAAACTCAAGAACAAGCGTTTGTTCAAGTTTGAACGATGAACAAGATCATAAAACATACACAAATTTGGAAAGTTCACAAGTTCGGCTCAATTTCGAGTTGGATTGAAAAAAGAGTGAGCAAGCTCGGCTTAAGTTCGCGTTTGGATTGAAAATCATGAACAACATGGTTGTTCAAGTTTGTTTTGTAAATAGACGAACTTAGCTTATTGCTCAAACTTGGTTTTGAAAATTGAAGAACGTAACTTGTTTCACAAGTTACTCAAAATTTATCGCACGAACTTGTGAAATTTCCAAAGTTGTGCATGATTACGAATGGGGTTTGGACAAAAATGATTTTAACCCTCTTTAGGTTCTGAATCAAGGGCTGGAACCCCAAAAATTTGACATTTGGATGCCTGATTCATGTTCTGAGTTTCACATACTTCGCAGAGCGACCAGGACTTGGCTCTGCGAAGTCAGGTTCTGATGTGTTCGCAGTGCGAGCAATACTTTGCTCTGCGAAGTATGCGAAATTTTGAACTCAGAAGCTGTTTCTGAACAGAAGTTCAGAAACTGCTTCTAAGCAAGCTTCAGAACCTAAAGGGGGTTAAAAAGCTTTGCAAAATTGAAGAAAAAGGAGGGTAAAAACTCAGTTTCAAGGCTTGGCCCCTTTGAGATCCCTTTTTGAGTTTCAAAGGGGGTTTTTGTGCACAAAGTGAAATTGAACAAAGCAAATAATGAAAACAGCAAACACAATGAAAAATAAAGATTAAAGGAGACTTACAGAACTCCTAGCAATAGGTTGGAAGTGGCTTGCTTGATTGGTTGAAGGCTATGAACAATGAGCTCTAATTGGTTTTTTGCTTTGTGTATGAACTGATTTGGTGCTGCAATGTGAGGGAATTTGGTGTGAATTTCGTGTGTGTAAGGTTGTTTTTTGGTCTATTGATTGTGTGTGCAACTCGTTTTTTTTTCCTTATGCCTTGCCATTCCTTTTATAGGCAAAAATGCAATCCTTGCAATGATGAACAAAATCCTAGAACCTAGCTGTTTTGGGGCTAAATTCAGGCTAGAACACTTTGCATTTAATGCTAATGGATAGGAATTGCTTTGCCTTGTGCCAAGGGGCAAGACCTTGACTGATCTCAGCCACAAATGCAGCTGATTCTAGAAGGTAATGATGAGAAAAACTGAAAAACAGGGCAGCTGCAAAGGGGATGATTCTTGGGATCAATCCTTGCAATCTTGGAAGGCCAAACAATGAAAACGTGTACTGCCATGTACAGGGAGATTGGGGGAAGCAAAATGAACATGTGGGCTGGTGTGTGGGAGGAGAAATCCAGCTCAAAAAAGGGCAGCACAAACAGCTTTTTGCAAGCAAAATCCACTCAAGTTTGACTGGTTTTGGTGAGGAAAAAGGGAAGGAAAGGGATCAAGTAGCTGGCTGGCAAGCTTAGGTTGGATGATGGGTCAATTTGGAGGGACAAAAGCTGACCAAGGGCAGCCAATTTGTTTGAGCACATGTAAGGTTGGAAGAAAATCCTTCTTTCCTTTTACCTTTAATGTCACACTTTGATTCTTACCTTGCTGCACTAAATCAGTCACAAATGGCAATAACAATAATAATAATACTAATAATAACAATTTCAAGTGAAAACAAAGCAGATAAATCAAAGAAAATAAAAATTCTGCAGAAAATCGCAGAGGTCGCAGTGTGAAGGTAACTTCGCACTGCGAACTTCCCCTTTTTTGGATTTTTTTTGTATTTTTTAAAAAATAAAAGGTGGAAATGAATAATAAATAATAATAAGGATAAATGAAAATGATAATAATAATAAATAATGATAATAAAAATAAAAGGTAATGAGAATGAAAATGATGATGCAAATAAATAAAAATAGTAATGATAATAATACTGAAAATGATGATAATAAAAATAAAAATGATGAAAAACTTAATGTTATTAATTAGTAAAACCTTACTAATGATAATAGATAATAATGATATTATTAATGAAAATAGAATAACAATAATATTAATAATATTAAGGATAATGATAATAGTAATGCTAATAATGATAAAATGCAAATAGAATACCACGATAAGAATGAAATGATAAAAGATAATAATAAGTAATGAAATAATAAAAGATAAAACAAGTAAAAAATATAAGTCAAAAAATGGGGTATGACACGAGTCTTCTTCCAGATGATGTCATGCAAGTTAAGTCCTATGTGAACTTTCCTTAACATTAGTTTTGTTCAGCTCAAGTTTTTTTTTAAAGTAAATCATGATATCATCAATCAAACAAGTCCAAAATGTGGGGCCCACTTCTGTTTTAGCTTTAGGTCTCGGTCTCAATTTTCTTCCCTTTTGTTACAATAAAAAAAGCAAGAAAAATTCATATAATCAACTCCTTTTTTGTTTCATTATACATCAAATCAAATAATATTTAAAATTACGATAATTTGTTTTGGGTGAGATTCTTTCCCCCCCTGCATCACGCAAATAATGGAACTTCTCAATTTATATTGGATAATAGCGAATTGGTCCAACCTTCGTTTGCAAATGTCTATTTTCTTGGAATCCTATACATCATACATGGCATCTCAATTTATAGTCAAGTAGGAGTCAATGACAAAACCTTAGTTATATGAGAGAAAAAACTCAAATTTACTTTGAGTTTTTTTAGAGTATTACTAGTGCAATGGATCGATGTCATATGACAAAAAAAATTATTATATTTGTGGAAGTCATTTTTTTTACAAGCTGTCTTGCGATGAATTAGATTGAAATCAACTTTTAAAATAGAATTAAAATATATTCAATATCCACTAAATCACATATTATTGGATCACTTTTTAGATTTTTGGCCGTCTCAAAAAAAAATCACATATTAGCTAGATATGATATAACCTTAATCAAAAAATGAGTTTGCATCAACCCAAATTCTAAATTTCACACGTAATCATGGTGCAAAATACTAGTGGTCCAAATAACAATTTCAAATACCAAAATATTCAACACACCCACGAATTTTCCAACTCTTGTGTCGTCTAGTAAAACGTAATCACCAAGAAACTCACAACAAAACATAGAGAACCTACGTGGTCCTTTCCATGTGGAAGAAGTACACATGAAACACTCTTATTATACTCTCTATAAATACCACACCCTTTTAGTTCATACAACACAAAAGTTAGAAACAAAACAACCCAATATATTCTCTTACATTTAAACATTTCAAAGTATTTTCTTTTACAACAAAATCATGATGGGAATTGGGGAAATATGGTCACAACTAGGTTCGATTATGGCTAGCATAATGTTTGTATATGCCATGTTTGACAAATTTTTCCCACCTAACCTTCGTAGATATTTTCTAAAATACACAAACAAATTCACAAACTTTATGTATCCATACATCCGTATAACCTTTCATGAGTTATCAGGAGAGCGTCTCCAACATAGTGAAACTTACAAAATCATCCAAACATACCTAAGTGCAAACTCATCACAAAGAGCTAGAAGACTTAAAGCTGAAGTTGTTAAAGATAGTCAAACCCCACTTGTTCTTAGCATGGATGACAATGAAGAAATCATAGATGAGTTCAATGGAGTCAAAGTTTGGTGGACTGCCAATTACACCACCTCAAAATCACAATCATTTTCTTACTATCCTTCTTCAGATGAAAAAAGATTCTTAACCCTAACCTTCCACAAAAGGCATCGTGAACTCATCACTACCTCTTACATCCAACATGTGTTGGATGAAGGTAAAGCTATTATGAGCAAGAATAGGCAACTTAAGCTTTACACCAACAACCCTAGTAATGATTGGTGGGGATATAAGAAATCAAAGTGGAGTCACACAACTTTTGAGCATCCTGCAAGATTTGGAACCCTAGCTATGGAACCAGAAAAGAAACAAGAGATCTTAAATGATCTTCTTAAGTTCAAGAAAGGTAAAGAGTATTATGCTAAAGTTGGAAAGGCTTGGAAACGTGGTTATCTACTTTATGGTCCACCAGGAACTGGAAAATCAACCATGATATCAGCTATTGCTAATTTCATGAACTATGATGTGTATGATCTTGAATTAACAACGGTTAAGGATAACAATGAGTTGAAAAGACTTTTGATTGAGACGTCGAGTAAATCGATTATAGTTATTGAAGATATTGATTGTTCTCTCGATCTCACCGGGCAAAGGGAGAAGAAAAAGGAGAACGATGATGATGAGAATGATGAAAAGAAGGATCCTATTAAGAAATTAGCTGAAAAAGAAAAGAAAAATGAAAGTAAGGTAACTCTTTCTGGCTTGTTGAATTTTATTGATGGAATTTGGTCAGCATGTGGATCAGAGAGGATCATAATTTTCACAACTAATTTTGTGGACAAACTTGATCCTGCTCTTATAAGGAGGGGAAGAATGGATAAGCATATAGAAATGTCTTATTGTAGCTATCAAGCTTTTAAGGTTCTTGCAAGGAACTACTTAGATGTTGAGTCTCATGAAGATTTATTTCCAATTATTGAAAAGTTGTTGGGAGAGACTAATATGACACCTGCTGATGTTGCTGAGAATTTGATGCCAAAGTCAATCACTGAAGATTTTGAAACTTGCTTGAAGAATTTGATTCAATCTCTTGAGATTGCAAAGAAAAAGGATGAGGAGGAAGCAAGGAAAAAGGTAGAGGATGAAGAAGCTCAACTCAAGGCAGAGAAGGAGAAACAAGAATTGACTCAAGAAGAAGAAAAGGTTAAGGCTGATGAAAAATTAGAGGAAAAAGTGAAGGAGAATGGTGTCAAAGAGAATGGTGTCATCCATTAATTTGGATTGGATTAATTTCAGTAATTTAAATCAATTTAGTGTATTCAGTAATCTAAATAATATTTTGAACATTTTATATAAAAGTGTAGTTAAGTATTATTATGAACATGTTCATATTTTTGGTTTTGATCAAGTAGTTTAATAGTTTTAGCTTCAACCTCTGCATATTATAATTTATAATGTATTATTTCTACCAACTGACCTGTATTTGCAGGGGATTACGCACATGTTCATATTATCAATATCAATTTTAAACAATAGCATGGTAACCGAAAAATATATGCTTTTAAGATTTTGTATGAAATAATTTTTAATCTATGAGAATGTATTATTATTCTTATGATGTGATCAAAATAGCTTTGATCCTACACACTCTCTATGGAGAGCTATTCGGGCTATTCTTCTATGGTCATAGAACTAAATAAATAATATTTGGATACACATAAAGAGATTATCCTCAAAAAAATTTACAATAATTTTTTATCAATTTTTTTGTGGGGTTATCAATTTTCTTTTTATTATTAAAAAAAATACTTTTTAATGTGGGTTCACCTCATCTCTGGATTCCTAAAGTCAAACCACTTTTTCCCAACTTTTTATTTATAGTCACGCCACTAAATTTAGGCGTGCATGTAACGTCATTTTTTCATACAGTATAATTCCTCAGTCATAAAATATAAATAAAAATTTGTCAACAAAAGTTAATGTATTTAGTTCAAAATTTGTATCAAATACATCAACTTATGTTGACTCATTTTTGTTTATATTTTAGGATGGAGTAGTATAGTATATGATGACTTGAGAAATGATATTTGAACATCTATTTTATGATAATTTTTGTGACAATTTTTTCTCTCATACTTACATTATTTTTTACTTTATTTCTGTTTATTTTGATTTTTGTACAAATACCTATTTTTCTTTATAAATTATGGTTATCCTATAAATTATCAATTAAATGTTTGTTCAAATAACATTCATCTTTTATATTAAACATTGTAACTTGCTTTCTGTCCACATCAAATAGCTTTATTAATTTTTATGACCTTTTAAGGGAGAAAACTTAGATCCAATAGCTTTAGGTCACTGTGGTACTTCTTTCCAGTAGAAACATAACGTGTGTCAGAATTGTCGTTTCTTTTGTCAAAAATTGTACGTATTTAAAGGAGAAAAAAAAAATATCTATAGAACCGGTGTTAAGAGAGGAATTGTTTTATTTTCGAAACCAGTAAAAATATCCATTGATTTGTAGTTGATACAGTGGCATTTCACGCTGCAAAGGTGAAAACTTTCTCATCATAGAAAAGTTCATTTTAACTATTAGATTAAGATGACCTTTAAAGTATACAAGTGATAGTTTTTGTGTATCATACCCAAATGCTCTTTTCACCATTGATCTATTAGCTTTAAACTTAATGGCTCGGATGGATGAAGGGCAAATTAATAGTTTCTTGGTGATCTACAATATTTACGGTGTGTATCCTCACAAAACAAAAATTAGTAGAAATTTGTTGTTATTAATATCTCATAGTACATTCAATCAATCGTTTATACCGCACCCCACCACCACCATAACCTCCTCCATCACTTTTTCAGTTGTATCCAACTTTGCGATGACCACCATAGCCATTTTTGTCTTTATGGACTTTCCCTCTCCTCGTATGCTGCCCTTCATTTGTTCCCTGCACATTTTCCTTTTTCCTTCTTGTTGTTGTTATGCAACATTTGTTTCAAAGTAGAGAGGGAAGTAAAGTAATTAAGAGGATGATTATGTTGGATAGGTTCTTGTGTTCCTTGGTACAAATTTGCAGTTCTTTTGGTTCAGATCTTTATGCTTTTTTTTTTTTTGTCTTAATTCATCTTCCTTTTTCTTTTTTTAAGGGATCTTAATTCAGATCTTTAGTAAAACAATTTTTTAATCATTTATATATTTTTTTTGGGGAAATTGTCTGTATATTTATGAATTTTAAAATGGAATTTTATGTTATACAAATTGAACTTCACGTCCTTAAAAAAAAAATTGAACTGCACTGTTTTCTCATATTAAACTACAAACTAAATTAACTAAAACCTTAAATCATTTTCATATTTTCGACATGTTGATAACAATTAGAGTCAAATAATAACAACCAAATATCAACTCATTGTTTTTTTTTTTTGAATAAATATCAACTCATTGTTTTATTTCCTTTATTTAAATTAGTATCTAGATTATTATTAATTTCATTATATTTTTTTTATAAATGTATAAATATAATTTTCAGATTTTTTGGAGACCCACACTATAAATAATCTAGACCACCAACATACTATTAATTTGCCCTTCATGCATCCAAGCCATTGAATTTAAAACTATTAAATCAATGGTGAAAAGAGTATTTGGGTATGATACACAAAAACTATCATTTGTGTACGTTAAATGTCACCTTAGATCAATTGAAAAACACAATCTTATCATACGACTATCTACATTAGATTACTTATTTTACCCCTTCTCTCTCCAGCTTTTTCTCTACTGTTGTCTCTCATGTGCAGTTTTCAGCCTTTTGATTAATCCAACGGTTGTATGGCAAGTAGAGAAAAAGGGGGCAATTAAAGGAGAGAGAAACATCATCTTCAATTTTTCTAGTAATTCTTCACCACTTTGCAACTGCAACCTCTTGATTTTAGTTTGATAATCATCATACACCCATCATCATTTAAGATACATTTTTTTGGTATATTTTCAATCCAAACAACATTTTTGCCTCTAAGATATCAAGTATCAGTTCTATGGGTCGTGTGAATATGTTTAGCTATTGAACAATTTTGGTTATATAAATTTAGTAACCAAATGGACAAATTTAATTTAACATAAAATTTGGTATTATCAAACTTAACAAAAATAGATATGCATCATTTTCCTTGTCTACAAAAACATAAGAGGAATTTTGTTAGAAGAAAAATTGAAAAGCAAAATATGATAGGAAAAATAAATTAGACTGGTGGGTGTCGAACCCTTCGCCGCCGGCAAACAGGGTGACCCAATCTAAGACAACACTGCGTCTAGATATCGAAGTGGATGGTTCCTCCACATTTCCAGTTCACACAAGATGGGAATTAGAATTGAGATGAGATGTTGGTCGGTGAAGCAGCTGGTGGCAAGGGCGGGTGCAATTTATGGCTAGGTGTGGCTATAGCCACACCAAAATTCTTCCAATTTTTTTTTACATATGAAGAATGTCTATAAAAATGAAGTGTTAGAAGAAGTTGACGGCTTATTTTGTCCCAATTAGCAATTGTTAGGGTTATAAATAGACATAGACTAATAAAATTTGCCCAAATAAAACTGCTAAAAATGCTATTTTGAAAGAAAAAGTGTAGTCTTTAATTTCATTGAGCAATTTTTATTGATATTATTGTTTTAGCGACATCAAAAAATTAATCTTGGATCCACTCCTAACCGGTGGTGTGTTTGATGTTGCTGGAGGTAGGGAGGAGAGAAGGGTTACGAAAGGTATAAAAAGAAATAATCTAGTGTTGAGTGTCTATGATAACACCATGTTCTCTATTTAATCAAATGGTTACAAATATTTTTTCTATGGTGGGAAGGTTTTCACCTTTCCCACATGAAATGACACCTGATGATATATAAGCACGAGTGCACAACAATATGAGATTATATGTGAATAATTGTTTGATGACATACATATCAAAAGTTATTCACATTGTATAATTTTTATAAGCTAAAGGATTTGTAGCAAAGGTCATTTCAGCAGTCTATTGACGGCTAACACAAATCTTCCTTCCTTAATATTCTTCTAAGAATCATGCTGCAAATCATAATTTCTAATATAATGAACTCTCAAGCTAAAATCAATTATATTTAAAAGTAATTAAATGTCTCGGAATCAATTCTAAAACTTCAAAATCAATTTTGACATCATTAAAAGTGAAGTTGTAAGTAGTATTATTAATATTATATTTAGACCTAATTTTAAACTAAATAAATTAACTTAACCTTAGTTAGTAGTATATGTGTTACAAACAATCTTGGTTTTATTTGGTAACTTCTTGAAGAAGAAGTGTGGGATCGATCCAATTAAAGGGATTTTACTTATGTGACATAATGTCACATGACATTACCCAATTCGAGTGTCACACGTGATAATACAATTTTTTTAAACATAAAAAGATGAGAGAGAATAGTTGAATTAGATTATTTGTCACAATTGAATTGGCTAATGTCACAATGTCACGTCTCTCAATCAAAAGGTTGAAGAACTATCACTCCATTTTGATTCTTGATATAAATGCAAGCACGTGGGTTCTGAAAAATAAATTCAAAAGCTGCATGTAACGTCATTTTTATTCATACAGTATATGATGACCTAAATCAACTCGTTACCATGATGTGCATGCGTTGAAAGAGATTTTTATAAGGACAAATGATATTTGAACATCTATTTTATGATAATTTTTGTGACAATTTTTTGTTTCATACTCACATTATTTTTTATTGTATTTCTTTATTGTTTTGGTTTTTGTACAAATACCTACTTTTTCTTTAGAAATTATGATTGTCTCATAAGTTATCAATTAAATGGTTGTTCAAATAACACTCTTCTTTTACGTTAAACATTGTAACTTGCTTTTGGTCCTCATCAAATAGCTTTATTAATTTTTAGGATTAAATAAGTTTTTCGTCCCAAAAAATATAGCGAATTTTGATTTTAGTCCCTAAAAAATTAAACAGAATGTTTTTGTCCTCACAAAAATTTTATTTAGTTTTTGGTTCCTAATGACCAATTTATGTTAATATAAATGTCAAGATTATGGGTCTTTTATGTTTAAAATGTGTTAATGTTATGTCTGTTTATTATGTTCAACTATTGTATATTCATATTATGTTCAAAAAATGTCAAAAAGACATCAAAGTTATTTTCGTTAGAGACCAAAAACAAAACAAAAAAATTTGTGAGGATGAAAACACCTTATTTTATTTTATAAGGATTAAAATCAAAATTGGTTAGAGCCGATAAATTTATTTATCACTAGTTTTTATAACTTTTTAAGGGAGAAAACTTAGATCCAATAGCTTTAGGTCTGTGAGATATTGGAACGAACTCTAGGGTAGCTTCTGGTTCGACAGGGATCGAAGCATGAGGTCGAAGACTGTTCGCATGCTGCTGTCGAAGTAGTGCATGTTGTAGTCGAAGTTGTTCTAACATGCATTAGTGGATATTGCTAGGTTTGTTAGCATATCGAATTGGGCCTGTTTGTTATGTCCAATTGTCTAAGTTAGCTTGTACCCTAAGTTAGCTTGTAATGGGTAATTGTGAAAAAGCCCATTAGTTAGTATGTTAGGTTTATTATAAATAGCATACTAGTCTCTCATCTTAGACGTGACGGAAAACCCTAATACGGCTAATCCTAATTTAGGGTGAGAGGGTTATTTGTTATTCTTGTAACGCTTGTAATCTTGTTTTAAGAGAAAGTAAAGAATAGCAGTTATAACCAATCCTTGTTGTTTCTTCTTGTTTTTCCCATTCCTTTACCGTTATACTTTGTTCTTGACATCGTTTTTCACAACAAATTGGTGCGGTGAGCGTGGAGAAGATGCCTTCAACAAAGTATGAGATTGAAAAGTTCACCGGCGTGAACGATTTTGGTCTGTGGCGCTTGAAGATGAAAGCCCTACTGGTTCAGCAGGGTTGTTTAGAAGCGTTGAAGGGAGTCGCAGCCATGGATGCTGCGTTAACGGAGAAGGAGAAGACGGCCATGATAGAGAAAGCCCACAGCGCAATCTTGCTGAGCCTTGGTGATAAGGTTCTACGACAGGTATCAAAGGAGACGACGGCAGCAGGGTTATGGGTGAAACTTGAAAGTTTGTACATGACCAAATCGCTGGTAAATCGACTCTACCTGAAGCAGGCTTTGTATTCATTCAAGATGAGTGAAGACAAAGTGTTGGCTGAGCAGTTGGATATGTTCAACAAGCTGATTCTTGATCTGGAAAATATTGATGTGAAGATCGAGGATGAAGATCAAGCGCTGTTGCTGTTGTGCGCTTTGCCCAGAACACATGCTCACTTCAAAGAAACTCTCTTGTATGGAAGGGAGTCCCTGACCTTTGAAGAAGTTCAATCAGCCTTGTATTCGAAGGACTTGAACGAACGAAAGGAGCATAAACCTTCGACTGTTGGTGAAGGTTTGGCCGTCAAGGGAAAATTCTTGCGAAAGGATGGTAAGTTCGACAAGAAGAAAGGTAAAAGTCAGCAGAAGTCTTATAGTGGTGAGGCATCTGGTATTCGATGCTATCATTGTAAGAAGGAGGGTCACACGAGAAAAGTGTGCCCTGAACGCCTGAAGGATCATGGAGGTAAGGATAATGGCAACGTAGCCATTGCACAAGATGATTTCGACTCATCTGATGTCCTTGTGGTTTCGAGCAGCGACTCAACGAAGGAGTGGATTATGGATTCAGGTTGCACTTGGCACATGACCCCAAACAAAGACGTGTTCGAGGAACTATGTGAGCAAGACGGTGGATCTGTATTGCTGGGAAACAACAAAGCTTGCAAGATTGCTGGTGTTGGATCTGTGAGATTCAAGCTCCATGATGAGTCAATAAGGTTATTGACTGAAGTTAGGTATGTACCTGACTTGAAGAGGAATTTGATTTCTCTTGGTGAATTCGACAAGAAAGGATATGTTTTCCAAGGAGAGAAAAGTATCCTTAGAGTCATGAAGGGATCGAAGGAAGTCTTGAGAGGCGTGAAGAAACAAGGCTTGTATGCCCTTGAGGCTGAAGTTGTAAGTGGTTCGACAAATGTTGCATCCACGAAACCTTTGTCGAAGACAGAAATTTGGCACATGAGATTGGGCCATGTCAGTGAAAGGGGTCTGGTCGAACTAGGGAAACAAAATCTGCTTGGTGGAGACAAAGTCGAAAAGCTGAAGTTTTGTGAACCCTGTGTACTTGGAAAATCTTGTAGAGTGAAGTTCAACAAAGGCAAACAAAGAACACATGGATCCCTTGATTACATCCATGCTGATCTTTGGGGGCCTGCAAGGTGTCCATCACATTCAGGAGCGAGGTACTTTCTATCCATAGTTGATGACTATTCCAGAAAGTTATGGGTATTCATCCAGAAGACTAAGGATGAAACTTTTGAGAATTTCAAAAGTTGGAAGACTCTGGTCGAAAATCAAACTGGCAGGAAGGTTAAGAGGTTGAGAACCGATAATGGCCTCGAATTTTGCAATGAGGCGTTCGACAGCTTTTGTGCTGCCTCTGGGATTGCAAGGCACAGAACTACTGCAGGTACTCCACAACAAAACGGTTTGGCTGAAAGGTTTAATCGAACTATTTTGGAAAGAGTTAGATGCATGTTGACTAGTGCTGGGTTAAAGAAGGTGTTTTGGGCTGAGGCTGTTTCGACAGCGGCATATCTGATAAATAGATGTCCTTCGACTGCGTTAGATATGAAGACACCTGAAGAAGTTTGGTCGGGACATCCACCAGATCTCGACAAACTGAGAGTATTTGGCTGCGTAGCCTATGCTCACATTAGGCAAGACAAGGTCGAACCTAGAGCTCTAAAATGCATGTTCATGGGATACCCTGAAGGAGTCAAAGCTTATAGGCTATGGTGCCTAGAGCCAGGTCACAGGAGGTGTATCACCAGTCGAGATGTAGTTTTCAATGAAGCTGAAATGGCTTTCGAGAAAACTGATGATGTTGATCGAAGTGCAGAAATTTCTGTCGAAGAGCTGGAACAGGGAGAGATTCCTGTTGAGGTGGAGCATGTTGATGCTGAATTGCGTATCCCAGATGAAGTCGAAGAAGAAGAAGATACTGAGGAAGTTGAGGAAACTGTTGATGACTACTTGTTGGCAAGAGATAGGCAAAGAAGAGTTATCAAGCCACCTCAGAGACTTGGATATGCAGATCTTATAGCTTATGCCTTAATCTCTGCAAGTGAGGTTCTAGATGAAGAACCTAGAGACTATAAGGAAGTTATGAGGAGTCGAAATAAGACTGAATGGCTGAAGGCCATGGATGATGAGATGAAATCTCTTCATGATAATAACACTTGGGAACTGATCGAGAAACCTGTTGGAGCAAGGTTAGTCAGCTGTAAATGGATTTTCAAAGTCAAGGAAGGAATCGAAGGGGTGGCGTCGAAAAGATACAAGGCAAGGTTGGTCGCTAGGGGTTTCACTCAGAAAGAAGGTGTCGACTTCAATGATGTGTTCTCTCCTGTTGTGAAGCACAGATCCATTCGAATGTTGCTTGCCATGGTGGCACAGTTCGACCTCGAACTGGAACAAATGGATGTAAAGACTGCGTTCTTGTATGGTGATCTAGATGAAACAATCCTGATGAGGCAACCTGAAGGGTATGTCGAAAAGGGAAAGGAAGATTATGTGTGCAAACTACAGAGATCTTTATATGGACTGAAACAATCTCCTCGACAGTGGAATAGGAGGTTCGACAAGTTCATGGCACGGATAAGTTTCATCAGAAGTCAGTTCGACCACTGTGTTTACTTCAGATTTCGACCTGGTAATTCATTTGTTATTTTGTTGCTTTATGTGGATGATATTCTCATAGCAAGCAACAATGTTGAAGATGTTATGAGGGTGAAGGCTGAACTCAATAAGGAGTTCGACATGAAGGATCTGGGAGCTGCATCCAGGATTCTTGGGATTGACATTCGAAGAGATAGAAAGCAGTCGAAAGTATGCTTATCTCAAGAGGCATACCTACGGAAGATTCTCTACAAGTTTGGTATGTCGAATTCAAAGCCTGTTGTGACTCCGACAAACCCTCAATTCAAGCTGAGTATAGATCAGTGTCCCAGTACTGATGACGAAAGAGCTTATATGAATAGCATTCCATATGCTAATATAGTAGGTTCTTTGATGTATGCTATGGTTTGTACTAGACCTGACATAGCATATGCAGTAAGTCTTGTAAGCAGGTACATGTCGAATCCTGGAAAGGCTCACTGGCAAGCATTGAAGTGGATTCTAAGGTACATAAATGGGTCTCTGAACAGAGTCCTGATTTATGGTGGAGCCTTGGGTGAAGATAGTAAAGCAGTGATCGAAGGATATGTCGACTCTGATTATGCAGGATGTATGGATTCCAGAAAATCCATTTCTGGATATGTTTTCACTATGTTTGGCACGGCAATTAGTTGGAAAGCAACACTTCAGAAGGTTGTAGCATTGTCAACTACTGAAGCAGAGTATATTGCCCTCACTGAAGCTGTGAAAGAAGCATTGTGGCTTGAAGGTTTTGCTAAGGAGCTGAAACTTCAAGGTCGAAGTATCACTGTTAAATGTGATAGTCAAAGTGCTATACATCTGTCGAAGAATTCAGCCTATCATGAGCGAACGAAGCACATTGATGTGAGGCTGCATTTCGTCAGAGGAGTAATCGAGCGTGGAGAAGTCCAAGTGCTGAAGGTTTCGACAGATCACAATGCTGCTGATATGATCACCAAGACATTGCCAAGTTGCAAGTTTTTCCACTGTATGCAGTTGGTAAAGCTGCATGAAGAAAGCTAGCTGGTTCGATTGATATTAGAGTTTGTTCCAAGGTGGAGATTTGTGAGATATTGGAACGAACTCTAGGGTAGCTTCTGGTTCGACAGGGATCGAAGCATGAGGTCGAAGACTGTTCGCATGCTGCTGTCGAAGTAGTGCATGTTGTAGTCGAAGTTGTTCTAACATGCATTAGTGGATATTGCTAGGTTTGTTAGCATATCGAATTGGGCCTGTTTGTTATGTCCAATTGTCTAAGTTAGCTTGTACCCTAAGTTAGCTTGTAATGGGTAATTGTGAAAAAGCCCATTAGTTAGTATGTTAGGTTTATTATAAATAACATACTAGTCTCTCATCTTAGACGTGACGGAAAACCCTAATACGGCTAATCCTAATTTAGGGTGAGAGGGTTATTTGTTATTCTTGTAACGCTTGTAATCTTGTTTTAAGAGAAAGTAAAGAATAGCAGTTATAACCAATCCTTGTTGTTTCTTCTTGTTTTTCCCATTCCTTTACCGTTATACTTTGTTCTTGACATCGTTTTTCACAACAAGGTCACTGTGGTACGTCTTTCCAATAGAAACATAACGTGCGTCATAGAATTGTCGTTTCTTTTGTCAAAAATTGTACATATGTTATTCACATTGTATAATTTTATAAGCTAAAGGATTTGTAGCAAAGGTCATTTCAGCGGTCTATTGACGGCTAACACAAATATTCCTTCCTTAATATTCTTTTAAGAATTATGCTACAAATCATAATTTCGACTAGAATGAACTCTCAAGCTAAAATCAATTATATTTAAAAGTAATTAAATATCTCAGAATCAATTCTAAAACTTCAAAAACAATTTTGACATCTTAAAAAATGCAGTTATTAGTATTATTAATATTATATTTAGACCTAATTTTAAACTAAATAAATTAACTTTTGTTAACTCAATTTTTTCTTATAAATAAGACCTTAGTTAGTAGTATATATGTGTTACAAACAATCTTGGTTTTATATGGTAACTTCTTGAAGAAGAAGTGTGGGATTGATCCTATTAAAGACGTTGAAGAACTATCACTCCATTTTGGTTCTTGATATAAATGCAAGCACGTGGGTTCTGAAAAATAAACAGATAGTAGGTAGATAAAATAAAGATGAAACAGAATAACCAAATACAAAAGAAGAAACATAGCTTGACTTGACCAATAATTGTGCAGTTATTCTGTGCTTGGGATAAGGACCGGATCACATGTGTAGCTGATGTTAGTGTGTTAAAGGATGTAGCTATTCCACTATTTGTGGTATCTTATTCACACAAAACAAAAAGAAGAAAAATTGACACTACAAGAAAACTGTGTTTTAGCGTCGGCCAAAAATCCACGCTAACAGGGTTAAAACGGACGCTAACATTGATTTAGCGTCGGTTTAGCGTCGGGGTCGGGGCAAAGCTAAAAAAGTTGAAGCTACTGTGTAGTGTCGGCTTCCTGGCATCCGAGGCTAATATAGCGTCGGTTTGGCCAAGTTTAATCCCGACTCTACACTCAGCCGAGACTAATAAATCCAACATCCAAAAGTTCAACCAAATCAAGTAGAGTCAGCTCAACCGACGCTAATTAAATAATTTAGAGTCGGGCACACCAATGCTAAAGTCAATTTCATAACAGTCAACCAATATCCTTTAGAGTCGGCCTAACCGACACTAACTGGTTTTTTTATTTTTAAAATTTTCTTCACTTTTCACCCTGTTTTGCCCATAATGCTAATAAACCACTTGCCACATCAAACCAAGTGATGCAAGCAGTAAAAATAACTTTTAAATATGGATCTACTTTCACAACAAGTGATGCTAAGGTTAAACTTGTCATGACATATAAAATGTGGTTAACATTGTGGTTAATTATTTCTTCTTTACTAATGTATGAATTCACTCTCAGGAGCATTTTAACTATCTATGAGTTATGTATTTACCTTGCCATGTCATTATCAATTAAGGTCGATGCTTCAAATGATGATACTTTTAAGGCTTAAATGCACTTTTGACCCCCTATGTTTGAAAAAGTTGCGATTTTGGCCCCCTTTTAAAAAAAATGGATTATTAAACCCCTAACTTTTGCCCCTTTTGCGAAAGGCTAATTTTGACCAAGTCAACGCATAGGTGGCATCTCACTTAGCTGAGTCAGCGCCACCTGTGTAATTGTTTAATAAAAAATAAAAAAAATTACAACTCATTTGTTCTTATTTTGTTTTTTTTTTATTTCTTTTCTTCTTCTCTTTCTGCTAATTTCCAGAATCTTCTTCAAACCTCCATAATTTCTTCTTCTTCACTTAGCTGCAGATTCTTCTTCTTCTTCTTCAAACCTCCATAATTTCCAGAATCTGCATATCCCTCTTTCGTCTCTCTCTCTCTCAGCTCTCTCTGTTCCATAATTTGCTCCGATTCCAATTCCGGTTCCTATTCCATTCTTTCATTCTTCTCCCACCTAATAGCATATTGAATCAACCCAATAGCATATTGAATCAAACACGCCCCTAGCACTGCTCAAATCACCATTTTCACCACATTTACCATACATATCAATCAAACTAGTTCCCACAAACACATCCTGATCCAGACCACACTTCAAAACCGACCCATGAACCGATTTTCCAATCATAACCCCAGGAAAGTTCATGTCTGCTCACGTCTTCTCCGTTTGATTTTCCAACCGACCCAGTTTTGCAGCAATTTGGAAGAAGGGGAACATAGGTTTTTCAATGGTACTGGGGAAATCTTGTCGAATGAAACATGTATTACCTTCTTGAATCTTGTTAGAAGAATCTTGAGTTGAATTGATTGGGTGGAGTTGGGAGAAACGTGGGAGATGAGGAAGATGATTGGGTGGAGTTGGTTGAATTTGATTTTAATTTTATTAATTAATAATAACATATAATAATATATATTGGTTTAAAATAATAAAAAAAGTTTTTTTTTATTTTTTTAATTTAAAAATTACACACGTAGCGTCCTACTCAGCGCCACGTGTGCTTGCCACCTCGTTAATTAGTGCCACGCGTGTCCACGTATGCGTTGACTTGGTCAAAATTAGCCTTTCGCAAAAGGGGCAAAAGTTAGGGGTTTAATAATCCATTTTTTTTAAAAGGGGGCCAAAATCGCAACTTTTTCAAACATAGGGGGTCAAAAGTGCATTTAAGCCTACTTTTAAAGCCACTTGCTGCAAGTGAAGAAATATAACATTGCAAAAAGTAAAATAATAATCAAGCACATGATTCATGATGGCAATATATTAATTCTAATGCTGCTAATCGTATGGAGGAAAGAGAGATGGAAGAGTGTAACATAATATACACATGGCTGCAAGATATGAGAGGAAATTTGTGCAACTGGATGGTAAAGAAACTGTGAAGGAGATGGTGGGAAATGGTGACAAAGCAAATTATAATGAGGAAATTGGTAGCTTAAGGGCAGAGCCGGTCAATCAGCTCTGCTAGTTTATCTCTTGCTACTTCTGCATTTTCTGAATTTCATATACTTGTGGAACAGTTTTTTCCTACAGGTGGTTTCCTCCATGAGTTTAATTTTAATTTCAGAATTAAAATCACTAGCTCCAGTGTGTATTACTATTTCTCTTAGTGCAGAATCGCAGAAGTAACTACTGTATATGAGAGATGAAAGAATAAACTCTTGAACTTAATACCTGTGTCTGCAAGTCATCTCCAGTGACAATATTTCCAACTGTGCGTAAAGCAAGAATAAGCACAGAAGGAGATGGGTGGCTGAACAAAAGCAAGATAATAATTAGAATTTCATATCATAATAACTAAGGGGAACAACTTTGAACAGCTAAATTTGATATTCATAATACCCACAGTAGAAGCTCAACAAGCCGGCTACAGACACCAGCTTCAATTACGCCTTGAATTTTGTCATTTGCACCATCAGAAAGATATGAAAGTGCCCAACAGGCATCAGTCAAGATTTCTTCATCATTTGAATGGATGAGACTGGTAAGTGCAGGAAGTGCAGGTTTAACCTGTAAGCAGGCAGGATGGTAGAGTTATAAACTCTGATATTAGGAATCAATTATCACTCATTAAAATAGTAGAGTCAGCAAAACAAAAAAACTGGAAAAACCAAGGATGGAGCTAACAATTAGCTCTGCAGGTATGAAACACAAGTTAAATAATATGGCCTTCACATACAAACCACAAATTTGACTACCTTTAATATCAAGATGCCACTAAAGAACAACATAGGTGCACACACTGCAAAGTGGTGGCTGATAGGACTATTTGATCCAACACCAAAGTAAGAAAAATTAAAGGCAACATGAATTGCAAGCAGGAACAAAAGTAACGACAATAGTAGTAGCATCATATGATCTAAATCATTATAATAGAGCTGAACAACAAAATGTCATATATTATGAGTAAAATATTGCACAAATCATGTAAATGTCATATATATTACCTTTACAGACGCAAAAGTCATTCAACAGATCACACAATTATCACCAAATTATTGAAAGAAAAAATCATTCCCATAAAAAAATCAAATATGACCATTGTGGTGATATTGAAGACTTATTAGTAGACGCATCAAATTGGATATGGAATAGATCAAGAAAGAAATTGGATGTGGAGAGCTTAAATTGTTATCACTACTAGTCTGCTAGTCTCTACAGAACACATAAAAATAACTAAATTAGAGGTCATGATTTACTTGTGTTTTTCTTCTTCGAAAGAAACAAAAGAAAACAACATAATTGTTTCTTTTTCCTCCATAAAGAACAATATTGTTTAGTAACATGCAAAAACAGAGAACAAGAAGCATAAAGAAAACATAAAACATAGGAATGAAAAAAACTAACCTGAATCAGTGCTACCAACAATAACAAGCTGAAGAGAAACTGTAACATCCCACTTAAACGTAACTATTATCAGTAACAGAGGAATTACGAGATAGAAGGGACAAAATGGTAATTTGAGAGGAAGGAGTATTTAAAAGGATAAGATTGAACAATTCCTCATTATTCCCATTTCCTTCTCTCACTAAGTTCAGAATTTTCTCTCCCTCTCTCTCTAGTTCGGACATCATCATCAGCAGCAGCTTTGATGCATCAATTCCTTCCCTGATTTCTTGGGCTGAAAGCAAGTTTTGGGAAAGTTTGAGTAAGTGGAAGCTTAAGTTAAGGGCAAGACCAAGATAGGGTTTTGGTAGAAGGAAGCTTAGCAGAACCAGCAATTACAGGGTGAGTTCCATAGAGTAGCCTAAACCTTTGGGGTTATTATTGTGTGAGATCACAACTTAATTGCTAAGGTTTAGAAATAAAAGGATAGTTTTTCCCTTTTTGATACATATGCTTGATCCCAGTTAATCCTTGGATACAGTAGGTTTTTATAGTTCAGAATGAGTCCATGGCATGTTTTCATTGATCATTGGATAACTGGGTACCAAGTTTTTTTAAGATTAAAACATGTCTTTCAGAAAATTTTGTGTTCTGCTACAGTCGCAGAGCGACGCTCATGGTCGCAAAGCAAAGTAGCAGAGCTGCGCTACTGCCTAGCCATCGCCTAGACTTCGCCCTACAAAGTAATCAGAAGCTGAGTTCGCAAAGCGAAGCTTTCAGACGCTCTGCGAAGCTTCAGACTCAGGATTACCAGGCTCTGAAGGTTCAGACGCAGGATCGCAGAGCGAAATTAGGGGTCGCAGAGCGAAATGGCCCAGAACCTCTTTTTATTAACAAATAACTGTACCATGCCAATGATCTTTGATATGCTTTAGGATAATGATACTCATGATCTTTCAAGGATTAATCTAGGAAATCCATAGGTATCATACAGAGTGATGGGTACTTTTATCCACGAGAATTATTATAGATGGGATGGTAAGCCCTAAGCATGACATAAGATAACGATATGTCTAGATCCAGATAAGATTAAGGGTTAGATTTCCAGCAACCAAGTAAGTGGCTTATGAGAACGATAAGCCTAGAACCTTATATTATAGGTTAAGTATCAAGAATAATTACTTGAAGAATGCATCAGATATGCAAAGCTTATAGTAAAGTATCAGATGTTCTTACAAGTACTTAAGATAAGAATTATGCTAAAGATTATACGTGTTCAGCAGACTCCGGATTATGTCGGATGGGATTTCTCCGAAAGGGATATCCACACGTAAGTTTATAAGTTATATGTATGTATATATATAAAGAAGAATAAGAACAAGTAAATTAAAGGACTAGATGTGTCTCCTGTAGTCTCGTTAGTTAGAATACAGGGGGTTCCAGACTAAGCTGGAATGGTGAAGTTACCGTCCGTGAGGGCAGCTAAACATTAAAGTCAAGAAAGTTAAATGTGTCTCATGTAGTCTCGTTAGTTAGAATACAGGGGGTTCCAGACTAAGCTGGAATGGTGAAGTTACCGTCCGCGAGGGCAGCCACACAAAAGTAAGAGGAGTCCGGTGTTAGCCTGATATGATAGGAATTTCACCGGTAGCAGGGAGATGTATTCTGGGGTTACTCCACCTGGATGCACTCCATAAAATGAACCAAGATAATGTATTGTTTGTTCAACGCTAACTTCTAACTTTATGTTATGAAAAAGATGAATATGTATATATATTATATACTAAGAGATAAGACAAAGTAGTCATCAGATAACAGAAAGTGATCATAGGATGTCCCCAGATCACTAAGTATGAGATTAAACATAAGTTCAACATAAGATAAAGATATATAGCGATCCTAGTTTCCCTTGATCGCAAAATATGTAGAGATTGACGGTGATCATAGACATCCCCAGGATTGCCAAAAGTAGGCACGGCGACCCTAGGTTCCCCGTGGTTGCCAACAGTAGGTTGGGTGGAGCTCACTAAGACATTATGTCTCATCCCAATCCTTCTGGTGCAGGTTTTCAGGTAAGCAAGAGGTTCGCGATGAAGTTCTTCAAGGAGACGCTGAATGGAGTGCGGATGCTCGTCTTGTACCAGTTCAGGAGGTTGTCAAACAATTATATAAGTGTATTTTTTATGGTACTTGATTGGTTGTATATACGAGCATGTTCGTATTCATTCAGTTGTATTGTATTATTATTGAAAATTTTAATGTATCCAGTATCAGATTAATACACATGCTAAATATTCTAGACAATTTAGTATGGGTGTTACAATTGGTATCAGAGCAGGTCGATTCAGACCGTACCTTGGGTCATTAAAAATTCAATAAAGTAGTGGGACCATTGGGTTCCGAATATTGTTCTAAATGTCACATCTAGTTGAGCCTGATCAACTCAATCTAGTATATGACAGTTAGAATAAATGTCCGAGAGCTGAATGCGACCAAGGAAGAATGAAGTTTATGAAGAGCGAAGTTTATGGCGTCTAAATTTTAAGACAAGAATTAGCAAAAAGAGTAACCAATGCCAAATGGTGGCCATCAAACCGTGAAGTAACGAAGCCTGTTAGTGGCAAGGTTTCAGAAACATAAGAGATATTTAAAAAGTAAGGTGAAGCACCTCAAACCAGTTGGACACGTCGTTGGACGATGCCTCGTCTGCGGAAGATATAAGGATTAAGGAATCATGGGATACTCTAAGGAATGACTTGTAACCTTGACGGGAACCGCAGTTTAAGAAGTTAAAGTGAGGTGTGGACTAAGTAACAATTCTGAGTACAGAGTTAAGGAATTGCAATATCGAGCCTAGAGACTCGAAATGAGGAATTATCGCTTGGTTTTTGAAACCTCTAGACTCCCAGCAAAGATAGAGTGTTGAAGAATCGAACTCTAATCGGATGAGATTTTAATGTCCAAGCAGTTAAGAGAATTAATTATGGATTAAGCGAATTATTTGGACAGATGAAGCTAACCACTCAAATGTGGTCATTGAGCGTGAATCGCAAGTAAGTTTAACCCCATCAGGTCAGCCGCATCTCCCAAACCATAAATGCCAGATTTGTGAATTAAGAAGAGAAATGGTATGCAAACTAAGAACTAAGATGGATGAATAAGTGGTAATAATAAGACCTGTTGCATATCGAAGCGTGAATCAAATATTCAGATGTGTCCTAATAGTAAGAAGATTGGAAATAAGCTAAGCTTAACTGAAATTTTACTCAATGAAGGATGGATATTGAATAATAAGTTGTTGGAATTTAGTGAACTGATGGACGAACAAAGTCGAATTTCCTTGATTGGATGAAGAAGGCAAGTTCAAGATAACACAAGATTAAAGTATACCAGTATTTTGAGGAATAATCGGAATTTTAGCCGAGAAGTATTTTGAGGCTTTATTATCAGAAAGATCGGCACTAGTACGCAAGTTAATGTCGTGGTTGATGTTAAGGAGTTTTATGGCTTCAATGATGGGTTTCCCTATGCAATTATTCTGGAAATTGAAAGTGAGCACCTTATGACGGTGTGCTTTGATTGTGGTAAAATGTATAGACCTAAGGAGGATGCTTAGTATAAATGGAGAATCATTCGGGTATTAAGAACAGATATTAAGTTGTGAATGCGGTAAGAGTTCGAATCTATTCTAGACGTATTGTTCTCGTAGAAACTCGAAGGGTAACCTAAGGGACATGATAGAGTTATGGAGACCGAAGTTGTCTCGGAAAAGAGTATAAGAGCGGTTTGAACCCCGTTTTGCTGACGTGGAGCAAACCCAATGGCCAAGAAACCTTCCATCGCTACAGCGACCAACTCATCGCTGTAGCGAGCCTTGAAAAATCCAGATTCTATTTATAGCCTTTCAGCTCATTTTCAATTGTATCATTAGTATTATTACAGTTTAGTAAGATTTTAGGATATAGTTTTTAGACATAAAATAGGGCTAAGAGAGGTGATCTTCATGGAGCAAGAGTTATTAAAGTGTGGAATCAACTAAGACTCTTTGGGAAATCAAGAACTTAGCTTTGGATCTTCATCTTCCTTCCATTTTTGTATAGTTGTCATGACAATGACCAACTATCCTTCCCTTGTTGGGATTGGAGGTTGTAACACCCATACTAAATTATCTAGAATATTTAGCATGTGTATTAATCTGATACTGGGTACATTAAAATTTTCAATAATAATAATACAAACATCTGAATGAGTACAAGTTGGCTCGTTAATACAGTTATCCAACTATCAAAAATCACACTTTCATATACAAATATACATAATCTGGCAACCTCCTGAGCTTGTCCACATCGAGCAACTGCACTCCATCCAGCGTCTTCTTAGAGAACATCATCATGAACATCTCTTGCTAACCTGGAAACCTGCACCAGAAGGATTGGGATGAGACATAATGTCTCAGTGAGCTCTAGCCCAACCTACTGTTGGCAACCACGGGGAAAACCTAGGGTCGCCGTGCCTACTCTCGGCAATCTTGGGGATACCTATGATCGCCAAGTCTTTCTCTACATATTTCGCGATCAAGGGGAAAACTTAGGATTGCTACTTATCTTTATCATGTCTTATCATATTCTAACTTTAAACTTTAACTTATACTCAGTGATCTGGGGACATCCTATGATCACTTTCTTTCTCTGCTGACTACTTGTCGTATTCTCATCATAATTCATAATCATCAATATATATATACATATACATATTTATATCATCTTTAACTATTAAGTTAGTAAGTCAGCGTTGAACAAACAATATTATCTGAGTTCATTTTACGGAGTGCATCCGGGTGGAGTAACCCCGAAGTACATCTCCCTTCTTACCGGTGAAAATTCCTATCATATCAGGCTAACACCGGACTCCTCTTATCTTTGTGTGGCTGCTCTCGCGAGCGGTAACTTCACCGTCCCAGCTGCCATTTAAGGCGGTAACTTCACGGGGACCCCCTGTATACTAACTGACGAGCAGACAGGAGACACATTAACTTTAGACTTGGATGTGTAGCTGCCCTCACGAGCGGTAACTTCACCGTCCCAGCTGCCATTTAAGGCGGTAACTTCACGGGAACCCCTCGTATACTAACTAGCGAGCATACGAGAGACACATCAAGCCATCTTAATAATTTGTTCTTATTCTTTAAACATATATAGTCTTATAACTTACGTGTGGATAACCCTTTCGGAGAAATCCCATCCAGCATAATCCGGAGTCTGATGAACACGTGTAATCTTTATCATTTAATTCTTAACTTTCGTTCATAAGCATATCTAATGCATTCTTAAGTAGTCATTCTTAAATACCTAACCTATAAAATAGGTTCTTGACTTTGATCTTAAAATCTTTCCTTGTGCATACGCACTCTAAATTGGGTGCATCCTAATCATGCTATCTTAGGTGCATTCTTATTCTCATTATTCTTAACTTATGTACTCGAATGTACGTATAATAATATATCATAAACTTTTGCATATTCAATGCATTCTTGAGGGAATTAATCTCTCAATACATAACTATGAACTTATGGTCTTAGGCTTATCGTTCTCATAAGCCATTGCGTGGTTTTGGAAGCATACCATAGCTTAAATAACTTTATTCTTGCATCTCTAATGCTTTACCAATTTCCTTATTCATTCATCCATTCATTCCTTAATTGTTGAATAATCCTTTGGATATGTCAAGGATGGTGTTTACCTTAGAAAAATACGGTTTTTCATTGAAAACGGTTATTAAAAACCTCGCCGAACGCATTTACAGCACCCAGAACGAACCAGAACAGACCTGTGCTGTCTGCCTGATTTCGCTGAGCGATGTGAAGGCGAAGTGGAGGCGAAAATAGGCAGTGAAGGCTTGCCAAACAGTAACTGCACGATCGCCCCGAGTTCGCTGAGCGAAAATGACAGTTCAGGACTGGTTCAAAACATGATTTTCCACCATTATTGACATATCTAAACATACTCAGGTATCATAACAATATAAGGAATGAATTTCTAACATAAATTGATAGTTTAAAACATGATTAATCAAGGATTTGGCCAGCATAAGAGATTAGAACACAATTCCTAAACTTAGCTCAAAATAAACAAAACTCTTCAAAACTTTCAAAGTGGGTTCTAAAACCCCTAGGGAGCTCACCTCAAACTTGATTGTTGCTTGACAATTTCAGAACTTGGAACCCTAGCTTCACTCCTTGATTCTCTTTGTTTTCTCCTCTTCACTTTCTCTTGTTCTTTCTTCCAACACAAGCTTGCCTTGCAAGGTTCCCACTAGGGTTTTGATTGAAGTTTGGATGGATGATGGTAAGTGAGAAGAGGGCGTGTGAGATGAGGTGGGGAGGGAAGAAAATCTGATTTGGGAGAGTAGTAAGGAAGAAATGAATAATGAATGGGAACAAATATCTTGTTCCATTCTTATTTAATCTCCCCCTTAGCTTTATTTACAAAAATGCCATTCCACTTAATTAATAACTTGCCATGCTTGCTTCATAAGGTTCCAATACTAGTAATCGATACTTATAAGCGGGATGTTACAATCTACCCCCCTTAAATAAATTTCGTCCTCGAAATTTAGAATCCTCTATCATATATGAATTAATCTCCCATACTACTTCCTTCACTAGCCAAGACTCCAGTCGTCTTACTTATCGAAATCCCTTAGATTTTTCAATTCCATAAGTCAAATGTATTCGACAATCTTTTCGTTATCTGAAGCGCTTGATGTGCGTTGCACTCTTCTTGCGTAGTAGAATATGAGGCTATCCGAACCATCGCATCCAACTTGCTGACTATATCCTTGTTTATACACTTCTTGCAAACCCAAACTAGAGTTATCCAATCCTAACACTTATGTTGAATCTTATAATCTCGTCATAGTCCGCGTAATCTTACTTTGACGACCTTGGAATTTCTTATTATCCTCGACGATTCCATTGAATTATTATATTCGATCTTTGCCTTATACAACGACATCCTACATATATGGTTTTACCATAATTATACCATTCTTTAATGAGATCAAAACTACCGCACTACCTCCATTATACAAATATAAGGAGGAGGCATCCTGGTGTGTTACTTTCCATAATCTTAATCATTGCTTCCACTACGGAATTCCTCAAGGGTTCGCGAAATCTTACTGATTACCCGCGTTCTGTTTTCGATTGATCTACGACGTTACTTGTCTTAATAACTTAGAAATCATTCTTCACTCTAGGAGTTTGCCAATCTCCCATCGTTCTTGTCACAACTTATTCTCGTTTTCTTGTCGTAGCATAAATGTTTTCTACACCGATAATCCCAAACTCATAGGAGTTTTGTCCGAGTGATGAGTGGCTTAAGTCGTCTCACATATCATTACATAATATATTTCATAACATACAACTTACATACATAAGCGAGCACGTGTACACTATACATTACCTCATCTTTGTCCGACTAACGGGACATCATTTTTAATCTTAACTTATTTGAGACATTACCACATTCATTGGGAATCTTTTCTTACTCTTAACTCATTTCGTAACATCCGGGATTTGCCTTTCAACTGGCTTGCCAGGTTTGCCCCGCAAATGTTACTCGTATTATTTCTTGAGTATATAACAACCCATAAATTATTGTTACATTCTATCGGTGTTAAAACTTATTTCGTTCAAAGACACCCTTCATTTTCGAAAAGAAAACTCTATTCTGGCCGCTACTCAAACAGCGCACTTAATCTCATGCTCAATTCTCTTTAGACTAACTTATTATCCAAGTATAGTTGATGTTGCTGAGCTAAAATAGCTAAGCTACCATTTTAACGATAACTTCCTTTGATTCAAACTTAGAGCTAGAATCACATCTTTCCTATTCCTTACCATATCTTCCATTTCTCATGGGTTCGAGGTCTAAAGCATCTATCAAATTAACTTCCATAACTTTCCATTAGAACTCATGATATGTTCAAGTCGCTTATACTTACTATTATCCCGTATAAAAATAAGCACTTAACATCTTCCCATACTCTAAGCCTCAGCTTAGCGTTGTTCATTATATCATTCTTGGATTACCACTCCGCTGTGCCACTCTGATTTTTAACACTCGAGTTAGCATCGAAGGAAGACTTCACTATTGTCACATAAAATTCCATCGATCATTCCTTTTACTCTATCACTTTATAATCACCGTAACAAATTTGTCTGACGTTATCACTTCTCTTGTAGGTTAAACCATCTTAACTTACGGATTGGTCAACTCCTAACTTTACCTTTCCTTTCGTACAAGGGCCATATACTTACTTTCTTAAAATTATGCCAGAACCTGTAAACGGTCTTTAGCAACTATTTCGAGCCTAATGATGCTCCGGTCAAACGGCTTACACTCTGTTTCCAACTTTACTTTCCATATCCTGAATTCGGTAACCATCTCTTGGTTAGCTCTTCATGTGTAATCATTAAACATTGCAGTAACCCGACTGGAAGTATATCTGAGGCAGCTTAAATTCATGTACATTCATTCGTGGCAACTTCTAAAACCCACTTACGACTTCTGAAGGTTCATATCTTTATCGTAGTGATTTCATACCCATAGTCTTCCCGGGACAACTTTGGTCTCCTTAGCTCTATCATGTCCCTTAAGTTACCCTTGAGTTTCTACGGAACAATCCGTCCTGAAAAGTTCCAAATTCTTACCGGTTCTCTAGAACGCCCAACATAGGTTGCATTTCTTCGAGTGCCCGATTAATCGATCTTAAACTTTTGCACATTATCATGATCTATTGGATTCCCCCAGTAACTCGTTATTGTATTCACAATTCAAATTTATGCCTTATTACCGCCCTCGGAAACTTATCAACACGAGGTGATCTCTTTCTATTCTATAATATTTGTGGAAGGAACCTCTTCGATGGGGAGCTTATAACTCCTTAGCATTAACCTCAATCCTAAACTTTCATGTTCAAGACGATCCTCCGTATATTAAAATCTCAACATAATTTCTCGGCTGAAATCTCGTTCATTCTTCAACACTGGTCTACTATAACCTTGTGTTATCTTGAACTTGCCTTCTTTAACCCATCAAGGAAATTCAATACTATTCGTCTAATCAAGAGTGTTCAACTTAATTCGTCCATCAGTATACTAAATTCCAGCAACTTATTATTTATTATCCAACCTTCATTAAGTAAAATTCCAGTCTAGCTTATCTTACTTCTAATCTCCTTACCATTAGGATACATCCAAAAATTTGATTCACGCTTTGACATGCAACGAGTCTTATTGTTACCACTTGTTCATCCATCTTAATTCTTAGGCTGCATGTCATCTCCTCTTCTTATTTCACAAATCTAGTTCAGGAGACGTGGCTGATCTGATGGGGTCAAACTTACTTGTGATTCATACTCAATAACCACACGTGAGTGGTTAGTTTCATCTGTCCAAATAACTCACGTAATCCATAATTAATTCTCTTAACTGTCCAGTACTTCATCATTTCATTTCTCTAAGCTTGGTACTGCTATTCTTCAACTCTATACTCGGAATTGTTACTTAATCCACACTTCACTTTAAATTCTCAAACTGCGGTTCCCGTCAAGGTTCTACATCATTCCCTAGAGCATTCCATGATTCCTTAATCCTTATGTCTTCCGCAGACGAGGCATCGTCCAACGATGCGTCCAACTGGGTTGAGGCGCTTCACCTCACTGTTAAATATCCTTTATGTCTCTGAGACCTTGCCACTATCAGGCTTCGTTACTTTACAGTTTGATGGCCACCATTTGGCATGAATACTTCTTCGCCAATTCCGTCTTAGAATTCTATCACCTTAATCTTCGCCCTTCATACACTTCATTCCTCCTTGGTCACATTCAGCTCTCGGACATTTATCCTAACTGTCATATACTAGATTGAGTTGATCAGGCTCAACTAGATGTGACATTTAGAACAATACCTGGAACCCAATGGTCCCACTACTTTTATTGAATTTTTAATGACCCAAGGCACGGTCTGAATCGACCTGCTCTGATACCAATTGTAACACCCATACTAAATTATCTAGAATATTTAGCATGTGTATTAATCTGATACTGGGTACATTAAAATTTTCAATAATAATAATACAAACATCTGAATGAGTACAAGTTGGCTCGTTAATACAGTTATCCAAATATCAAAAATCACACTTTCATATACAAATATACATAATCTGGCAACCTCCTGAGCTTGTCCACATCGAGCAACTCCACTCCATCCAGCGTCTTCTTAGAGAACATCATCATGAACATCTCTTGCTAACCTGGAAACCTGCACCAGAAGGATTGGGATGAGACATAATGTCTCAGTGAGCTCTAGCCCAACCTACTGTTGGCAACCACGGGGAAAACCTAGGGTCGCCGTGCCTACTCTCGGCAATCTTGGGGATACCTATGATCGCCAAGTCTTTCTCTACATATTTCGCGATCAAGGGGAAAACTTAGGATCGCTACTTATCTTTATCATGTCTTATCATATTCTAACTTTAAACTTTAACTTATACTCAGTGATCTGGGGACATCCTATGATCACTTTCTTTCTCTGCTGACTACTTGTCGTATTCTCATCATAATTCATAATCATCAATATATATATATATATACATATACATATTTATATCATCTTTAACTATTAAGTTAGTAAGTCAGCGTTGAACAAACAATATTATCTGAGTTCATTTTACGGAGTGCATCCGGGTGGAGTAACCCCGAAGTACATCTCCCTTCTTACCGGTGAAAATTCCTATCATATCAGGCTAACACCGGACTCCTCTTATCTTTGTGTGGCTGCTCTCGCGAGCGGTAACTTCACCGTCCCAGCTGCCATTTAAGGCGGTAACTTCACGGGGACCCCCTGTATACTAACTGACGAGCAGACATGAGACACATTAACTTTAGACTTGGATGTGTAGCTGCCCTCACGAGCGATAACTTCACCGTCCCAGCTGCCATTTAAGGCGGTAACTTCACGGGAACCCCTCGTATACTAACTAGCGAGCATACGAGAGACACATCAAGCCATCTTAATAATTTGTTCTTATTCTTTAAACATATATAGTCTTATAACTTACGTGTGGATAACCCTTTCGGAGAAATCCCATCCGGCATAATCCGGAGTCTGATGAACACGTGTAATCTTTATCATTTAATTCTTAACTTTCGTTCATAAGCATATCTAATGCATTCTTAAGTAGTCATTCTTAAATACCTAACCTATAAAATAGGTTCTTGACTTTGATCTTAAAATCTTTCCTTGTGCATACGCACTCTAAATTGTGTGCATCCTAATCATGCTATCTTAGGTGCATTCTTATTCTCATTATTCTTAACTTATGTACTCGAATGTACGTATAATAATATATCATAAACTTTTGCATATTCAATGCATTCTTGAGCGAATTAATCTCTCAATACATAACTATGAACTTATGGTCTTAGGCTTATCGTTCTCATAAGCCATTGCGTGGTTTTGGAAGCATACCATAGCTTAAATAACTTTATTCTTACATCTCTAATGCTTTACCAATTTCCTTATTCATTCATCCATTCATTCCTTAATTGTTGAATAATCCTTTGGATATGTCAAGGATGGTGTTTACCTTAGAAAAATACGGTTTTTCATTGAAAACGGTTATTAAAAACCTCGCCGAACGCATTTACAGCACCCAGAACGAACCAGAACAGACCTGTGCTGTCTGCCTGATTTCGCTGAGCGATGTGAAGGCGAAGTGGAGGCGAAAATAGGCAGTGAAGGCTTGCCAAACAGTAACTGCACGATCGCCCCGAGTTCGCTGAGCGAAAATGACAGTTCAGGACTGGTTCAAAACATGATTTTCCACCATTATTGACATATCTAAACATACTCAGGTATCATAACAATATAAGGAATGAATTTCTAACATAAATTGATAGTTTAAAACATGATTAATCAAGGATTTGGCCAGCATAAGAGATTAGAACACAATTCCTAAACTTAGCTCAAAATAAACAAAACTCTTCAAAACTTTCAAAGTGGGTTCTAAAACCCCTAGGGAGCTCACCTCAAACTTGATTGTTGCTTGACAATTTCAGAACTTGGAACCCTAGCTTCACTCCTTGATTCTCTTTGTTTTCTCCTCTTCACTTTCTCTTGTTCTTTCTTCCAACACAAGCTTGCCTTGCAAGGTTCCCACTAGGGTTTTGATTGAAGTTTGGATGGATGATGGTAAGTGAGAAGAGGGCGTGTGAGATGAGGTGGGGAGGGAAGAAAATCTGATTTGGGAGAGTAGTAAGGAAGAAATGAATAATGAATGGGAACAAATATCTTGTTCCATTCTTATTTAATCTCCCCCTTAGCTTTATTTACAAAAATGCCATTCCACTTAATTAATAACTTGCCATGCTTGCTTCATAAGGTTCCAATACTAGTAATCGATACTTATAAGCGGGATGTTACAGAGGTACTCAATATAGCTTAGATATTGAAATTTCTGGCTTAGCAATAATGAGAGTTAACTGGTTCTGATTAAAACTTAGCAGGTTCTGATCAGAACTTAGCACAATTATAAAAGCAATTAACAGGCAGAAAAATAAATGTGCAGGAAAGCTAAAAACACACAAGGTTTGTTAACCCAGTTCGGAGTAAACACCTCCTACTCTGGGGGATACCAATCCAGGAAGGAATTCCACTATAGGAATTAATCCTTATGACTCAAGACACTGACTCCCAGTTCCCAGCCTAAGCAATTAACATCCTCCTAGTCTTGAATTCTACCCAACACGTTGAGTATTAGAAAACCTCTAACTTCTTATTCAAGCAACGACAACCCAGCTACTTGAACTACCCTTTGAACTTAACCCAGTTCTGAACACAAAACTCCCCTGTTTTGAAAACAACTTCAACACACAAAGACAGCACTCATACCTACAGGCTTAGAGTGATTAAAACTCAAAACAAACCTAAACCAACTCTAACAGAGTGGTGCACAAACAAAAACTCTAAGTTTAAAACAAAGACTCTATTCTCTGAATAATGCTCTATATTTCGTGTCTCTTGAATAGCAGCAGCCCTCCTCTATTTATAGCCTTCAACAAGTCTCTTAATTATGTAGCCAATCTTCTGAATTGGATTTGTTTCTGAATTAAGAATAATCCAATAAGGAAACAAATAAACCAGGAATGTATCTTTTAAAGATTCTGCAGAAATAATACGATCTTCATAATTTAATACCAAATCTTCATTAAAACTTCTCCAATTCAACAGCAATCTAGAAGCAATAATCCTGGAACAAATCCTTGCCAAATGTCGCTAAGATTCGCATAAAAATAACTTGAAAAACATCAGCTTCTGATGAAGTCAACATGGGCATCAGAACCTGAAAACAGCTTCTGAAGTGCTACAGTGCTTTCAGCTTCTGATGGCATTTTCAGCTTCTGAATGGCTTCAAAATGGAAAACTTCCAACTCAAGAAATGTTCTAGATGAGGAGATGCTTCTATTCACTACTTTGGTTTTTGCCAAAACATGCAGCCAACGCAAAAGACTCAACAATCTCCCCCTTTGGCAAATTTTTGGCTAAAACCATCCAAGTTCTTCAAACTCCCTTAAAATCAACTCAGCAATGAAGAACTCCACACTGATCAATCATAACATAGTAATTAGCAGCGGATTCAGTTATGACTATCATGAGAAACACAAACCAGCTTCAGTCCCTATCAGCTACTGAAGCACACATAAGCTACTGATCAACTCCTGATCATCACAAACATGGTATCAGAGCTACTAATCAACTCCCCCTTACTACTGAACTGCAGTGATAAATGGTATCAGAGCACTCAGTGCACAATTGTTCTTCAGCTCCATACTTCAGGACCAAGGACAGCTCTTCACTCAAGATGTTAACACACATGTACTCCCCCTGAGACACATACTCCCCCTCAATAACACCTTGACAGCTCTGGTTGCATTGGTTCTGAACACTGAGCTTCACACATATAACTTCTGAATAACACTGAAAGCTTAACATCTGAAATGCAGCAATACATCTTCTAATTCTTGGTATCAGAGCCAACACAGTGCATAAGATTTTCTCCCCCTTTTTAGCCACAAAATTCTGACAAATCATAGTCTTCAAATAGGGAATAAAATCAAAACAGGTAGCACAGATCCTTGAAAACTTGTTAGATTCAGACTCAGGTTCAGGATCACACTTAGCATAGGCACAACTGGCAGGTACTCTATCTTCCTCACATCCAGTTTGCAGTAATTGCTAGAATTCTTCATGTAAACACACACCTAACTTGCTTCTCAGATTCTCAAACTGTTTAGCATCCAAGGCCTTTGTGAATATGTCAGCAATTTGTTCTTCAGTGTCCACATGTTCCAGTTGAATAATCTTGTCCTCCACAAGGTTTTTGATAAAATGGTGTCTGATGTCTATGTGTTTGGTTCTGCTATGCTCAATTGGGTTTTTAGAGATGTTGATAGCACTCAAATTATCACAAAACAATGTCATAACACCTTGTTTCATGTTGTACTCCTCCAGCATCTGTTTCATCCACACCAGTTGTGAACAACTACTCCCAGCAGCAATATACTCAGCTTCAGCAGTTGACAATGAAACACAGTTTTGTTTCTTGCTGAACCAAGATATTAAGTTATTTCCTAAAAAGAAACAACCTCCTGAGGTGCTCTTCCTATCATCAGCACTTCCAGCCCAGTCAGCATCACAATATCCCATCAGTTCAGAACTTGAACTATGTGAATACGTGATTCCATAGTCACTTGTGCTATTCACATATTTCAGGATCCTTTTAACTTGTGTCAGATGACTCATCTTAGGATCAGCTTGATATCTTGCACATACTCCAACAGCATAAGTGATATCAGGTCTGCTTGCAGTTAAATACAATAGGTTCCCTATCATGCTTCTGTACTGACTTTGATCAACTGATACTCCATGTTCATCTTTGGTTAGCTTCAGATGAGTTGCAGCTGGTGTCTTCTTATGAGCAGCTGATTCCATTCCAAACTTCTTCACTATGTTCTTGGCATATTTACTTTGAGAAATGAAGATTGTATCTTCCATTTGCTTGACTTGTAATCCAAGAAAATATGTCAGTTCACCAACTAGGCTCATTTCAAATTCTGACTGCATCTGCTGAACAAACAATTTGACCATCTTCTGAGACATCCCACCAAACACAATATCATCTACATAAATCTGAGCAATCATCAGACTCCCATTTTCATCTTTCACAAACAAAGTCTTATCAGAACCTCCTTTTCTGTAACCTTGAGCCACAAGAAACTGAGTCAGCCTGTCATACCATGCTCTTGGTGCTTGCTTCAATCCATATAAGGCTTTCTTCAAGTTGAACACATGATCAGGAAACTGATGATCCACAAAACCCTTAGGCTGTTCAACATATACTTCCTCTTGCAGATACCCATTCAGAAATGCACTCTTCACATCCATCTGGAATAATTTGAACTTGAGAATGCAGGATACACCCAACAGTAGTCTTATGGACTCTAGTCTGGCCACAGGTGCAAAGGTTTCATCAAAATCAAGTCCCTCAACTTGAGTATACCCCTGAGCAACCAACCTTGCCTTGTTTCTGACTACAGTACCACTATCATCTGTTTTATTCTTGAATATCCACTTAGTGCCAATCACATTCAACCCTTCAGGTCTTCGAACCAGATCCCACACTTCACTCCTTTTGAATTGATTCAACTCATCTTGCATTGCTTCAATCCAAAATTCATCAGTCAGGGCTTCTTTCACATTTTTGGGTTCAACCTTAGACACAAAACATGAATCAGTAGCAGCTGGTTCTGATCTCCTGGTTCTGACCCCTTGATCCAAACTCCCAATGATAAGCTCCTTAGGATGATCCTTCTGAACTCTAACAGATGGCCCTTTATTGGTAGGATCATGTTCTGGATGCACAACTGCTTCTTCAGACTCTGGATGAATTTCTGCTTCTGAAGTTGGTTCTTCTGAAGCTTCAGACTCTAGAACAACTTCAGACTCACTTCTATCTTTCTCAGCAGTCAGATCATCAATTACCACATTAATGGACTCCATTACAACCTTGGTTCTGGAATTAAACACCCTGTAAGCTCTGCTGTTCACTGAATAACCCAGGAATATGCCCTCATCAGACTTAGGATCCATTTTTCTTTTATTCTTTCTGTCAGCCAAGATATAGCATCTGCTCCCAAAAACATGAAAGTATTTCACAGTTGGCTTCCTCCCTTTCCACAATTCATACAGAGTAGATGTTGTTCCCTTTTTCAAAGTCACTCTATTATGTATGTAACATGCTGTGTTCATTGCTTCAGCCCAAAACATGTATGGCAGCTTCTTAGCATGCAGCATAACCCTTGCACATTCTGCTAAAGTCCTGTTCTTCCTCTCAACTACACCATTTTGCTGAGGTGTGATAGGTGCAGAAAACTCATGCTTTATACCTTCAGAAGCACAGAATTCTGAGAAGCTCTTGTTTTCAAATTCTTTGCCATGATCACTTCTGATTCTGACTATGCCACAGTCCTTTTCTCTTTGTAGTTGAATGCACATCTCTTTGAAAACTTCAAAAGTGTCAGACTTTTCTCTAACAAAGCTGACCCATGTATATCTAGAGTAGTCATCTACCATTACAAATGCATATCTTTTTCCTCCAATACTTTCTACTTGCATAGGCCCCATTAAATCCATATGAACAAGTTCTAGTACTTTAGTAGTTACCTGGTGAACTAATCTGGGATGAGACTTTCTTGTTTGTTTACCAATCTGACAATCACCACAAACACTGTCCTCATTGATCTTCAGATTAGGCACACCTTTGATAGCTTCAGTACTTAGGATTTTCTTCATGCCTTTCAAGTGCAAGTGTCCCAGTTTTTGGTGCCAGAGTTTGACTTCCTCTTCTGAGCTCATAAGACAAGAAGTCAGACTTCTTTCTTCTTCAGAAACCCATAAGTAACAATTGTCTTTGGATCTGCAGCCTCTCATCTGAATCTTATCTTCCTGATCAGTAACAATACACTCTAGTTTGTTAAAATTAACCTTCAATTCTTGATCACAAAGTTGGCTAATACTGATCAGATTAGAGGTTAATCCTTCCACCAGTAGCACATCATTAAGTCTGGGCAAACCTTCTCTGATCAAATCACCAATACCCAGAATCTGACCTTTTACACCATCTCCAAATGTCACATAACTTCTGGAGTATGATCTGATATTGCTCAGCAGCTTCTTCACACCAGTCATGTGCCTTGAACATCCACTATCAAAATACCAATCTTCTTTTGAAGTGGCTCTCAAAGAAGTATGAGCTATAAGACCCACATTCTGAACTTTGGGCTTCCATACCTTCTGAACATTGTGTCTGATAGCAGCTGATTCCACCCTTCTATACTGAAAATGTTCAGGATAGCCATAAAGTTTGAAGCAGAATGGTTTGATATGCCCTTTCTTTCCACAATGATGACAGATCCATGGATGATTTCTCCTCCTTCTGTTTCTGAACAGTTGCTTCTGAGGCAGCATCTGATCATGCTTTTGACCTTTCATCTGAACATGCTTCTGAGCTGGCATCTGGGCTTGTTTCTGAGGTCTCCTCTGAGATGTTCCAATCATAGGATCAACACTTTGAGTGGCAGGGACAAAATTCATCTGTTTAGGAATCTGAGTCTGATCAACAAAACCTAAATCAGTTTTTCCTTGTTGCTGATTTCCCAAAATGTTCTCCAACTTATCAGTAGCAGAGTTCAACATCTTCACTTGCTTCTTCATTTGATCAAGTTGGGATTTCAGTTGGTTCACTTCTTCTTTTAAATCTGAATTCTGCACTAACAATTCACCTTTTTCAGCCTCCAATTGTAGAATTAATAGTCTCCTTCTGATCCAACACTTGTTTGCAAACCTCAGCACTTCTGGTATACAGCTTCTTGTAGTTATCAGCTAGTTCATCATATGAGGTTTTAGCAGCTTCAGACACAGATGAGGCTTCAGACTCTGAGTCAGACTCTGAAAAAGTATCAGACTCTAAAACAGCTTCCTTCTTCAAGATAGCTCCTGACCTCACTACCAGACCAGTATCACACATATCAGATTCACTAGCATCATCATCTTCAGAACCATCATCAGACCATGAAATAGCTAGGCTCTTTTTCTGCTTCTTGAGAAAAGTGGGACATTCAGACTTGATGTGTCCATACCCTTCACACTCATAGCACTGCACACCTTTAGCTTGGTTACTTTTCTCCTCAGACTTGGTCTTCTTCTCATCAGTTTGTTGCTTTTTGTTATTGAATCTGAAATTCTGACCTTTGGCTTTGGCTTTTCTGTTAACATTCTTCAGAATCTTGTTGAATTGTTTTCCCAGCAACACTAGAGCTTCTGATAAGTCATCCTCCTCAGACTCTTGTTGATCATCAGCTTCATAGTTCACAGTAAAAGCTACACCTTTTCCTTTCTTATCAGGCTGTTTGCAGAATGCAGTTTCAAAATTGAGCAAAGACCCAATCAGTTCCTCAAGCTTCATAGTGGTAATATCATGAGCCTCTTCAATTGCTGTCACCTTCATATCAAATCTTCTGGGCAGGGACCTGAGGATTTTTCTCACTAGCTTCTCATCTGACATCTTCTCCCCAAGAGAATCAAAGGAATTAGCCATATCAAGTACATTCATATAGAAATCCTGGATATTCTCATCTTCCTTCATCTTTAGATTCTCAAACTTAGTAGTCAGCAGCTGCAATCTGGACATCTTCACCTTAGAAGTTCCTTCATGAGTGGTTTTCAGAATTTCCCAAGCATCCTTAGCCACAGTACATTGTTTGATAAGTCTGAACATATTCTGATCAACACCATTAAAGATAGCATTCAAAGCCTTTGAATTTCCCAGAGACAAGTCATCTTCAGCTTTGGTCCATTCCTCCTCAGGCTTCAGAACCTCAGTCTTGTTACCATCTTTGTCTGTATACACAGGATGGTCCCAGCCTTTGATCACAGCTTTCCAAGTTCTGCTGTCAATAGACTTTAGAAAAGCACACATCCTTGACTTCCAATACTCATAGTTTGTGCCATCTAGTAGGGGTGGTCTATTGACATAGCCTCCTTCTTTATCCATGCTTGCCAGAAATAAATTCCTCTGGATCTCACCCAAGTTACAGGCAGGGTGCCTGCTCTGATGCCAATTGAAATTTCTGGCTTAGCAATAATGAGAGTTAACTGGTTCTGATTAAAACTTAGCAGGTTCTGATCAGAACTTAGCACAATTATAAAAGCAATTAACAGGCAGAAAAATAAATGTGCAGGAAAGCTAAAAACACACAAGGTTTGTTAACCCAGTTCGGAGTAAACACCTCCTACTCTGGGGGATACCAATCCAGGAAGGAATTCCACTATAGGAATTAATCCTTATGACTCAAGACACTGACTCCCAGTTCCCAGCCTAAGCAATTAACATCCTCCTAGTCTTGAATTCTACCCAACACGTTGAGTATTAGAAAACCTCTAACTTCCTATTCAAGCAACGACAACCCAGCTACTTGAACTACCCTTTGAACTTAACCCAGTTCTGAACACAAAACTCCCCTGTTTTGAAAACAACTTCAACACACAAAGACAGCACTCATACCTACAGGCTTAGAGTGATTAAAACTCAAAACAAACCTAAACCAACTCTAACAGAGTGGTGCACAAACAAAAACTCTAAGTTTAAAACAAAGACTCTATTCTCTGAATAATGCTCTATATTTCGTGTCTCTTGAATAGCAGCAGCCCTCCTCTATTTATAGCCTTCAACAAGTCTCTTAATTATGTAGCCAATCTTCTGAATTGGATTTGTTTCTGAATTAAGAATAATCCAATAAGGAAACAAATAAACCAGGAATGTATCTTTTAAAGATTCTGCAGAAATAATACGATCTTCATAATTTAATACCAAATCTTCATTAAAACTTCTCCAATTCAACAGCAATCTAGAAGCAATAATCCTGGAACAAATCCTTGCCAAATGTCGCTAAGATTCGCATAAAAATAACTTGAAAAACATCAGCTTCTGATGAAGTCAACAAAAGTCAACATGGGCATCAGAACCTGAAAACAGCTTCTGAAGTGCTACAGTGCTTTCAGCTTCTGATGGCATTTTCAGCTTCTGAATGGCTTCAAAATGGAAAACTTCCAACTCAAGAAATGTTCTAGATGAGGAGATGCTTCTATTCACTACTTTGGTTTTTGCCAAAACATGCAGCCAACACAAAAGACTCAACAGATATAATCTTTGATTTTGCAAATATATGATTCTAGTAACTTATGTGATAATTGAAGTTATTCTTGCTTTTCATTCTCTTGCTTGATTCAATTGTTATTGACAAATACTTTTGAATCTAGGTTTAGAATAATCTTCTATCAAAATAAGAAATTCTAGACATGGAATTGGGTTTTGATAATCGCACAAAGTGTCGGAACGTAAAGCTTTCGTATCGTTTAATAGATTGGGAAATCGTCGATCAAACGATACAATCGATCTCACGACGTCATTTGGACACGAATGATGTTGTTGAGTGATACGTGATAATTTCGCTAAAAAGCTAGAATTCATATGCATGATCATTAGAATATATTTGAGGTTAGATTGACAAACTCCGATCCCAACGCTTTTACGTCTTATTACTTGTCGTCTTTATTTTCGCTTTTACATTACAATAGTTTATAACAAACAAAGTTATAAACCCCTTACTCAAAATGATAACGATTGTTGAACGACTTGAGATAGCGCACTAGTCCCTGTGGAGACGATATAAAAAATACTTACTTTTGTTCTACCAACAGAAGCAGAACTTCAGAAGCTGAACAGTACTTCAGAAGCTAAAATTAAGTATATCTTTGAAGATTATTTGGTTCAAGTTTCTGTTGCTGCTGAAGGCTATATAAAGAAGGCGCTACCTTTGAAGAAAATCAACTCAACCAAAGCTGTCATTGAAATAGTATTCTTAGGTTTTGAGTCTGTGAGATGTGTGCTCTGTTTCTGTACACCACTCAATTGTTAGAGTTGGTTTGTTTTATTGAGTTGTAATCACTTGAAGCTTTTAAGTAAAAGTGACTGTTTGTGTCTTTGGAATGTGTCTCCTACTTAGTTGTTTGTTATTAGAGTCTGATAATCATTGGGGCAGTGATTGACTGAGGGAAGTGAGATGGGATCTCAGGTCTAGGAGTTCCTAGGTTGAAATCAATACGGGTAGTAGCTTGGTGATAAGTTGTAAATGGGAGTTTGCTGAGAACTTAGAACTAGGACTATCATAGTGGATTTCCTTCCTGACTTGGTAGCCTCCATACGTATGTGTGTTTGTCACCGAACTAGGTTAACAAATATCTTGTGCACTTTTACTTTCTGCCTGTTTGTGTACTCTGTTCTACTCTTTTTTACGGTTCAGAATCAGGTCCTGCCAGAATTTCACTTATTATCATCCCTCATTTTACATACTTATTAACATTGCTTGAACATCACTTAAAGCAGTTCTACGTATTTATAATGACTCCAACATGTTATATACTCAGGTTTTAATCATTCAAAACTATTTTCTACTTTAGCACAGTATCCTATTCTCTGCAAAATTAACACTAAATAATGCTCAGATTTTACTACATTACTCAATATTGGTTGGTTTAACATTCGCACTAAATTCTGATGATCAATCCAATCATTAAATTAAAGTTGTAATCATATATATCTTAGGCTAATGAGTAACAACAACAATTAATCGTTTACAATTTCAATTGTTATGTTTAATCTGTCATCTAACAAAGTATGTTTTAAAAATATGTTCCTAAATGGATTTAGTGTAAGGTATATATAATTTCAATTCATACCACAACCAATTTTGTAAGATTAATTGACAGCAACTATTGTTGATAACAGATGTATGAATATTAAAGCAATGACCATCTACCTAAAAGCATTGGCCTCACGTGAGCTAGAGGTAGGATATGCTTGATTTGACATGATGTTGATGTATGAAGATTGTTTCTTCCCAAAGCCATAATTCATGTAAGACATATATTTTTTTATTATATATTTCCAAAGATGGTTGTATCTCACCATCCAATATGGACCCTACTATTTTTGTTTATCTATCACTCTTAATACATTTTTTCAAATGGAGGGAAACTCAAATATTTCAATATTTGAATATTTAAGCTGCTCAAATATTTGAATTATGGCGCCTTTACTTCTTCTTATATTCATCATAGCTTGACCGATTTGCCATTTTTTTGATAGAATGTAAAAAGAAAAATGGTAGATGAAAATGAAGAAGGTAAAAAACAAACAGCTTCAGAAGCTAGGCTGAGAAGAAAACAAATACTTGAAACCAAATTTCCAAAAAAGCATCCTCTTCAAATTCAAGAACTCCATTGCTTGAGATCACTAACACACCATTCAATGTTTGTATATGTTTTCCATATTACATATAGGTTGGTGAATTAGATCCAATATTTATCGCTAAATATTTCGATCAACTCGGACAACAATGGTTGTTGATAGATGGCAATAACAATTGTCATGAAGTTGAGTTTAACAAAAGCTTAACAATGCCAATGCTTACTCATGGTTGGGAACAATTGAGAGATTTTTACGAAATTACTGGTAATGCAATTATTTCATTTATCTACTTGGGTGAAAATAGGTTTCAAATACATGTTTTCAATTCTGATGTTACCACAAACGAATTTCCAAGATTCCATACTAGGACAACTATAGCAACTCGCAATCAGATGTTTGAAGTTATCATACCGAATTATCATCCAATTGATAACAAATTGGTTAGTTTTAGTTCATATATTTTAAATTATAGTCATTCATTATGATATTTGATTTACACATTCTAAATTTAACCAAATACTATACCATATATCAGATTTTACCAACAAATTTTGGAAATTTCTTGCGCACTAAACACCACCAGGATTTACATCTTTGTGGACCATCTAATCAGATTACACTTTGCAAATTATTGTTCGAACATGATCAGACCTCAAACTCTCTTATAGTTATAATCAGCCGTGGATGGAGAAGATTTTGTATTAGCAATAAAATTCAACCTACTAATATTCTACATTTTCAATGTGACTCTATAATGGCCTCCAATATTGTAATTGTATTCAGATATTATCGATATTAAGATATCAATTATGTCAGTTAGTTTATGAGGGATATATGTTATGTGTCAATATTTATAACTATTTGAATGTAATTTTTATGTATGCCTTTTAACTTCAACTATTAATTTGTTCTAAATCTCACACAACGACGAAACGTCACACACCTCACCGCGCAACGTAGCCGCGCGGTCTGTGCTATAGCACGGGTTATCGACTAGTACACCATTAAAAAGAGTTCATTATTTGTATCTGTACTCAATGGGTATTTGTTACTTCTAGGTTTTTGTTCCAACAAGGATTGTCCTCGTCAATTATGTTCATCTAACCCATAGTACATTTGTTTCCAAAGGTTACCACTTTAAATAGGCAAAGGTTATGATTTTTTATTTTTATTTTTTTATAAATTTTGGGTTAAATTTAATTAGTTAATGAATAAATAAATAAATATACAGGTGTTTAAGAAGTAAAAATAATGCAATAGAGAAAAATACAAACCGGTTGAATCAACACCCGTTCAACAAGTTCATCTCAAATGAATTTTGATTCAACCTCATTCTATGAAACTACATTACAATCAGGTTTTTGGTTTATAAGTTGAATTGAACGGATCAGATTTCTCGTTAAAACATCGAATAAAAGACACATTTAGAGTTGTTTTTGAAATGTTGATACATACAAAAACATTAATGATCACACCTCTCTCTGTTTTGAAATAATTGTGTACTCTTTGATAACAAAAGAAATTTTGAAGAAGGCGATAAAACTTGGATTTTAACAGAGTTGATTTGACATAATACTTTTTTTTACAATGCATAACAATAATACTTAGTAGACATATAATCTCATATTTATAACTCTTTTTATATTATACCATTTAGGCATCGTTTGACTTGGCTTTTTTACAGTTCAAAAACTACTTTAAAATTAAGTGTTTTAAGAAAGAAGTTAAAGTTGTTTGGTTGCTTTATTATTTTTTTAGTTTTAAAGTTATTTTTAAGTTAAAAGTTGTTTGGCAAAATATTATACAAATATATAATAAATAAAAAAATGTTAAAATATTTTTTGAATGGAAAAAATGTTTAAAAAAAATTTAGTAAGTAATTAATAGATATTGTGTTTGACCTACTTTATCCTTAAAATTGTAGTGAAGTAGAAAAAAAGTCGGGTCAAACGGTACCTTAGTATCATTAAAACCTTCTTATATACCAACTATATCCTCTACTTTTGTTCACTTTGCGATGTGTCATCTAAAATATGAAAACAATTAATCAAATTCTCTCACATGCATAAAGGATAAATTGTAAATCTTCCCATTCAAAACCAGTGAAAACTAATTATATGAATCAAATAATATAAAACTATTGTCTTACTAAGAAGTTTAATAATATTATTAATATTACTAAAATTATCCAAATCCAAATTAAAGTATCACACCATTCTCCTTCACTTCTTCTCCTTGTGACAATTCTTGCTCATCTTCCTTTCCCTTCAATCGAGATTCCTCAGCCTTTTTCTTTGCTTCCTTTTTTGCCTTTTTCTTTGCTTCCTCCTCAGCCTTTTTCTTTGCTTCCTCTTTTGCCTTTTTATTTGCATTCTCAAGAGATTGAATCAAACTCTTCAAGCAAGTTTCAAAATCTTCACCAATTGACTTTGGCATCAAATTTTCAGCAACATCAGCAGGTGTCATATTAGTCTCACCTAACAACTCTTCAATAATTGGAAACAAACTATGATGAAAGTTAACATCCCAATAGTTCTTTGCAAGCACCTTGAAAGCTTGATAGCTACAATAGGACATTTCTATGTGCTTATCCATCCTTCCCCTCCTAATTAGGGCAGGATCAAGTTTGTCCACAGAATTTGTTGTGAAAATTATGATTCTCTCCCCTCCACATGCTGACCAAATTCCATTAATAAAACCAGAAAGAGTTACCTTACTCTCTTTCTCATATTTTGGTTTCTCCTCTTTCTTCTTTCTTTGGCCAGTGAGATCAAGAGAACAATCAATTTCCTCAATCACTATAATTGATTTGCTAATTTCATTGATATGCTTGATAGTTGTTAACTCAAGATCATACACATCATAATTCATGAAATTAGCAATAGCAGATATCATCGTAGATTTTCCAGTTCCTGGAGGACCAAAAAGTAGATAACCAAGTTTCCAAGCCTTCCCAACTTTAGTATAGTACGTATTCTGTACCTGTTTTGAACTTAACAAGATCATTTATAATTTCTTCTTTCTTGTTTGGATCCATAGCAAGTGTTTCAAACATTGCGGGGTGTTCAAAGGTTGTAATTGGCTCCACTTTGTGATTCTAGAACTCCACCAATCGTTGCTAGGGTTGTTGGTATAAAGCTTAAGCTTCCTATTCTTCATTGTAATAGCCTTTCCTTGTTCTAACACATGTTGGATATAAGACCTAGTGATAAGCTCACGATATTTTTTGTGGAAGGTTAGGGTTAAGGAAATTTCTTCACCTGATTTTTTTTGGGGGGTATAGTTAGCAACCCACCAAAGTTTTACACCATTGAATTTATCTATGATCTCTTCATTGTCATCAATGGTAAGGACAAGTGGAGTTTCACTATTTTCGACAACTTCGGCTCGAAGTCTTTTTGCTCTTTCAGATGATTGGTGTTGGATACTTATAGTTTGATGTTTCGTAGGGAAATAAAGAAGAAGAAAAAAAAATAAGAGATAATCTGTAGCATTATATTTTCTTGACACAATCTATGAGGTTTTATTTTCTGAGAAAATCCACATAAACATTAATTAATGATTCTATTTTTAAACGATTTTTCATGTTTAAATTTGAATAATATTATGATTCTTTCACAAAAAATTCTATTAAATTTTGCGTGATATCCCAATTGATGATTACATACAAGAAATATTCCATTAATTTTCTTTCGATTATTCGTGCAATCAAAGGATGTGGGAATCAGAATAATCATAGATTGATTGGTTAACCAAAGAAAGTCATTGTGTAGTATTACTTCTGTAACCCTTATGAGAAAAAAGAATTAAGAAAGTTGATTGTATTAGTTTTATTGACAATTGTTATTGTTTTCCAAGTTTATCATTTTATAAAAGAGAATTAGTTGATTTTTTATAGAGAATTTATTATATAGTGTAGAAAAATATGTAACATAAATATAGGTATATTGGTAAAGAACTTATTAATGCACTTTGAAATTTGAAAATTGTCTTATAAAAAAGGACAAAGAAAAGAACTCAAAAAAGTCTTATATTTAAGAGACGGAGGTTGTATCTATCATTCCATCTCTAATTTTAGCTTCGGCAAAATAGTTTTAGGAAAATGTTTTGTGTGCAACTCATTGGGGTGTATACATCTTGAGATGAAGAGAAAAATATAATGATACGATAGATGTGATAGATTGATGATATGATATAAAGAGAGAGATAAAGATAAAATAAGGTGTTAAATTAGTCTATAAAAAAATGTGGGTGTTCGAATATCATGGTTCGTGATAACACGTTGCAAAAACTCAACATATCTTCGTTCACGTCATGAGTATCTCTCAAGTATCACTATTACATACTCTTTCAAATTATTGTTACTAATCAATTCACAACCATTTATCAAATAACAAATGTTGTAAACACCTATGAAACACAACACAAAGCAAGACACATGACATGACATTGATACGTAGATACCAATAATAATTTCAAAAAATAAAATAAATAAATGTAATCACATATGACAATATCAAACACTAACACATGTCAGACATCAGATACGCCGTCAACCTCAACTGTTGGTGCACCAGTAGCACCACCCCATCCATAAGGACAAATGTGGTAAACACTTCACACTGAGCCAGACACGTGTCATAACAGTGACACGTCGACACCAATAAAATTTAAAAAATAAAATAATTGAATATAATAACATGTGACTGTATCAAACACTAACACATGTCAAACATCAGACACGCTGTCAATTTGAATTGTGGACGCATCAGCAGCCCCACCCCATCCATAAGGACAAAATGTGATTATATATTCTAAGGATCCACAGCTCACAAGTGGAGTAGGGGTATCAAAAGCATAGCTAACATAATTAGGACAAGCATCCTTAAATATTTTTGAGTAAACATTTGGCCTACACTTCTGAGGACTTCCATAACCATTTCTACAACAGAAATTATCAAGATCAAAAGCCAAACAAGCACTTTTGCAAGCCACAATTTCTCCATTACAATTCAAAACCTCAAGCTCATGAGGACACAAACTTTTAACATCCTTCAAACAACCTTGAATGTTACACTTCGAACACTACTACAAAACTGCCCTTTTAATAGCGTTTTATTTTGCCTTTAATAGCGTTTCTCAAGTGCTATTAAATCCTCCGCTATTAAAGGTAAAATCCCTATAATACCGCTTTTAAAAACGCTATAAAAAGACCATGTTTTAATAGCGTTTATTCAAAAGCGCTAATATAAGCTGCTTTTCGTGCTATAAAACATGTTTTTTAAACAGGGTTTATTAGCGTTTTTCCTAAAGCGCTATCTTAGATGCATGCCTATAATAGCGCCCGACAGAAAGCGCTATCATAGACTCCTATTTTTTTTTTTAAAAAAAAAATTATATTTTACAGCAAAATAAGGAATTTAATTAATCATAAAAAACATTATTATACAAGCAACTTTTGACAAAACATTATTATATAAGTAATTTACATATATTCACTATAAAAAAAACCTATCAACAAAATACACCTCAAATTCCAATCAATCCTATCTATGATTTACCCTTAACACGTTAACAAATATCAAATGACAACGTTAAAGATCGATAATTTCTTTATCAACTTTCGTCATAAACTTCTTCACCCAATTGTCCAGTCTCCTGTGTCATGGAAGAACACAAATTATAGACCGCTCATACTCGCTTTTTTTTACAATTCAATAAAAATCAAACACACATAATCTTAAAATCGTAATCACAATACACAAATGTGTAGTGCTTGAAGTATCATTAACTTTTACTTATATGCACAATATCAACCATATAAGTATATAACTAGTTAAATTTGAGAACATAAGCACAAGCAGTTTAGTCATGCTAAAAGCCTAACTCATAAGTGTCACTACAAGGATTGTTAACAAAATCTTCAACCATCTTATTTAAACACATTCGAACTTATTTATACTGATTTTTTGTATTTGATTTGAATTTTAATATGCATGTCTGGGGATGATTCACACTCCTCTAGCCTAAATCATGAAAATTGTCAGCTCAATAATAAGCTATATAGATAGAACAATAACATTCTATTCTATTCTATACAAGAACAGAACAATAGACCATTATGCCATACTTCGTCTAATCAACTATTCTATGTGAAGCTTGTTTTAGAATGAAAAAAAAAAAAAAAAAAACCACTACAACCTTCATATTTAAGCCTTTCCATTTTTTTAGATAATGTCATAAATTGTCCAAAAACATGTCTATTTAAAAAGCACTAAGCTTAATTTTCTAAAGCTGGAAACCTTTTTTTTTTAAGAAGCTAAATTAGCCCACCCAAATTGACACCGGGGAGAAGTATTATATCCTAGATCTAGTGTTTAACTTGAAGAGGTAAAATGGAAAGCCGCATGAATTGCGATCTGCCATTAGCCACTTTCATAGCGGCAACTTTGGGCTGTCTTCGTTGCAACCTCTAGCACCTCGTAGTGCTGGATTTAATTTTTAAGGAACGTGCTTAGTCTCAATATCGCCTAAGTAGTGCTTATGAGGCATTGAGCACAAATTAAAATACATTATAAACAACAATGCAAAAATAGAAATTTAGTAACCTTACCTAGACTTTGCTAATTCATCCTCAAGACATCTTACACGCTCTGCAGCTTTTTCAAGAGATTTCTTAGCAATTTCCTATAATAATGAAAACAGTAATAAAAGTATACATAAGTGGTAAATATAAGTCCTGTCATTGGGTCGATACATACCATGAATACGTTACAATTTAATAATCTGACAAGTTAGTATAACAAAAAGAAACATTTTGACAGGATACAACAAAATATTCTCAAACAATGATCAATACATACAATAAATAAGGAATAGTCATAGAAGAAGAAAAACATGAAACCAACCTAAGATAACTAACAAAACCAAGTATTATTCGTAATATAAAATTTCAATTTTGGTGCAAGGTACAATGGGCAAATGCAATCTGCACACTAAAACTCAAAAAATACTTTGCATGCTACGTAGTCAATCTGGATAAAAAAAGTGTGGGTCCGACATCTGAAACATTATAGATGTTAGGCGGGTAGCAGCATGGCTGCTATGTTCATTTGTATGGGAGACAATACAAGAAATTTATTGTATGTATTGATCATTCATAACAATTAATCGAAGTTCATTATTTCTGATATTTAAACCAAATACAAAACAAATATGTTTTAACCTCTAAGGCTTAGAATAACTCATCTAAGCATTTAAAATAAATACAAGTGATTCCTTAAATGGGATAACTATAACCAAGCTCTTCCTCATCGTCATGTTCACTTTCTTCCCAACCAAAATCATTTGTTCTATATCATCCTCTTAGACCTCTGTTATATGTCTGTCTCAAGGCACATAGAGAGGATCAAACAAAGGGAGGAGCCAACTGCACAGAGAGGGTCGTTTAAATCACACAAAGGACTGTTGAAATACTACAGAAGCGCGCCATTTAGGGGTTTAGGAGGACAGAAACGAAGAATTTTGGTGCAGAATAAATAAGAAATCAAAACTTAAGGGCAAAATGACAAAAAAAATCCAAAAAACACAAGGAATGGCAATAAGTTGAGGCCATTGTCAGGTTTTTGCAATAGCTTGACAATTGAGACCACTATTTGGCCACTACTTACAGCCACTTCTTAAGCACAACACAGCTGCAGGGGTTGCTACGGACACTATTGGCTACAAGGTCATATTATTTATAAGCCATTCACAAAACTTCACCTAATAGCTTAAACTTTGCAGCATTGCCCTTCACAAGAAGTATGAGATTATAATTGTATCCAAGTGTCCTAACAATTAGTTGCGGATCTACAGTTACAATTAAAATCAATTTTTTGGTCTGTCAGCAATATAGACCACTTACAGTCAAAAAAGCAATATCTTCTTCATATGAACAAATATATGAATGCTGTGAAGCAGTTTGCGTCTTACAGTATCAAAAGTTTGTATTTCCATACAACAAAAAAATGGGTGATTAATAAAACACACCAGGGTAAGTAATAACATGACTTATGAAAGGTATATATGGAGCCAAACCTATCAAAATCAGGCAACAAAAATCAGTGAACATAGTGAACTAAAAGAACCGGCAGCAAAAATCAGTGAACATAGTGAACATAGTGAACTAATCAGTAATAAAAGAACCGGCAGCACTACTTATTATAAGTATATATACCTATTATTATAGTGAACTACGAGGTGCTAAGAACCGGCAGCAAAAATGATAGTGAACTAATCAGTAATAAAAGAACCGGCAGCAAAAATCAGTGAACATAGTGAACTAATCAGACTAATCAAAATGCAACAAAATGTTTAACTAACCTGATTTGCAAGAGATGAGGAAAGTCAACGCAAATGCTTGGTGAAGAATCAGCAAAAAAATTCAGAAGCGTGAGATATTCTACGAGCAGAAGAGAACCAACAAAACAAAAAAACTTGTAATCAGTTCAGATTTATCAAAGTTAAGACTCAACAAGAAACCAATAAGTTGTGCGTAACTTTTCTTTATAATACTCAAAGGAACTACAAATAATACTCACAAAGGACTAATTTACCTTTTCAAATTTTCCTTAGGTGACAAGCCTTCTTGACTTTGAACCAAGTTACCAATTTCAAGTTCATTCTTGTCATTCACTTGAACACATTGACCTGTAAGAGGATGGTACATAATACATGCTTTAGAGACTTTGGAAGTAGTATCTACATTAAGAATCACAAGGAAAATTCAAGTGTGTGTGTGTGTGTGTGTGTATTCTTGTAAAATTAATACTCAATTGTCTCTATAATAATTTAAAGAGTGAATAGTCGTTAGTCTCTGAATGTTGAGGTGTTGTCATCATGTAGGAAACTAGAAAAGGAGAGTGACTGCATTTTGCTTTTGGAAGGCCCACCACTTTGCTTCATATGAGCGATAGCAAAGCTGTATAAAGGAAAAAAAACTGATATAGCTCGCTCTTATACCAAAGCGTGTCTTCTCTTAATAGTATTATAGACTAAATTAGCAAACAAAACAAACATTAGATGACCAATCTAACTAATGAAAGACACATTCAAGTATTAAACTGTCTAATGAAAGATACTTTTGTGGACATTTGTAATTTTAATATTACTTTTTATTAATAGTAAGAACCCTCACCTTGATTCTTCCTGTGCAAAAGTTCGAATTTGTTAGTGAGTTTGGAGGAGACTTGGATTTTGGTTTATGGTCATGTCAAGAACCTGTCTAGTCAAATCCAAACTCAAAAATGATCAAAGGAACTGCATTCTTACTAGTGTTATGGATGGCTAGTGCTGCTTGGCTTAAGTACATTACCAATCTCCCAGGTTTTGGTGTGGACCGCGCAATTCATTCCTCAAACTCATTGCCACAATCTGTTAGTCAATAAAAACCAATCAAAATTTTGTTATGCTACATTCAATTTAGCAAAACTATTAAAAGGTCAAACTTCTCATCCGGACATGTATAACTTTCATCCAAAACTCTTTAGTTAGTGAAATAAGCTTATTTATCGTCTTTAATATAAAGGTTGTAAGCTAGACTGAAAATCTAATAATTTTTTAATCTCATAGTGTATAATACATTTTGCATGAAATAGTGACACTTAAGAACACCTACTTTGAAAAAAGTGACACTTGGAACTTCAATCAATTTTCCAAGTCTCATTCTACTCATAGAATACAAATAAATCAAAATCATTCTTCTCACGTAAATGAAACTTTAATATTTCACAATTTTCTCTTATAACATCACAATGACACAAGAATCACAATTCACACCTCCATTTTTTATTTTTGTGTTATAAGTTGAAGAATCAGATTCAACAATCACAATAACAGAGATGGCGCAAATAAAAACAAGCAAGTAATTTTGAGAGATTATGCTTTCCTAAAGAATCAGACATGAAGATTGTTGACAGTACCATAACATTAAAAATTCCACGAGTTTCCAACGATGTAGTTTTGGTTAAAAGTCTTTACTTGTCTTGTGAACCTTACACGAGGACTCTTATAACTGACCCATCAATCCTAGTGCCTACAATTCTTAATCTGTAAAAGTTGACATGCTTTTCTAGGTGAAACCATTTTGAGTATTTGTCAAATTTAGTCTTAAAGAAGGTTTTTTTTTTCTGGTATTGGTCAAACCAAAATAAAAAACGAAATCAAAATCAAAATCAAAACCAAAAACGAAAAATTCAAAATCAAAACGAACAAATATGAGATTCAAAATAGAAGAAGATGAAATTGAGACTTACCACGATGGAATCTTAAGGATTCAATTGATTTCTGGTTTCACTCGATGGATGGGTTCAAAGAGTTCTGAAGGTGGACGGTGGTGAGTCAGTGGTATGTTCGAGGGTGAGAACGAGTGAGACGGAGAGAGTTATTGACGAGGGTGAGACAGAGTGAGAGGATAGGTTAGAGAGTGTGTTTGTGTTTTGTGAGGAGGAAAGGAGTGAGACAAAATGGTTGATGGTTGGCGGAGGATTGATGAAGGACGGTGGAGTTGGATGAGAGAGAGTGTGTTGTCTTGTGAGTTGGTAGTGTTTTGTGAGAGAGTGAAAATAAACATTTAATTTTTTCTTATTTTTAAATTTAAAAGGCCAACAATAGCAGTTTTGCTAAAACGCTAAGTAAGGTAGTATATAATTAATAGCGTTTATTTGAAAACGCTATCTAAGTGTTCTGAAATAATAGCGTTCTCATAAAAGTGCTATGTAACCTTCTCTACGAGTAGCCTATAATAGCGCCCACTCAGAAACGCTATGAAAGGTCTATGTGTTTCATTTTTAATAGCATTTAACATAAAACGCTATTAAAGTTGTGCTATTAAAAGTCAAAATTGTAGTAGTGGAATTTATGTTCTTGTTAGCGACGACGACGGATACGGGAATGTTGTAACCGTCAACAAGACTAACATCATAGAAATTTGGTTTTCCTTTATCACCTTGAAGTGTGATTTCAACTAATGTAGCTGGAGGTGTTCCAATGAGTCCATTACAAGCTAATTTTCCATCACAATCCCCAGTTTCACAAGATGGTTTCCAATTATTTGAAGCAAAATTGCAACCTGTTCTAGCCCAAATTCTACCACTCCATGACCATGGTGCTAGAATTTTCTTTGTTTGGCCTGAAGGAAGGTAGAATCCACCTTCTGCTATAATTGGTTGACCAGTGTTAGGTGCTGTTGCTGGCCATATTGGAAAGGGACATATATTGTATATATAGAATGTTGCTTGATGTCCTTCGACAATCCCTGCAAATTATTTCGTTTAAGTGATTAACAACAAAACAAAAATTTCATGTAAGTGTGTACATGGGTGTCAAACAAAGGATGTGCCTTTAATTTAAGTGCGGGTGTTGCATTGTTACACACACTAGCTAGGATTTGAATTAGACGCAATAACTGCATCATACAGTATTGCGTCTTGATCGTCCGATCTAAATCAAAATCTGAGATCAGTTAACTGTGTGAAACTGACGATGTAATTTAAATTGTCTGATCTCAAATCAACCATTAAGATCGCTTAAAGGTGAAATTGTGTACCGCATTAACTTTAGCATCCACTAACTAGTAGTAAAACCAATAAGATTCAATGAGAAAATAAAATGAGTTAATCACTAGTATTTAAGACAACCGTAAAAAATGTTTTAGGTAGACCTCTAATCTTGTTTCAGCATGATGTCAATTTTTTATATTATTATTTAAATATTTTGACAAAAATGTAATTGTAAGTATGAAGAAAAATATTTACACTATGGATGCATATAAAATGTATAGATATAGTGGACACTATAAATATGAAATTACCATGGAAAATGTAAGCCGAGATTATGAAGAAAATTAAAGGGGTTACGGACCCAAGTAGCTGCATTTTGAATCTTAACACAAGTTCGATGATCATCTAAGTGTATATATATTGTATATTAGGATTAAAGAGTAAATAATAGTTTGTTCTTCAATTGCACTTCAAGATTCAACGAGAATAATCTTTACGGAAAAGGAAAAATAATGAAGATGGTGAGGTTTAAGCATTATGTCTTCACTTGAAGGAGAGCAATAAACAATAGAGTTATAGAGAGGTTTACACGTGCACACTACAGTAAGAACGATGAAAACGTTGAGTGGTTACTGTTATCTTTAGTTTACTTGAGACTTAAAAAAATTTCAAATACACCCATCGCGCTTTGATATTATATTAAGTTTTTATATTAAAATTTAATTCATTCTTACAAACTCGACTTATAAAATGAAGACTCTAATCAAACATTATATTTATTATATGTGGGTTTTTTTACAATAAATATCGTCTTTGTTCCAACTCTTAATTTAACACTCACTTTTTATTAGATAAAGTCAACATGGGTTTTACCACTTTAGGTGAGACTCGGTTCTAAAATGTGGAATCAACATTTATTTCAACCAATTAAAAAAAGTAGTTGTTAGAATGGTGATTATTGAAAAGAGAGTATTTATATCACTCTTCTTACTATGAGGGCTGAGGAGAAGGGTTTCAGAAAAAAAAATTAGAAACCCCCCACATGATGTCTTTTGGAAATAAGATTTGTTTTGGAAATTTACTTGCTCCTCCATGTCATGATGTCTTTTGGAAATAAGCAAGATTTAAAATAAAATAAAAAAAAAAAGAAAGAATAATCCCCTCTCTCCTTCATTTTATATTTTATTAGAAAGGAATAAAAAGTTATAAGTACTTTCCAAAGGACAATTGTGTTAGTTACAAAAATTTTAACATGGAACGTAAGAGGGTTGAAAGTTAATCAAATTTACTGTTATTGTGTTTTTAAAATGAATTCAACTCTTATCGATGTAGGAGGGTTTTCATAGTATTTTTAATATTTCAGTTTGTTATTTTTTTGTTTTATTTCAGTTTGTTATTTTTGTTTTATTTCAGTTTGTTATTTTTAGGCCCATTAGGGGTTTGTTATTTCCCTATTTAAGCTTAAGAGTTGTAGCCTAAGAGACAACTTTTATTCAAGCGCTAAACCTAGGTTGAAAAGAAACATGTTTGCAAGCGACAAACTTGTGAAAATAGGGTTCCGGAATCCACCAGAAATTGAGAAAAACTCTCTAAAATATTATTGATTGAATAAAAGTTGCCTCTTAGGCTACAACTGTTAAGCTTAAATAGGGAAATAACAAATCCCTAATGGGCCGAAAAATAACAAACTGAAACATAACAAAAAAAAATAACAAACTAAAATAAAACAAATAAAATAACAAACTGAAATATTAAAAATACTATAAAAACCCTCCTACATCAGTCTCCTCCACTTCTGAAGAACTCGACCTTGAGTTCTCATTTTAATAAAGAGCTTCCTATGCATGTTGACTCTTCCAATGAACAAGAGAACACCCTCCTGAATCCCATTGAGTGAAATGCAAAGAAGAATCAGCCTCTTGGTTGTAGACCATTTCTATTCCTTGAAGGTCACACATCAATCCAATAAGTTCATACTTGACAACATCATTTAAGCCATAATACTTTATCAAACCATGATGAAATTCCATAACTGAAGTAATTCCCCGTAAGGCTGATTCATAATCATTAGAGAAATTGAAGCTATTGACAACTTCCTTGCAAGCTAAATCAATGAAAGCTGATGCAACGTAGAATTTTGAAATTCCACTTCTCATTACAACATTAGTGGCTACATGGAGAAAGGTGTTGAGTCTTTTGGTGTTGGCTGCATATTTTGGCAAATCCAATGTGTTGAATAGAAGCATCTTAATGTGTAGAACAAATCTTCAGTTGCAAGTTTTTCATTTTGAAGTCATTCAGAAGCTGAAATCACCTTCAGAACCTGAAAATTCCTTCAGACGCACTGTAGCACTTCAGAAGCTGAAATGTGAGTCTGATGCCCGCGTTGACTTTCGTTGACTTCATCAGAAGCTGGTTTTTCTGAATTGTTTTGGCGCGAATCTTTGCGAGATATGTTAAGGTTTAATCATGGATGGTTGTTCTAAGAATGCTGATTAATTTGGAGGAGATCTTTTGAAGATTGGCTCGTATTTTATGAAGTTCATATTTCCTGAAGAAATCTTTTGCAGATACATTGAAGATTTATATGTTTCCTTTTCAAGCCTTGCATAATTCAGAAACATATCTATTTTAGAAGATTTAATTCAGATTAATATTGCTTGCTGAAGATTATAAAAGGAGGAGTGTTGCTGCTATTCAAGAGATACGAAGAGAATAGAAAAAATTCAGAGAATTTGAGTCTTAGAGTTTTTAAGCTTTTAGCTTTATTTGTGCACCACTCTATTGAGTTGGTTTAGTGTTTTTAAATGAGTTGTAATCACTCTAAGCCTGTAGGTACGAGTGCAGTCAGATGTATTGAAAAACCGAGTAGTTTTTGTTAAGGGGTTCAGTAACAGGTTTGTTACTTGAATAGGAAGTTAGTGGTCTCTAATACTCAACGTGTTGGGTAGAATTCAAGACTAGGAGGAAGTTAATTGCTTAGGCTGGGAACTGGGAGTCAGTGTCTTGAGTCATAAGGATTAATTCCTATAGTGGAATTCCTTCCTGGATTGGTATCCCCCAGAGTAGGAGGTGTTTACTCCGAACTGGGTTAACAAACCTTGTGCCTTCTTTAGCTTTCCTGCACTTTTAATTTCTGCTGATTATCTGTTGTTAATTGTGCTAAGTTTAGTTCAGAACCTGTTTGGTTCAGAACCTGTTTACTCTTTGTTATTGCCTGGCCAGAATTTCAATTGGCATCAGAGCAGGCACCCTGCCTGTGTTTTGGGTGAGATCCAGAGGAGTTAATTTCTTGCAAGCATGGATAGAGAAGGAGGCTATGTCAACAGACCACCCCTACTAGATGGCACAAACTATGAATATTGGAAGTCTAGGATGTGTGCTTTTCTGAAGTCTGTTGACAGCAGGACTTGGAAAGCTGTGATTAAGGGCTGGGATCATCCTGTGGTTTTGGACAAAGATGGGAACAAGACTGAGATTCTGAAGCCTGAAGAAGAATGGACCAAAGCTGAAGATGATCTGTCACATGGAAACTCAAAGGCTTTGAATGCAATATTCAATGGTGTGGACAAAAACATGTTCAGACTCATCAAGCAATGTACAGTTGCAAAGGATGCCTGGGAAATCTTAAAAACAACTCATGAAGGAACCTCTAAAGTGAAGATGTCCAGACTCCAGTTGCTGACTACTAAGTTTGAGAACCTGAAGATGAAACCATTCAGGATTTCTACATGAATGTGCTGGACATGGCTAATTCCTTTGATTCACTTGGGGAAAAGATGTCTGATGAAAAGATAGTAAGAAAAATCCTTAGGTCCCTGCCTAGAAGATTTGATATGAAGGTCACAGCAATTGAGGAGGCTCATGATATTTCTGCTATGAAGGTTGATGAGCTCATTGGTTCTTTGTTGAACTTTGAGACTGCTTTTTGTAAACAGCCTGAGAAGAAAGGAAAAGGAGTAGCATTTGCAGTTAATTCAGGAGTTGATGATCAACAAGAGTCTGATGAGGAGGATAGTGATTTATCAGAAGCTCTAGTGTGCTTGGAAAACAATTCAACAGAATTCTGAAGAAGGTTGACAGAAAATCCAAGACCAAAGGTCAGAATTTCAGATTCAAGAAGCAACAAACTGATGAGAAGAAGACCAAGTCTGAGGAGAAAAATAACCAAGCCAAAGGTGTGCAGTGCTTTGAGTGTGAGGGGTATGGACATATCAAGTCTGAATGTCCTACTTTTCTTAAGAAGCAGAATAAAAGCCTAGCTGTTTCATGGTCTGATGAAGATTCAGAAGAAGATTTTGAGAATGAATCTGCTAAGGGTGACACAAGTCTGATGGTTAAGCTACAGTCTCAGAAGTCAGAAGCTTTCTTTAAGAATGAAGCAGTTTTAGGGTCTGAGATTTTTTCTGAGTCTGACTCAGAGTATGAAGCTTCATCAGTGTCTGAAGTTGCAAAGTCCTCATATGATGAACTAACTGACAACTACAGAAAGCTATATACCAGAAGTGTTGAAGTTTGCAAACAAGTTCTGGATCAGAAGGAGACCATATGTCAACTGGAGGCTGAGAAAGGTGAACTTCTAGTGCAGAATTCAGAATTGAAAGAAGAAGTGAACCAACTAAATTCCCAACTTGAGAATATGAAAAAGCAGGTTAGAATGATGAATACTGCTACTGATGTGTTGGAGGAAATTTTAGAAAGTTAAAAACAAGGAAAAACTGGTTTAGGATTTGTGGATGAGAGTCTAAACCTCAAGCAGAAAAATCCAGTTAAATAGTTTGTTCCTGCTACTCAGACTCATGATCCTATGATTGGAACATCTAAGATGAAACCTCAGAATGAAGCCCAGATGCAAGGTCAGAAGCAAACTCAGATGCAACCTCAGAAGCATGTTCAGATGCAACCCCAGAAGTTCAACAGAAGAAGGAGGAATCATACCTGGACCTGTCATCATTGTGGTAAGAAGGGTCATAGTAAACCTTTTTGCTTTAAACTGTATGGTTATCCTGAACACTTTCAATATAGAAGAGTGCAACCAGCTGCACCCAGACACAATATTCAGAAGGTGTGGAAACCTAAGGTTCAGAATGTAGGCCTTATTGCTCATACCTCATTAAGAGCCACTTCTAGAGAGGACTGGTACTTTGATAGTGGTTGTTCAAGGCACATGACTGGTGTGAAGAAGCTGCTGAGCAATATCAGACCATACTCCAGAAGTTATGTGACATTTAGTGATGGAGCAAAAGGTGAGATACTGGGTATTGGTGATTTAATCAGTGAAGGTTTGCCTAGATTGAATGATGTGCTGTTGGTGAAAGGTTTAACTTCTAATCTGATCAGTATTAGCCAACTTTGTGATCAAGACTTAAAGGTTAATTTCAACAAGCAAGAGTGTTTTGTAACTGATCAAGAAGGTAAAGTTCAGATGAGGGGCTGCAGATCCAAAGATAACTGTTATTTATGGGTGTCTGAAGAAGAAAGAAGCCTGACTTCTTGTCTCATGAGCTCAGAAGAGGAAGTCAGACTCTGGCACCAGAAATTGGGTCATCTGCATCTGAAAGGCATGAAAAAAATCCTAAGTACTGAAGCTATCAGAGGTGTACCTAATCTGAAGATCAATGAGGACAGTGTTTGTGGTGATTGTCAAATTGGGAAACAAACAAGAAAGTCTCATCCCAGATTAGTTCATCAGGTAACTACTAAAGTACTAGAACTTTTACATATGGATTTAATGGGGCCTATGCAAGTAGAAAGTATTGGAGGAAAAAGGTATGCATTTGTAATGGTAGATGACTACTCAAGATTCACATGGGTTAATTTTGTTAGAGAAAAGTCTGATACTTTTGAACTATTTAAAGAGTTGTGTATTCAATTACAAAGAGAGAAGGACAGTGGTATTATCAGAATCAGAAGTGATCATGGCAAAGAATTTGAAAACAAGAGCTTTTCAGAATTCTGTGCATCTGAAGGTATAAAACATGAGTTTTCTGCACCTATCACACCTCAGCAAAATGGTGTAGTTGAAAGGAAGAATAGGACATTAGCAGAATGTGCAAGGGTTATGCTGCATGCTAAGAAACTGTCTTATATGTTTTGGGCTGAAGCCATTGTCGCGGTGATTTTCGGAGATCAAGCTATTGATTAGCGTTGACTCACTAATTTTATTTCACGACTGAACTTTTAATTTTTTTAAAAGAAAGGTGGAAAAAAGTTCTAAATTACCACATTTTTAAAGATTAGGGTTCGGGGGTTAGTTACGTTTAGGGAAGGTGTTAGCACCCTAAACGTTCGTAGTACTCTACGAGAACCTCTTGATTTTATTTATTTATTTTGGCTATAACTTGCTTATTTTTTTTTAAAGAAAAGAGGGAATTAAAGTAGTGAGAAAAAAAATTGTTTTTTTGTTTTTTTTTTTATGATTTGGAAGGACAAAGTCCTTTGCCTACGTACCCGTGAGGGATCAAAACCTCGTAGTTCGGGGTAAAAATGCCGTTTGATTTGTTTAAGTGTTTTTTAGTTTTTCGAAAAAAAGGTTTTAAAGATAAAATAAAGGCCAAGTGGCAAAATGTGATTGGTTTGTGTTTTTTATTTTTGAAAATGATTAAAGTGTAATTAAGGTAGATTAATGATTATTTAAAGAAAATAAAAGAAGAAAAAAGGGACACTTGATTGAAAATCAAGGTTTATTTATGAAAATATTTTTTGTGATTTTTGATTATTATTTGCATGTTTTTGTTTTTTTTTTTATAATTAACTAAGACTAAAACGTAACAAAAAAATCAAATACGAGGAACTTCCGTGGTGACGTTGGATCACCACGAAATCCTTTTTGAAAAATAAACTAACCTAATATTTTTGTATTTTTCGGAAAGCAAAATAAATAAAAAAAGAAATAAAAGACATAAAGCGGAATAAATAAAGTGAGTGTCAGTGCAAATTTTCATTTATATTTACATTGCTCCTAAATACATTCTAATAAAATGAAATGAAATGAAAAAAGACAAAATGATGAACAAAATAACAAAACTTGCAAATGCATTAAAATAAATATGCTAAGAATAAAAGAAAATAACAATGCATGAAATGCAAAACAATAAATAAATATGTCACATAAAAGTAAATAAAAAATGCATGGTATGCTGAATTATGAAGCATTAAAATGAATAATGGGGAAAAAATGCATGATGATTAACCTAGAGAAAAACTACAAAATTAAGAAAATAAAATAAAGTAAAAAAAAAATGAAGAAAATGCAAAAGATAAAAAAATCAATAAGATGGAATGCATGAGGAATAAATAAAGGATGAGAAATGCAATAAATAAAAAAGAAAATGCGAAAAAAAGAAATAAAACAAAAAAATAAAAATAAAGGAAAAGATGGGTGGAGTAGCAAGGGAAGGGTTGTAAAGAGGCGGTGCGGTTTTGCGTAGTGGTTGTTTGGTTGTGGGTTTGGCCGTGTTTGTGGCTTTATGTGGTTGTGGTATGTGGTGGTTCAGATTAGTGTTAGTGGTTTGTAGGTGGTTAGGGAGGAGGTTCGGATTGATTGTGGTGGTGGTGGAGGTGGCCGAGTTTGTGGTTTTGACTATGGATGATGATTGATTTTGGTTTTGAGATATGGTTTTTTGTGGTTTTGATTTGATGGGTTGTGATTAATTTTGGTTTGGAAATAATTGTGCCTTGTGTACTGATGAGTTTTTTTCCTCTCCTTTGGTTGCCGGAGCGTGTGCCTTTATATACACATTGGGGTGGACTTTTGACAATGAGGAGACAAGGATTAAATCCCCATCAAATGAGATTAAAACAATAAATCACATATGTCAAAGCCATTAAATCACATATGTCAAAGTCATTAAATCAAACATTTGACATTGACCTTTGACCTTGGACTTTGGATAGATTTGATTAGCAATAAAGACCAAAAAAAAAAATAACCATTAAGAATAAAAATAAAAACAAAATAGAAAAAATGAAATAAAATAAAAATAGAAAAAATCTGAAAATTAAATAATTAAAAAAGATAAAAGATAAAAAAACTAAAGTAAAATAAAATAATAATAAAACTGAAAAAAGTCGCCTTCAGAACCCTAAATAAGGTATTTTAAAATACCTCTCTGTCGAAATTTCGTCTGAGACGACGAAAAATTCCGAACCAAATAGGCGAGTAAAAAAAAGAATTTTAGGTCAAAAATTGGGGTATGACAGATGCCCCTATTTAAGTCTCTTCGTCCGGAGATTTGAAGAGAAAATCTTGGATTCGACGGGTCGAAGGGACTTAAATACAGAGTACGCCAATTTTGGACCTAAATAAAAATAAAAATGAAATGCTCGTGTTGCAAATGCAAATGCAAATGCAAGACGGCGAAGATGACCTGACCGGGGTAAAACAAAACCAAAGGATACCCGAGTTTGTTAAAGCAAGGGATCCAACTCCACTGGGGGATAACATAGTTTCACTGGGGAAGGAGTTGTCTACTATCGCACTAATGCAGAACGATAGCCTAACAAAGACAAAGACCGATGTTACCTTCTATCGTGTAAATGATAGCTTAAAAAAGGTAAAAGAAGGAGACATTGTCTACTATCAACAAAGATGATAGCTTAAAGAAGACAGATGACATGTATTACCTACTATCGTGTATTGATAGCTTAAAAAAAGGTAATATAAAAGGAGACACCGTTTACTATCAACAAAGATGATAGCTTAAAGAAGACAGATGACATGTATTACCTACTATCGTGTATTGATAGCTTAAAAAAGGTAATATAAAAAGAGACACCGTCTACTATCAACAAAGATGATAGCTTAAAGAAGACAGATGACATGTATTACCTACTACCGTGTATTGATAGCTTAAAAAAGGTAATATAAAAAGAGACACCGTCTACTATCGTTATATGGATAGCTTAAAGAAGACAGATGACATGTATTACCTACTATCGTGTATTGATAGCTTAAAAAAAGGTAATATAAAAAGAGACACCGTCTACTATCGTTGTATGGATAGCTTAAAGAAGACAGATGACATGTATTACCTACTATCGTGTATTGATAGCTTAAAAAGGTAATATAAAAAGAGACACCGTCTACTATCGTTGTATGGATAGCTTAAAGAAGACAGATGACATGTATTACCTACTATCGTGTCTTGATAGCTTAAAAAAGGTAATATAAAAGGAGACACCGTCTACTATCGTTGTATGGATAGCTTAAAGAAGACAGATGACATGTATTACCTACTATCGTGTCTTGATAGCTTAAAAAAGGTAATATAAAAGGAGACACCGTCTACTATCGTTGTATGGATAGCTTAAAGAAGACAGATGACATGTATTACCTACTATCGTGTCTTGATAGCTTAAAAAAGGTAATATAAAAGGAGACATTGTCTACTATCAACAAAGATGATAGCTTAAGGAAGACAGATGACATGTATTACCTACTATCGTGTATTGATAGCTTAAAAAAGGTAATATAAAAGGAGACATTGTCTACTATCAACAAAGATGATAGCTTAAAAAAGACAGACAAAATATTTTACCTACTACCATTATGAGGGTAGCTTAAAGAAGGTAAAATGTAAATGTCAGCTGTTCGGGATGTAGCCGAACTTGCCACTGACGACAGGATAAAAAGATAAATGTCAGCTGCTCGGGATGTAGCCGAACTTGCCACTGACGACATGAAGGTAAAAGGTAAATGATATGCACAAGCTGTTCGTTAAAGAACTGCCACTTGGCGAAAAGAGGGTGACATCTTTGGACCAGACACACTGGGGATGACACTTGGGGACAAAGAGCGTTAAAAATTGTTCATGATTGATTGATATGAAAAGCAAGACTCAGGGTGGTTAATGCAACCATGTATTGAATGATGTTGCATGTATGATGTAAATCCATGAATGTGTATATGCATGAATGTATGAATGTATGTATGACAATACGACTTGTATGACTGTATGGAGGATTGACTTGTGGGATAGTACAACTGATGGACTTGATGAGACAAGACTGGACAGGTAAGATGGAAAGTGGACCGACGACGCAATACAAACACTCAGCAACCTTCATTGGGGATGATGCCATTGGGGGACATATCCAAAACATTGATGGGGAGTAAACACTTCCTAGGGGGAACGTGCTAATCCAAAAACCTGGCAGAAGGACCTGGTGCTTCTGTGGTCATGCTTATCTTTTTTTTTTATTTTTAATCCCTAACTTTTGCCTGGACCGCCCTTTCGGGTTTTCAGTCCACCGGGAATATATTCTTTTTGTATGCCCCTAATTTTTTCCTGGACTGCCTTTTCAGGTTTTCGATCCACCGGGACGCTCATTTTTGCCTAAGCCGCCCTTTTGGGTTTTCGACTTACCGAGCTCTTTTCTTTTTTCTTCTTTCTTTTTTTCAAGCAATTGACCATGTTTAACCTGCAGAGTTTGTCCGTTCTCAGGATAACTGTTGACGCACACTTCACTTATTCATGAGTTCAGGGAGAATGTGTTTGTTGTTTATGCTTTCCAAAAATAAAAAGATTTATGATTTTGAAAAAAAGTTTTGCTTCAAGTACTACCATAAAAAATAGAAGGAGTTTTATAAATAGAATAAATGGGAGTTCCAAATAAAAGGCACGGGCTCAAATTTGTTTAAAAGAGTGGTGACCCGCCAATGGCATGGCTCCACGGATCTTACAAAATTTGGAAAATGGTAAATATAAGGGGAAGGTACATTGAACACAATAACCGCTATTCTCCCTGACAACTTTGAATTCCACTGTTTGGATGCTTCGGATTTAGAGTCTCTTTGACAGCTATTGTGCCCCAAGTAAGTCGTGGCCAACCTGATGCAGTTACTTTGTCTTTTGATCCTTAATTTTTGCATAGACCGCCCTTTCGGGTTTTCGATCTATCAGGATGTTTCATGTCTCTAATTTTTGCCTGGACCGCCCTTTCGGGTTTTCGGTCCACCGAGACGCTCATTTTTGCCTAAGCCGCCCTTTCGGGTTTTCGACTTACCGAGCTTTTTGTTTTTAGACAGTATTTCTTGACTGCATCGGCGTTCACAGGACGAGGAAGTTCATCACCATCCATAGTCGTAAGAGTCATTGCACCACCGGAGAAAGCTCTCTTAACAACATATGGACCTTCATAGTTAGGCGTCCATTTGCCCCTGGAATCGGGTTGAAAGGATAAAATCTTTTTGAGCGCAGGGTCTCCTTCTCGAAATTCACGGGGACGAACCTTCTTGTCAACGGCTTATTTCATCCTCCTATGATATTGTTGACCATGACACCAGGCGGCCATGCGTTTTTCTTCAATCAAGTTCAGCTGATCATACATACTTTGACACCATTCAGCCTGAGACAACTTGACTTCCATCGGAACTCTCATTGATGAGATCTCGACTTCCACAGGGAGCACTGCTTCCATGTCGTAAGCTAAAGAGAAAGGGGTTGCCCCTGTTGAAGTGCGCACTGAGGTACGGTACCCATTCAAAGCATACGGTAACATGCTAATCCTGTAAGTGGCTACCATCTTCTGCATTATCTTCTTGATGTATTTTTCTTTTTGTTTTGATTTTTTCTCTTTCTTGTTGTATATTTTTTTTGTTTTGCAGATTCAATGGCACCATTCATCTGGAATTTTATCAGGAATACTGTAGTGGCAGCTCCTCGGAACCCAAGTTAATCATTTCAAATGCTTCTTCATGAGGCTGAATGACTTTCATGTCATACTAATAACTGATAGATCTTTACGGGAATCCCTTTATCTTCCTCATCTTCAGCTTCGTGGACAGGGAACTCAAAGTTGGGAGAGAGCCTAGGGTTACAGTGTTCAACGGGTTTATTGATGTTCAGTCTACATATGATTGATGATTGATTTTAGAAAATGAGTGAAAAATGCAGACCTTTTGAAATTGATTGAAAATAAAATAAAATATTTTTTGGGTTTTTTCTGTTACCATTTTCCAGAAAAGCAATAAAATAAAAATAAAAGTCGTGAAAGAAACGACAATTTTTCATTGATAGTGGTAACTTGAAGACAAAAGTAGAGCCCTACATGATTTCACTTTCGTATTGGGCGAAACGAAAGGATTTTTGAAAAGACAAGACAACGAAAACACATTACTTGGACCCATGAGTAACTGAGGGAATGTCAACAACGACCCAATTGCGGCAAATCCTTCCTTGTGTTTGCACGACCACATCCATTTTCTCTCTTCTGTTTTCACAAGTATTGTAAGTGCGAGTCAGTTTGTAGGTATGCGTCGGACCACTTTCTTTGACTGCGGCAGATTGACCTTTTGTGATGAAACAAAGGATGAGACTCGATTTGGAAACTATGAATGCGGTATGATGCATGATTATGCTTATGGAAAAAATAAGGGTTTGTTATCGAAGGGCTTTGTTGAAGTAATTGTAAACATCATGGTTTGAACATTTCATTTGAGCATTAAGACATTACAAAATAGTTCTTTTTTAGAAACTAAGCCAAGGGACCAATTCAAAAGCCCTTTAGTGGAAGCTAGATTTTTTTAAAAAAAATCTAAAGACTCCTAATTTCCTTAAATTCAACAAATCAGGGCTCTTGGAGGTGTACTTCCTAGTGCTCCTCTATGATGTTTAAAAAACTTGTTTAAGTCCTTCGATAAATTGGATGAAAAAATGAGTTTATGCATGAGTGCATGCATGCATGGTTATGCTAAAGAAGCGGAGAAAACATGGTGAGGTTAAGTCCAATAATGTTGGAGTCAAGGGTAAACACGCCATTTGGTAAGGACTATGGTTTCAAATGTACCTGTATCACGGGTTCTACCAAGTTCCCAAAGTCCTCAACCCCTTCCAAACATCATCGGGTTACGAGATTGACTCCCGGTCCAACAGTACTTGTAAGAAAGTCTTGTTTGAGTGTAGTATCGCGTATCAACTAATTCAAGATTACTCTTGGTTAGCCACCGCACTACGTCCTAAAGGCCAAGATGGGTTAAAGGTAACTAAAGGTCCTCAACTTCATAGGTCACTTGAAAATATCAATGCCAGACACGACTTACTCATGCCAACATAATAATACTTCCAAGATTCCTCCATTGAGTGGGGTTATCACATGTGTCACATCCGAAATTTACCCTCGGAAAGCCACTTTGATTATACCACCATCCTATCTTATGTTTCCCTCAAGTCCGGGTGTAGGACTTATCTCACCACTCACGTAAAAAGAAAAAAACACATATGCACATATTTACACTTTTATTTTTATTTTAAGCAAGTTATAGCACAAAATAATTAAATAAATTCAAGTTAGGCTCAACCCTCTTAGGGAATCCCCAGTGAAGTCGCCATTTCTGTCGCGGTGATTTTCGGAGATCAAGCTATTGATTAGCGTTGACTCACTAATTTTATTTCACGACTGAACTTTTAATTTTTTTAAAAGAAAGGTGGAAAAAAGTTCTAAATTACCACATTTTTAAAGATTAGGGTTCGGGGGTTAGTTACGTTTAGGGAAGGTGTTAGCACCCTAAACGTTCGTAGTACTCTACGAGAACCTCTTGATTTTATTTATTTATTTTGGCTATAACTTGCTTATTTTTTTTTTAAAGAAAAGAGGGAATTAAAGTAGTGAGAAAAAAAAAATTGTTTTTTTGTTTTTTTTTTATGATTTGGAAGGACAAAGTCCTTTGCCTACGTACCCGTGAGGGATCAAAACCTCGTAGTTCGGGGTAAAAATGCCGTTTGATTTGTTTAAGTGTTTTTTAGTTTTTCGAAAAAAAGGTTTTAAAGATAAAATAAAGGCCAAGTGGCAAAATGTGATTGGTTTGTGTTTTTTATTTTTGAAAATGATTAAAATGTAATTAAGGTAGATTAATGATTATTTAAAGAAAATAAAAGAAGAAAAAAGGGACACTTGATTGAAAATCAAGGTTTATTTATGAAAATATTTTTTGTGATTTTTGATTATTATTTGCATGTTTTTTTTTTTTTTTATAATTAACTAAGACTAAAACGTAACAAAAAAATCAAATACGAGGAACTTCCGTGGTGACGTTGGATCACCACGAAATCCTTTTTGAAAAATAAACTAACCTAATATTTTTGTATTTTTCGGAAAGCAAAATAAATAAAAAAAGAAATAAAAGACATAAAGCGGAATAAATAAAGTGAGTGTCAGTGCAAATTTTCATTTATATTTATATTGCTCCTAAATACATTCTAATAAAATGAAATGAAAAAAGACAAAATGATGAACAAAATATCAAAACTTGCAAATGCATTAAAATAAATATGCTAAGAATAAAAGAAAATAACAATGCATGAAATGCAAAACAATAAATAAATATGTCACATAAAAGTAAATAAAAAATGCATGGTATGCTGAATTATGAAGCATTAAAATGAATAATGGGGAAAAAATGCATGATGATTAACCTAGAGAAAAACTACAAAATTAAGAAAATAAAATAAAGTAAAAAAAAATGAAGAAAATTCAAAAGATAAAAAAAATCAATAAGATGGAATGCATGAGGAATAAATAAAGGATGAGAAATGCAATAAATAAAAAAGAAAATGCGAGAAAAAGAAATAAAACAAAAAAATAAAAATAAAGGAAAAGATGGGTGCAGTAGCAAGGGAAGGGTTGTAAAGAGGCGGTCCGGTTTTGCGTAGTGGTTGTTTGGTTGTGGGTTTGGCCGTGTGTGTGGCTTTATGTGGTTGTGGTATGTGGTGGTTCAGATTAGTGTTAGTGGTTTGTAGGTGGTTAGGGAGGAGGTTCGGATTGATTGTGGTGGTGGTGGTGGAGGTGGCCGAGTTTCTGGTTTTGACTATGGATGATGATTGATTTTGGTTTTGAGATATGGTTTTTTGTGGTTTTGATTTGATGGGTTGTGATTAATTTTGGTTTGGAAATAATTGTGTCTTGTGTACTGATGAGTTTTTTTCCTCTCCTTTGGTTGCCGGAGTGTGTGCCTTTATATACACATTGGGGTGGACTTTTGACAATGAGGAGACAAGGATTAAATCCCCATCAAATGAGATTAAAACCATTAAATCACATATGTCAAAGCCATTAAATCACATATGTCAAAGTCATTAAATCAAACATTTGACATTGACCTTTGACCTTGGACTTTGGATAGATTTGATTAGCAATAAAGACCAAAAAAAAAATAACCATTAAGAATAAAAATAAAAACAAAATAGAAAAAATGAAAAATAAAATAAAAATAGAAAAAATCCGAAAATTAAATAATTAAAAAAGATAAAAGATAAAAAAACTAAAGTAAAATAAAATAATAATAAAACTGAAAAAAGTCGCCTTCAGAACCCTAAATGAGGTATTTTAAAATACCTCTCTGTCGAAATTTCGTCTGAGACGACGAAAAATTCCGAACCAAAAAGGCGAGTAAAAAAAGAATTTTAGGTCAAAAATTGGGGTATGACAGCCATGAATACTGCCTGCTATATCCATAACAGAGTTACTTTGAAGAAGGGAACAACCTGTACTTTATATGAATTATGGAAAGGGAGAAAGCCAGCTGTGAAATACTTTCATGTGTTTGGGAGCAGATGTTACATTTTGGCTGACAGAGAAAATAGGAGAAAACTGGATCCTAAGTCTGATGAAGGTATATTTTTGGGATATTCAGTAAACAGCAGAGCCTATAGGGTGTTTAACTCAAGAACCAAAGTTGTCATGGAGTCCATAAATGTTGTAATTGATGATCTGTCTGCTGAGAATGAAAGGGATGGGTCTGAAGTTATTCCAGAGTCTGAAGCCTCAGAAGAACAAACTTCAGAAGCAGAAAATCATCCAGAGTTTGAAGATGCAGAAGTTCATCCAGAACATGTTCTTACTAGTAAAGAGCCATCAATTAGAGTTCAGAAGGATCATCCTAAGGAGCTTATCATTGGAAGTTTGGATCAAGGGGTCAGAACCAGGAGATCAGATTCAGCTGCTACTGATTCTTGTTTTGTGTCTAAGTTTGAACCCAAAAATGTGAAAGAAGCCCTAACTGATGAATTTTGGATTGAAGCAATGCAAGATGAGTTGAATCAATTCAAAAGGAGTGAAGTGTGGGATCTAGTTCCAAGACCTGAAGGGATGAATGTGATTGGCACTAAGTGGATATACAAGAATAAAACAGATGAAAATGGTACTGTGATCAGAAACAAGGCAAGGTTGGTTGCTCAGGTTATACTCAAGTAGAGGGATTGGTTTTGATGAAACCTTTGCACCTGTGGCCAGACTAGAGTCCATAAGATTACTGTTGGGTGTATCCTGCATTCAAAAATTCAAGCTATTCCAGATGGATGTGAAGAGTGCTTTTCTGAATGGATATCTGCAAGAAGAAGTATATGTTGAACAGCCTAAGGGTTTTGTGGATCATCAGTTTCCAGATCATGTGTACAAATTGAAGAAAGCTTTATATGGATTGAAACAAGCACCAAGAGCATGGTATGAAAGACTGACTCAGTTTCTTGTGGCTCAAGGATACAGAAAAGGTGGTTCTGATAATACATTATTTGTGAAGAATGAACATGGAAGTCTGATGATTGCTCAGATCTATGTTGATGACATAGTATTTGGTGGGATGTCTCAGAAGATGGTCAAATTGTTTGTTCAGCAAATGCAGTCTGAATTTGAAATGAGTTTGGTTGGTGAGCTGACATACTTTCTTGGATTGCAAGTCAAGCAAATGGAAGATACCATCTTTATTTCTCAGAGTAAATATGCTAAAAACATTGTGAAAAAGTTTGGTATGGAATCTGCTGCTCATAAGAGGACACCAGCTGCTACTCATCTGAAACTAACCAAATATGAACATGGAGTATCAGTTGATCAAAGCCAATACAGAAGTATGATTGGGAGCCTATTGTACTTGACTGCAAGCAGACCTGATATCACGTTTGTTGTTGGAGTTTGTGCAAGATATCAAGCTGATCTTAAAATGAGTCATCTAACTCAAGTGAAGAGAATTCTGAAATATGTGAATAGCACAAGTGATTATGGGATCATGTATTCTCATAGTTCAAGTTCTGAGTTAATGGGATTTTGTGATGCTGACTGGGCTGGAAGTGCTGATGACAGGAAGAGCACCTCAGGAGGTTGTTTCTTTTTGGGAAATAATCTAATTTCTTGGTTCAGCAAGAAACAAAACTGTGTTTCATTGTCAACTGTTGAGGCTGAATATATTGCTGCTGGGAGTAGTTGCTCACAACTGGTGTGGATGAAGCAAATGCTTGAAGAATACAACATTGAACATGGAACTATGACCCTATTTTGTGACAATTTGAGTGCAATTAACATCTCTAAGAACCCTATTCAGCACAGCAGAACTAAACATATAGATATTAGACATCATTTTATCAGAAATCTTGTGGAAGATATGATCATTCAGCTGGAACATGTGGTTACTGAAGAACAAATTGCTGACATTTTCACAAAGGCTTTAGATGCTAAACAGTTTGAAAATCTGAGGAGCAAGTTAGGTGTTTGTTTACATGAAGAATTATAGCAATTAAAGCAAACTGGATGTGAGGAAGATAGAGTACCTGCCAGCTTTGTTAATGCTAAGTGTTATGATGTGTCTGATCCTAAGTCTGAAGTTAAATCTGAAACAGATTTTGAAGATATTTCTGCAGTTTTCAATCCCTATGTGATGCATGTGTTTTGTCATAATTTTGTGGCTAAAAAGGGGGAGAAAAACCTGTGTTGGTGTTCAGAATGTATTCAGAAGTGTTTGATCAGAACTCAGTTATTTCAAAAGCTAACTAGATTGGTTCAGAAGTTGCATGTTTTGTTCAGAATTCATAACCAATGCAACATGAGATGTGCTTGTAATTTCAGAGTGCAACCTAAGAGGGGGGGTGAATTAGGTTGTATGACTTTTAATGGATAATTTTTCTGGTTTATTGTGTTCTTGTAAATTTTTCCGGAATTTTGTATGAATGTATGAACGAATGCTTGGAAAAATAAAGAGTGTAGGGAAGAAGAAGATGGACACAAGGAATTTATAGTGGTTCCCCTACTGGTACTCCACTCCCCCACAACCCTGTGAGGAATTCACTATGTTAGAATCTTTGTTACAAGCAATCTCTCCCCAAGACCCCCTAACAATCTTTCTAACATACACAAGATAGCACCCCACTATCTTTCAACAATTCTCACCAAAACTATGGCAAGAATTCACAACAATGGTTTTTGAAGAATAATAAATTGTATGGCTGTTATCTTTCTCAATATCACTTTAACAGATTATAACTTAGTGCTCAGAAAACTTTTTAATAAATGTTAAAGTGTGGGCAAAGTTTTCCAAACAATTTGAATGAAAGTTTGAAAGCAAGTGATATTGAAAATTCACAATTGAGAGGTTGAAAGTTATTGTATATCTAAATTGTTTTGATTCTCAATTGAATTTATAGAGGCTAAAAAGATGTTTGTGAAGCAATACTATCTTTCATAAAGGGTTACCAAAACATATTTGAATTATAAAAAAAATTGAAACAAATTAAAATTATAAATTGCCGTTGGAAAATGAATTGCTGGCCGTTGGAAAATTCAAATGATTAATTAGGCAATATAATATTTTTAATTAATGAAAACAAATGAATGCCAACGTTTGAAAATTCGTTTTATAATAAATAGCCTTTTTAAAAAAAATGGCAATGGCAAATATAAACCATTATGCCAAATGAATATATGCGTATAAGAAAATTTATTTGAGGCATAATTGATTATATGATTTTTCAAAGTCAAAAATAATTTTTCTAATCAAAATATTTTAATGCAAAATCACATTTATATGAAAACATTGTGAGTGTGATTTATTTTCATGAGAGCTTTATGCATTGCTTCATATGGAGTCTTAGAAAAAATGTTTGTAATTATTTTCTGAGCATTCTAAGATATAAACAATGCTAAGAATGATAGATCAAAAGATAAGGACCATACTTACAATGATTATAATTTAAAACCCTAAGTCCTTAAGCTTGTTCATCATCTTGATCCATGAGCCTCCATAAGCTTTCTTCTTTTTGTGATGTAGTCTTGTAATCATCAAAACCCAGCCAAGTCACAAGGAAGGAAATCTTCTTCACAATCTCCCCCTTTTTGATGATGACAAACCATATCATGTTGACATTGATGTGCAAAGAAAGCTCCCCCTGTCTTGTATATCTCCCCCTTTGATTTGCAATTGGATAACCTGTAAAATGTCAAAGTACAAGCACATACCTACACTTTCTCCCCCTTTTGACATCATCAAAAAGAAGAAAGATCGGCAAAACAGATATCCAACCAAAAATAAAAATAACATTTTTTGCATGTACATATGTTAAATATCATTCTCATCCAAGATTCCCAATTCTCTTCTTATTTTAAAAAATTGTTCTTTTGCCAAAGGTTTTGTAAAAATATCCGCTAATTGAGAATGAGTATCCACAAAAGTAACTTCAACATCTCCTTTGAGAACATGATCTCTTAGGAAATGATGTCTAATGTCTATGTGTTTGGTCCTGGAATGCATGACTGGATTTTTAGTTAAATTAATTGCACTGGTGTTGTCACATCTTAAGGGAATGCATTCTAAATTTAAACCAAAATCACGTAATTGTTGTTTCAACCAAAGAACTTGTGCACAACAATTTCCTGCAGCAATATATTCTGCTTCTGCAGTACTCAAGGCTACACAAGCTTGCTTTTTACAAGACCAAGAAACTAATGCATTTCCCAAAATGTGACATGTACCACTAGTACTTTTTCTATCAGTCTTACATCCAGCATAATCAGAATCAGAATAACCAACCAATTCACATAGACTCCCTTTGGGATACCACAAACCAACATTGGGAGTGCCTTTTAAATATTTCATAATTCTTTTAACAGAAGAGAGATGAGATTCTTTTGGACAAGATTGAAATCTAGCACATAAACAAACACTAAACATAATATCTGGTCTACTTGCAGTAAGATAAAGGAGAGAGCCAATCATACCTCTATATTTTGTAATGTCTATTGGCTTACCAGATTCATCTTGATCTACATAAGTGCTAGAACTCATAGGTGTTGCAATCTCCTTGCAATTATCCATATCAAATCTTTTAAGAAGTTCTTTGCAATATTTTGATTGATTGATGAATATTCCATCCTTTGATTGCTTTATTTGTAGACCAATGAAGTAATTAAGTTTTCCCATCATAGACATTTCAAATTCTCCTTGCATCATGTTAGAAAATTCTTTACACAACGATTCATTAGTAGCACCAAAAATGATATCATCAACATAGATTTGCACAACCAAGGTATGATGATTAATTCTTTTTATAAAAAGAGTAGTATCAACTTTTCCTTTTTCAAAACCTTTTTCACAAAGAAAATTGCTTAATCTATCATACCATGCTCTTGGTGCTTGCTTTAGACCATAAAGTGCTTTCTTAAGCTTATATACATGAGAAGGATTTTTAAAATCTTCAAAACCTGGAGGTTGTTTAACATAAACTTCTTCATGTATATAACCATTTAAAAATGCACTTTTGACATCCATTTGATATAATTGAAAATCTAAGGAACATGCATATGCTAAAAGTAATCTTATGGCTTCTAATCTTGCCACAGGTGCAAATGTTTCATCAAAATCGATCCCTTCTTCTTGATTATAGCCTTGAGCAACTAATCTGGCCTTATTTCTTACAATAATACCATTTTCATCTAATTTATTTTTGAAAACCCATTTTGTACCAATGATATGTTTATCCAAAGGCCTAGGTACTAATTCCCAAACTTGATTTCTTTCAAATTGATTTAGTTCTTCTTGCATGGCTAAAATCCATTGATCATCACTTAAGGCTTCATCAATTTTAGAAGGTTCGATTTGTGAAACAAAAGCCATATTTAAACATGCATCTTGAAGATTAAGTCTAGTAGATACTCCCTTATTTATGTCACCAATGATGTTGTCAATTGGATGGTCTCTATGAATTCTCCATTCTTGTGGTAGATCATTATTTGTTTGCTCTTGTTGTGGCATTTCTTCTTCTTGGTGTGCATTGTTTTGTTTGTTCTGTTCATCTTCAATGTTGACTTCTTTTGGTGAACTATCTTCATCATCTTCATCAGAAAGAATAACTTTTTCCTCCTTGGAGGGGTTAGTTTCATCAAAAGAGACATGAACAGATTCTTCAATAGTAAGGGTTCTTTTATTGAAAATTCTATATGCCTTACTAGTGAGAGAATAACCAAGAAAGATACCCTCATCAGATTTTTCATCAAATTTACCAAGGTTATCTTTCCCATTGTTCAAAACAAAACATTTACAGCCAAAAATATGAAAATAAGCAATATTGGGTTTTCTACCCTTATAAAGTTCATATGGAGTTTTCTTTAAGATAGGTCTTACCAAAACACGGTTACTTACATAGCATGCTGTACTTACCGCATCTGCCCAAAAGTACTTAGGCAAATTTGTTTCACTCAACATGGTTCTTGTAAGTTCTTCAAGAGACCTGTTCTTCCTTTCAACAACACCATTTTGTTGTGGTGTTCTAGGTGCCGAGAAGTTGTGTGAAATTCCATGTTCATCACAAAACTCTTCAAAAAATGTATTTTGAAACTCTCCACCATGATCACTTCTAATAGATACAATCTTCAAGGATTTTTCATTTTGAACCAATTTTGCATACTTCTTGAAAGCTTTAAAAGCATCACTTTTATTTGCAAGAAATAAAGTCCACGTATATCTAGAGTAATCATCAACTATAACCAAGGCATAATAGTTTCCTCCAAAACTTCTAGTTCTTGAAGGACCAAAAAGATCCATATGAATTAATTGAAGAGGCCTAGAAGTTGAGACTATATGCTTTGGTTTGAAAGAAACTTTTGTTTGTTTACCTTTTTGACAAGCATCACATAATTTGTCTTTAATAAACTTAATCTTAGGCAACCCAACAACAAGGTCATGCTTTATTAATTTATTCAAATGATCCATGTGAATGTGTGCAATTCTTTTATGCCATAACCATGCATCATTGTTGTTGTTTACCACAAGACATTTAAGCTTTAAAGACAAATCATCTAATGAAATCATGAAAATATTATTTATTCTTTTTCCAACAAGTTTGATTTCATGTGATGCTACATCTTCAACAAAACAAGAATCTTTATTGAAATTTACTCTAAAGCCTTTATCACATAATTGACTAATACTTAGTAAATTATGTTTTAGACCTTCAACATATAGCACATTATCAATAGTAGTATAGGGAGGCATACCAACTTTACCGATACCAAGAATCTTTCCTTTATTGTTGTCTCCATAGGTGACATATCCTTTTGATTTTAGGGTCAAACTTGAGAATCTTGATTTGTCTCCCGTCATATGTTTTGAATAACCACTATCAAGGTACCACATGTTGGTTGAAGATTTCAACCCTCCCTCTTGTTCATCATCAGAGTGATGAGATGCCATTAGTGCAAGATTTGCATACTCTTCATCCTCTGATTCAGAAGATGAACTTATGTCATTTTCTTCCCATGCAATGTAGGCCCTCCTTTGCTTGAATTCTTTCTTTCCTTTGTCACCATTTTTGTTTGTAAAAGATGGACAATCTGCTTTCATGTGACCTTCTTTCCCACATCCAAAACATGTAATGTTTTGGTTTGACGTAGAGCCCTCATTCTTCTTGAAAGATTTTCTTTTATTACCAAACTTGAAGGACTTGTCCTTTTTAAGAAATTTTTTAAAACTTTTTGCAAGAAGATTGATGGTCTCACCTTCATCAGAACTTTCTCCTTTATTTTGTTGTTTTGACTCAACTCTTAGAGCAATGCTTTTGTTCTTCTTCTCTTGCCCTTCATGCTTTTCCAATCTTCCAAGTTCCATTTCATGTTCTTGGAGTTTACCAAACAAAGCGGCAGAAGTCATTTTAGAAAGACTTTTCTTTTCTGATATTGCAGTCACCTTTGGTTGCCAAGCCCTTGTTAATGATCTAAGGACTTTGAGATTTAATTCATCATTTGTGAAAGTCTTTCCAAGAGCCATCAAGTGGTTTGTTAAGTGAGAGAATCTCTTTTGTAAATCAAGAATTGATTCACCGGGCTGCATTCTGAACAATTCATATTCTTGTGATAAAGTGTTCAGTTTTGATCTCTTCACTTCTTCTGTGCCTTCATGGGTTACTTCTAGAGTGTCCCAAATTTCTTTTGCAGTTTTGCATTGAGAAATTCGGAAGAACTCATCCATGCCAAGGGCTGAATGAAGCATGTTGATTGCCTTCTTGTCAAACAACAATTTTTTCTTATCATCATCAGTCCAAGATGTTTTTATTTTTACTTGGACAACATCATTCACAACCGTTGTAGGAATGAATGGACCATTCTCAACGGCATTCCATATTTCTTCCCCTTGTGCTTCCAAGTATGCACGCATGCGAATTTTCCAGAAATCATAGTATTCACCAACAAAGCATGGAGGTTTGTTGCTACTACCACCATCTTTGAACACAATGTTTGAATTTGAAGCGGAAGCCATTTTTCTGGATCAAGGAGCAAATTACCTTAACTTGCTCTGATGCCAATTGTAATTTCAGAGTGCAACCTAAGAGGGGGGGGTGAATTAGGTTGTATGACTTTTAATGGATAATTTTTCTGGTTTATTGTGTTCTTGTAAATTTTTCCGGAATTTTGTATGAATGTATGAACGAATGCTTGGAAAAATAAAGAGTGTAGGGAAGAAGAAGATGGACACAAGGAATTTATAGTGGTTCCCCTACTGGTACTCCACTCCCCCACAACCCTGTGAGGAATTCACTATGTTAGAATCTTTGTTACAAGCAATCTCTCCCCAAGACCCCCTAACAATCTTTCTAACATACACAAGATAGCACCCCACTATCTTTCAACAATTCTCACCAAAACTATGGCAAGAATTCACAACAATGGTTTTTGAAGAATAATAAATTGTATGGCTGTTATCTTTCTCAATATCACTTTAACAGATTATAACTTAGTGCTCAGAAAACTTTTTAATAAATGTTAAAGTGTGGGCAAAGTTTTCCAAACAATTTGAATGAAAGTTTGAAAGCAAGTGATATTGAAAATTCACAATTGAGAGGTTGAAAGTTATTGTATATCTAAATTGTTTTGATTCTCAATTGAATTTATAGAGGCTAAAAAGATGTTTGTGAAGCAATACTATCTTTCATAAAGGGTTACCAAAACATATTTGAATTATAAAAAAAATTGAAACAAATTAAAATTATAAATTGCCGTTGGAAAATGAATTGCTGGCCGTTGGAAAATTCAAATGATTAATTAGGCAATATAATATTTTTAATTAATGAAAACAAATGAATGCCAACGTTTGAAAATTCGTTTTATAATAAATAGCCTTTTTAAAAAAAATGGCAATGGCAAATATAAACCATTATGCCAAATGAATATATGCGTATAAGAAAATTTATTTGAGGCATAATTGATTATATGATTTTTCAAAGTCAAAAATAATTTTTCTAATCAAAATATTTTAATGCAAAATCACATTTATATGAAAACATTGTGAGTGTGATTTATTTTCATGAGAGCTTTATGCATTGCTTCATATGGAGTCTTAGAAAAAATGTTTGTAATTATTTTCTGAGCATTCTAAGATATAAACAATGCTAAGAATGATAGATCAAAAGATAAGGACCATACTTACAATGATTATAATTTAAAACCCTAAGTCCTTAAGCTTGTTCATCATCTTGATCCATGAGCCTCCATAAGCTTTCTTCTTTTTGTGATGTAGTCTTGTAATCATCAAAACCCAGCCAAGTCACAAGGAAGGAAATCTTCTTCACAGTGCTGATGATATTGAGGAGGAATATGTGTCTCAGGGGGAGTACAAGGTCATTAAAGTCCTGAGTGTGATGTGTTTCAGATGTTGCAGAAGCTGGTTTATCATTTTTCACTGCAGTTCAGAAGTAAGGGGGAGTTTTATGAATTGCAGGGGAGAGTTCAGATGCTGGAGTGGTTGTACATGTGTTTATTTAGTTGTGAAGCTTCAGGGGGAGTGTTTTAATGTGGTTGTAGTTATCCTGAAGTGATGCTGAATTTGTTCAGAAGCTGCATTATGTGTACCAGTGTTCACAAGCTGAACCTGATTGGTTTTTATGTGAACATAGCTTGAATCCGCTGTTAATCTGTTTGCTATGTTATATTTGTGTGGAGTTCTTCATTGTTGAGTTAGTTTTATGGGGGATTGAAGAACTTGGTTGTGTGAACATTGGTTTTAGCCAAAAATTTGCCAAGGGGGGGATTGTTGAGTCTTTTGGTGTTGGCTGCATATTTTGGCAAATCCAATGTGTTGAATAGAAGCATCTTAATGTGTAGAACAAATCTTCAGTTGCAAGTTTTTCATTTTGAAGTCATTCAGAAGCTGAAATCACCTTCAAAACCTGAAAATTCCTTCAGACGCACTGTAGCACTTCAGAAGCTGGTTTTTCTGAATTGTTTTGGCGCGAATCTTTGCGAGATATGTTAAGGTTTAATCATGGATGGTTGTTCTAAGAATGCTGATTAATTTGGAGGAGATCTTTTGAAGATTGGCTCGTATTTTATGAAGTTCATATTTCCTGAAGAAATCTTTTGCAGATACATTGAAGATTTATATGTTTCCTTTTCAAGCCTTGCATAATTCAGAAACATATCTATTTTAGAAGATTTAATTCAGATTAATATTGCTTGCTGAAGATTATAAAAGGAGGAGTGCTGCTGCTATTCAAGAGATACGAAGAGAATAGAAAAAATTCAGAGAATTTGAGTCTTAGAGTTTTTAAGCTTTTAGCTTTATTTGTGCACCACTCTATTGAGTTGGTTTAGTGTTTTTAATTGAGTTGTAATCACTTTAAGCCTGTAGGTACGAGTGCAGTCAGATGTATTGAAAAACAGAGTAGTTTTTGTTAAGGGGTTCAGTAACAGGTTTGTTACTTGAATAGGAAGTTAGTGGTCTCTAATACTCAACGTGTTGGGTAGAATTCAAGACTAGGAGGAAGTTAATTGCTTAGGCTGGGAACTGGGAGTCAGTGTCTTGAGTCATAAGGATTAATTCCTATAGTGAAATTCCTTCCTGGATTGGTATCCCCCAGAGTAGGAGGTGTTTACTCCGAACTGGGTTAACAAACCTTGTGCCTTCTTTAGCTTTCCTGCACTTTTAATTTCTGCTGATTATCTGTTGTTAGTTGTGCTAAGTTTAGTTCAGAACCTGTTTGGTTCAGAACCTGTTTACTCTTTGTTATTGCCTGGCCAGAACTTCAAAAGGTATTAGGAATAGTCATTGTATATGTTGGGAATCTCTTCACTTCACTTTGGTCAGCCTTAAAAATAGTACCATAGAGTTAGTTTAACCATTTAAATTTGCTCACCCAATGCTGAAGCATACCAACAAAATATTCACAACTACTTGCACCATCTTTAATACTTGATGAATTGTTAGCAATCTCATCAAGGATCAAACACGAGCTACCAGAGCTATGAGTGTAAGATCTCAATATATTAAGAAAATTACCCTTATACAACATCATCTACATGACTCCAATAACTGAATCAAACTCAACCTCGTTAAATAAATTTTGCATCGAACTTGAAGTTGTCTTGTGAGAGAAAATATCATCAATGTGATGTGGATTATGCAATTGTAGTAAGGAACAAAATGGAGCTGCAACCATTAAGACAAATATGTTTATGCCCCAATCAAGAACTTTATGTTGAATCTCCCAGTAAAAGATCATAAATTGTGTGGGTTAGAGCAAAATTTGGCCTAGCCTAGAATTAGGGAACATCACAACCTTAACCAAAGTATCACCAACATAACACATGAAACCATACCAATTCTTTTGACAAGTCATCCAACCATGATATGTTACTTGAGAAAGAAAACCATGAAATTTCCAATGTTCAAGAACGAATAAAGACAAAGGACCCAAATTCTCGTAAAACCAGTCAACAAGCAAACTACTATCATAATGACTATGAACCTCTTCATAACAATTATCATGGTAGAGATAAAGCATGGCAGCAACATAAGCTTCCTAGAACATAGAAATATGTTTTGCCTCTCCTAAAGGTAAACAAACCTTCCATGATTGAGCATCTTTTTTGTATCCAAGATTAGCATACCAAAGGCTCATATTTACAATTTCCTCATATAAAATTAGCTTAAGTAAGGTTACCACTCCATAGCTTTGAATCAGGGGGTTTGGCTTTAAGCCCAAAAAAAAGGAAGTATCACAGTTTATTAGACAAAGTACCCAGTTACTAGTATCATATTCGCAAATATCCCCATCCATTCGAGAAATCTCAAGAACAATATGATTCATGGAGGTTGCATAGGTATCAAAGTCCATGATATTAATCAAATGGATAGTGCCTTGATGACCATCAAAGTAAGCAAAGGGGGTAATAGGCAGTCCATACCTGACCATTTTCATGAAACAAAATGTGTATTGGATTTGGAACGCATATAAAATCCTGTTGAACAAAGGAGCTTGAGAACTCATATTTGAAGCAAAGAAACAATCACCTAAGATGATGAGACCATTTGAAGAGGAAAAACAAAAAGCAAATTTTCTATTGAAAGTAAAAGCCAAAGCTAATTGAGATGGAAGAGCGATTTTGGTTCTTTCGAGACCAGCCATACCAGAAACACCACTTGCAAGTCCTCTTAATAATGAAGTTGGTGCGTATGAAAATAGAAAGCGTGAAGCAACAATATTTTGTCCTGGGTTGAAGCCGTTAGTTGATTGGATGGATGCTATGGGTTCCGCTGTTTCACGATAGACCTCATCATTCGTAACCTATTCATTCAAGACAACATCAAAAACAAATCCGTGCTTCTCCGATGTTTGTTCCTTTTTGAAAGGTTCTTCCTCCTTGATTTCTTCAGCTTGTTCCTCAATTACTTCAGGCTCTTCAGTTTCTTTTTCTTCTGGTTCTTCTTTTCTTACCCTCACGACATTAATTTCATCAATAATTCGATAAACCTTTGAAGAACCTGAATCCCTAATAATTTGATTGTTTCCACCACGTGGAACCCTAATTGGTCCACCTCTCCTGTTCGGATTGTTTTTGTTGTTGTTGTTGGTGATGTCCACTTTAGTTATCAACGCCGCCATCTGATCTGATACCGCCTTGACCGTCGCGGTTAAACCGTTGACCGTCGCGGCTAAAGCGTAAATGTCTGCCTTCGTAACAGGTTGATCTCCCATGGCTGATCACGTTAGGAAAAGAACAGGAGAAACCTGCTCTGATACCAACTGACGCAGTCGGAAGCGTAGGCTAGCAAGCGCTAAACCTAGGTTGAAAAGAAACAAGTTTGCAAGCGACAAACTTGTGAAAATAGGGTTCCGGAATCCACCAGAAATTGAGAAAAACTCTCTAAAATATTATTGATTGAATAAAAGTTGCCTCTTAGGCTACAACTGTTACGCTTAAATAGGGAAATAACAAACCCCTAATGGGCCGAAAAATAACAAACTGAAACATAACAAAAAAAATAACAAACTAAAATAAAACTAATAAAATAACAAACTGAAATATTAAAAATATTATAAAAACCCTCCTACATCAGACTCCTCCACAAGTTTGACGCAGTCGGAAGCGTAGGCTAGCAAGCGCTAAACCTAGGTTGAAAAGAAACAAGTTTGCAAGCGACAAACTTGTGAAAATAGGGTTCCGGAATCCACCAGAAATTGAGAAAAACTCTCTAAAATATTATTGATTGAATAAAAGTTGCCTCTTAGGCTACAACTCTTAAGCTTAAATAGGGAAACAACAAACCCCTAATGGGCCTAAAAATAACAAACTGAAATAAAACAAAAATAACAAACTGAAATCAAACAAAAAAATAAACTGAAATATTAAAAATACTATGAAAATCCTCCTACATCAGACTCCTCCACTTCTGAAGAACTCGACCCCGAGTTCTCATTCTAATAAAGAGCTTCCCATGCATGTTGACTCCTTCAATGAACAAGAGACCACCCTCCTGGATCCCATTGAGTGAAATTGTACGGACCCTTTGGTATAGAAAAAAAATAGTCATTACCACTCGGATCCCATGTACCAGTATTGAGACTTGCCAAACGTATAGTGGTTGGTAACCATGTCTGCTCCAGCTCAATAAAATTCTTAGCAATTGATTCCTCCAATTGCTTGACACTATTGCATTCCAAAATCACTACACTCCAAATGACCACTTCACATTTTCTAATCATTTTAACAAGCTTGTGTCCCATATCCACTAATCCACACCATACATAGAACCAATATGGAGGTAATGCCAAAACAGAAACGTAAAAATCTCTATATACCAAAAGTCAAGGTTATATAATTGCTTCACATCACCAAAAATTATATAAAACTTATGTAAAACAGAACCAACTATGTCATTAACTTAAAATAACCACTCAATATCAAGTTGATTAATAGAAGACACCCAAGCAAATTCTTCTAACAATTCCAGCAAAGCATGTATGTGGACATCAACAAGGGATTCTAATACCTCTATTAGAGTAATTGTTCCAAGACTAGAGGATTTATAACGTGAATTTTGATCCATTGATATCTTATGCATCTCTGATGTGTCATAAATTTTGAATGCCACTTTCAGGGCCAACTTTTGAATTGACACATCTCCGAATATAAGAGAGTATAATGGCTGATCCACAAAATCACAACCTATGAGAATAGTTGCAGTAACAGGTGATAAAAAAACACATGCCCACTTTTGGTCCAACCAACACATCTCTAGAGGCCATATTATGAATGCACAATATGTAATGCACCTGAATTGTGTCACTGCTTGATTTAAAAATCTTAATGAACATAGATACAAGACCTTCCTCACCTATTACCCCATGTATTTTCGAACCACCAACAATTTTCCTCAACACCCCACAATTACTCAGCAAGGTGGGAATACTACCATGAAATAAAACAGCCCAAACACTGCCTGAATTCTCCGGCAATTGCATCAAACTCCTAGCAGGCACAACCTTCCTATGTACAGTCCCACACAACAAAGCCTGAATCCATGGCAACGTATCCTCTTTTACAAAAAATGCATGGATATGCATCCTAATTAGTAAGCTTGTAAGAAGACCCCAAGATAAATTGGTTTTCAGGGGCATTTTAACAAACACATTGTGTGCTTCACATGAGGACGCATAATTGTTGTATGTATCTAATGCACATGTTCCATACCCAAAAAATCCACTAGCACTAAGCATAGGAATCACAATAGGACACAGAGAAATTGGAATAAGAAGTGAACCAGTAGCAACTATTGCATCGTTGGTTGAATTTGTCCGCAAGATGGTAATAGTTTGAGGATGAATTTCTATGTCAAAGCGAGACAGGGTTTGTGACATTACCTCTTGTTCAAATTGGAAAGAATCACGAGGGTTGCTTACTTTGGGTATTGTCGAGTGTGTGTCGAATGATCCTGGGTCATATGGGTAGTTGTGTATGGTTAACGCATCAGTGGTGAAAGAGTGAGTCACGACATCGTCTTCCAGTTTCCTATGATTCGTAGCTTGCACATCGATTGCATATGAAATTGGTTTGTTTGACGATTCTGAAATTTGTGTGAGTTGTACCTTTCGTAGTGGTGATGCTGGATGGATGACGTGGTCTGCATCGATGATGACGGGTGGATCCATTTTTTTCGTTGAGGGAAGTAAAACCGTCGGTACCACAAGAGCATCCAATGTCTCTGTCGTTATCGTCAAACCAACATAATCTTCTCCGCTGATAGAATGTCGCTCGACTGGTTTGACGACAGAAAAGTTTTCTCTCAAAGTCGGTAGAGAATCCTTCACCGATTCAGATGCGTCGGTCTCCTCTTTTGGCGGCTCATCATTGATATTTGCTCCATCACAGAGTGAAACCATGTAGTCATGCGGTTTCATCACTGCCAAATTTGCATGAGAACCTTTTTTTTTTCACCATTCTTTTCAAATATTCGGAAGACTGTGCACTCTCAAGGCCATGATACTCAAGATTTACCTCTGAAAAACTCAAATTCTCAATAATTTGATTAGTTCTACCACGTGGAACCCTAATTGGTCCACCTCTCCTGTTCGGATTGTTTTTGTTGTTGTTGTTGGTGATGCAATCGACTCTAGTTATTAAAACCGCCATCTGATCTGATAACGCCTTGATCGTCGCGGCTAAATCGTTGACCGTCGCAGCTAAAACGTTGAAGTCTGCTTTCGTAACAAATTGATCTCCCATGGCTGATCACGTTAGGAAAAGAACAGGAGAAATCTGCTCTGATACCAACTGACGCAGTCGGAAGCGTAGGCTAGCAAGCGCTAAACCTAGGCTGAAAAGAAACAAGTTTGCAAGCGACAAACTTGTGAAAATAGGATTCCGGAATCCACCAGAAATTGAGAAAAACTCTCTAAAATATTATTGATTGTAAAATTCTGGCCAGGCAATACTAAAGAGAAATCAGGTTCTGAACCAAACAGGTTCTGAACAACACACAGGACACAATAATTTGCAAAACAGAGCACAAACACAAACACACACAGGCAGCAAATTAAAGTGCAGGAAAGTAAAAAGGCACAGAGGTTTGTTAACCCAGTTCGGAGTAAACACCTCCTACTCTGGGGGATACCAATCCAGGAAGGAATTCCACTATAGGAATTAATCCTTATGACTCAAGACACTGACTCCCAGTTCCCAGCCTAAGCAATTAACTTCCTCCTAGTCTTGAATTCTACCTAACACGTTGAGTATTAGAGACCACTAACTTCCTATTCAAGTAACAAACCTGTTACTGAAACCCTTAATCAAAAACACTCTGTTTTTCAGAAAACTTCAAAAACACAACTTCATTCGTACCTAGAGGCTTAGAATGAATTACAACTCTATAAAACTCTAAACCAACTCAAAACATATGAGTGGCGTACAAAAATAAAGCAAAAGCTTAAAAACAACTAAGACTCTATTTCTCTGAATAATACTCTTAAATTCGTAAGTCTTCAATAGCAAAGCCCCTCCTTTTATAATCTTCAGCAAGCCTCTTAATTATGCTCCAAATCTTCTGAATTGATTTTGTTGGGTTTTTGTAGATTGGCTACATTTTGCAAAAACATCTACTAGCCAGATGCTGGGACAGATGCGGTAGCATATGGAACAGCATTATGTGACTTGTGTTTTTCGCGCCAGCTAGCGCTTTATATTTGTGTACGCAATCTTCCAAAGATTCGCCTGAAGATTTATTTTCCTCTAGCTTGCTGATCAAGGCGCGTGTATCTGATTGAAGATTTGCTTGAAGTTTTATTTGCCTTGCTATTTGTTCCACAAGATATCATTCTATATTTGGAAGCTTTTTATTATTTCTAGAAGATTGTTTCAGCTGGACCAGACAAATGTTCACGCTCTATTTTGAAGCCCAAACCCGTGTCATTTCAGTATTATATATTTGTGAAGACAAACCCTAGTAGGGTAACTAAAAACCGTGTGTGTTACCAAAGCGTGTGTTTAAGGTTTTTAGGGTTTCTTTTGTTAATTGTGAGCCTTGCTTGTATCACCCTGATTCAAGCTAAGGACTGAGTTTGTTTGAGTTGTAATTGTAAGCTGCTCCTAAGCTTTTAAGTACGGAGTGAGTATGTGTCATTAGAGTGTGTTTCACTTGGTGTGTTTTGCGTAGTTGATTACAATATTGATTGTGTTGTTGGTAGGAATTGAGACGGGGTCTCATATCTAGGAGTTCCTAGATAGAGTTGCCACTGGTAGGGTCTAGGTGCAAAGTCAAGTAGTGTGTCTGCGTTGGTCTTTTCACTAGAACTATAATAGTGGAATCATTCCTGGATTGGTATCCCCCAGAGTAGGAGAGTTGCTCCGAACTGGGTTAACAAACTCACTGTGTACTTTATATTTCCGCTGTGTTCATTTTAATTTGTGTCTTGTTACGCTGTGTTACTTTAATTGTAGTTCTGAGTAGACACGTGCTCGGACAGTTGTGCCAACATTGTGCACAGCATATTTCAGTCAGGTTGCCAGGAATTTCAATTGGCATCAGAGCAGGCACCCTGTTCTGTGTGGGTGAGCTCCAGGGAAAGAATTTTCTGGCTTAATGGATAAAGAAGGAGGACTGGTGAACAGACCACCCTTGTTGGATGGGTCGAACTATGACATTTGGAAATCACGCATGACAGCATTCTTGAAATCTCTAGACAGCAGAGCTTGGAAGGCTGTGATCAAGGCATGGGTCCCTCCTAAAATAAAAGATGCGAATAATGTTGATACTGATGAGTTGAAACCAGAAGAGGAGTGGTCTACAGCAGAAGACACTGCAGCTATTGGAAACTCTAAAGCCCTGAATGCTTTGTTTAATGGTGTAGACAAGAACATGTTCAGGTTGATTAAACAATGTACTATTGCTAAGGAAGCCTGGGATATCCTAAGAACATCTCATGAAGGTACTCAAAAGGTTAAGAAGTCAAGGCTACAACTGCTAACAACACAGTTTGAGAATTTGAGAATGAAGGAAGGAGAGAGTGTTCATGACTTTCACATGAATGTGCTAGAATATGCTAACACATTTGAATCCTTGGGGGAAAAGATATCCGATGAAAAACTGGTAAGCAAAATTCTCAGGTCCCTGCCTAAGAAATTTGATATGAAAGTATGTGCTATTGAGGAGGCCCAAGATATTGGAAATATGAAAGTTGATGAGTTGATTGGATCTCTTCAAACTTTTGAATTAAAGGTTAATGAAAGATCTGAAAAGAAAGACAAGAACATTGCTTTCATCTCCAACACTGATGAAGATGATGTGGAGAGTAATTTAGATACTGATGAGAGCATCTCTGAAGATATTGTGTTGTTGGGCAAACAATTTAATAAAGTTGTGAAGAGGATGGACAGACGCCCTAGGACAAATGCTCCGGACAACAGTCGCAGCATCTATAAAAATGTCAACAATCAGAGGAAACCTAGAACTGATGACAAAATCAATCAAAGCAAAGGGGTGCAATGCCATGAATGCGAAGGTTTTGGTCACATCAGAACTGAGTGTGCAACGTATCTGAAGAAACAAAAGAAGGTGATGACTGTGTCTTGGACGGATGAGGATGAATCAGAAGAAGAATCTGAAACTGCAAAACATGTGAATGCCTTGACTGGAGTGTGCACATCTGACAATGATTCTAGCGATGAAGAGGTAACATATGATGAATTGGCTGATTCCTACAAGGAGCTATATCTCAAAAGTGAGGAAGTTTGTAGAACTGTAGAAAAACAAAAGAGGACCATTGTTCTCTTGCAAGCTGAGAAAGACAAACTTCTGAAAATAAACTCAGATCTCAATGATGAGGTTATCTTACTTTCTTCCAAGATTGACAATATGAACAAGCAACTGCGGATGATGAACAAAGGTACTGATGCTTTAGACGAAATTCTGGAAATAGGACAGAAACCTGGAGATTCTAAAGGAATTGGGTTTGACTACAGTTCCTTGCCTCAGCAGAAACAACTACCAGTGAGACAGTTTGTGCCACCTGTTAAGACTCATGATCATACTATGTCAAGACAGATGCCCCAGCATCAGGTGAGACAACAGGCATCAGGATATAGGCCCAGATCAAAAGGAAGGAATTATGGTTGGGTATGTCACTACTGTGGAAGAAAAGGTCATATCAGACCTTTCTGTTTCAAGTTATATGGTTACCCAGACAGGACCTATTCACCAAGACCTGATCCCACAGTAAAGATCACCAAGAAGCAGTGGAAGAAAAAAAATGATAATTCCACAAGCAACACTGTGGATCCTAGAAAAATAGAACCAGAAGCTGATGAGTTTGCTCAAATTGCTCATACATCTCTGAGAGTGTCATCCAGAAATGATTGGTACTTTGACAGTGGATGCTCCAGACATATGACTGGTGATAAAAATTACTTAACTGATGTTAAGCCTTATGCTACAAGTTTTGTGACTTTTGGGGATGGAGCCAAAGGAGAAATAAAGGGTGTAGGAAATCTTGTGGAAGAGGGTCTACCCAAACTTGACAAGGTGCTTCTTGTGAAAGGATTAAATGCCAACTTAATTAGTATTAGTCAACTGTGCGATCAAGGAATGAAGGTCAACTTTACTAAGAGTGAATGCTTAGTTGCCAACAGTGAAGGGGATATTCTGATGAAAGGTGTTAGATCAAAGGACAATTGCTACTTGTGGGTCTCTCAAGATAAAGCAAAGTTATCTACTTGTCTAATAACCAAAGAAGATGAAGTTAAGCTATGGCACCAAAAGCTTGGACATCTGAATCTCAGAAGCATGAAGAAAGCTATTGCTGAAGGAGCCATCAGAGGTCTACCAAAACTCCAAATTCAGGAAGGAAGTATATGTGGAGAATGTCAGATAGGAAAACAGACCAAGATGCCTCACCAGAAGCTGCAACATCTGTCCACATCCAGAGTTCTTGAGCTATTGCACATGGACTTAATGGGACCTATGCAAGTCGAAAGCTTAGGTGGTAAGAAGTATGCATTTGTTGTTGTTGATGATTTTTCCAGATATACTTGGATAAATTTCATTAAGGAGAAATCGGACACTTTTGAAAAATTCAAGGATCTTTGCTTACAACTTCAGAGAGAAAAGGATTGTGGAATTGTTAGAATCAGAAGTGACCATGGGAAAGAGTTTGAGAATGGTAAGTTCTCTGATTTCTGTATTTCTGAAGGAATATTTCATGAGTTCTCTGCACCCATTACTCCCCAACAAAATGGGATAGTTGAGAGAAAGAACAGGACTTTGCAAGAATCTGCCAGGGTTATGCTACATGCAAAGAAGCTGCCATTTTTCTTTTGGGATGAAGCCATGAACACAGCCTGCTATATTCATAATAGAGTGACTTTGAGAAAAGGTACATCTACAACCTTGTACGAGCTATGGAAGGACAGGAAGCCAACAGTGAAACATTTTCATGTGTTTGGTAGTAAGTGTTATATTCTAGCTGACAGGGAACCAAGAAGAAAGATGGATGCTAAAAGTGAAGAGGGAATCTTTCTAGGCTATTCTACAAACAGCAGAGCCTATAGAGTATACAACTCCAGAACCAAGACAGTGATGGAATCCATAAATGTTGTTGTAGATGATGAAGGAAATAATGCTATGCCAGATGATGCTACATTTGACGCAGCATCTGACCTACAGGAAGCGAAGAAAGTAGATGAAGCAAGTGATAAGCAAGATTCTCAAGTAACTGGCCCAGAGAAGACTGCTCCCAACAAAGGACCATCTATCAGAGTTCAGAAAAACCATCCCATAGATCAAGTCATTGGCGATCCTAATCAAGGGATCACAACTAAAAGGAACTATGATGAGGTATCAAATTCTTGCTTTATATCTAAACTTGAACCAAAGAATGTTAAGGAAGCTCTAACTGATGAGTTCTGGATAAATGCTATGCAAGAAGAATTAACTCAGTTCAAGAGAAGTAATGTGTGGGACCTAGTTCCTAGACCAGATAATGTGAATGTCATAGGTACCAAGTGGGTTTATAAAAACAAGTCTGATGAAAATGGTACTATCACTAGAAACAAAGCTAGACTGGTTGCACAAGGATATTCTCAAATTGAAGGTGTAGACTTTGATGAGACTTTTGCTCCTGTAGCTAGGTTGGAATCTATTAGATTGCTACTTGGGATTGCATGCATACTAAAATTCAAGCTGTATCAGATGGATGTCAAGAGTGCCTTTCTCAATGGGTACTTAAATGAAGAGGTCTATGTGGAACAGCCTAAAGGCTTCATTGATCCAAGTTTTCCAAACCATGTTTACAAATTGAAGAAAGCTCTATATGGCCTGAAGCAAGCCCCTAGAGCTTGGTATGAGAGACTTGCTGAGTTTCTAATCAACCATGGCTATAGGAAGGGAGGAAATGACAAGACCCTGTTTGTGAAAGATGAAAATGGACAGCTGATGATTGCTCAAATATATGTAGATGACATAGTCTTTGGAGGAATGTCTGACCAGATGATAGAGCATTTTGTTCAGCAAATGCAATCTGAATTTGAGATGAGTCTTGTAGGTGAGCTAAAGTTCTTTCTTGGTCTTCAAGTGAAACAGATGGAAGATACTATATTTATCTCTCAAAGTAAGTATGCTAAAAATATAGTCAAGAAATTTGGGATGGAAAATGCTGCTCATAAAAGAACTCCTGCTCCCACACATGTAAAATTATCAAAGGATGAGAAAGGTGTGGATGTTGACCAAAGTATGTATAGAAGTATGATAGGGAGTCTTCTATATCTTACAGCAAGTAGGCCAGATATTACATTTGCAGTTGGAGTATGTGCCAGGTACCAAGCTGAACCAAAAATAAGTCATCTGACTCAGGTAAAGAGAATTCTGAAGTATGTGAATGGTACTAGTGACTATGGTATGTTGTATTCTCATGGGGAAAGCACTGTGTTGTTTGGATATTGTGATGCTGACTGGGCTGGAAGTGCAGATGATAGAAAGAGTACCTCTGGTGGATGTTTCTTTCTAGGCAACAACCTTATATCCTGGTTCAGTAAGAAGCAAAATTGCATTTCTTTGTCTACAGCTGAAGCTGAGTACATAGCAGCTGGTAGTAGTTGTTCTCAATTGTTGTGGATGAGACAGATGCTGAGTGAATACAATGTCAAGACAGATGCTATGACATTATATTGTGACAATCTGAGTGCAATTAATATCTCCAAAAATCTTATACAACATAGCAGGACCAAACACATTGACATTAGACATCATTTTATCAGGGATCTTGTTGAAGAAAAAATTGTTACTCTTGAACATGTTCCAACTGAAGAACAATTAGCAGATATTTTTACCAAAGCCCTTGATGCTAATCAATTTGAAAAATTAAGACGGAAGTTAGGGATATGCTTAGTTGAAGAATTGTAGCAATTAATGTGCAAGGGGCGTGCAGCTATTATTTTTTCCCTCCTCAACCGCTTATTGCACGTCATTCAAGGAGGTTATTGCCAACTTGCCTTTTTCAAAACTCTCGCACGCCATCATCATTGTCTGTGTCTTAACTTCTCAAAACCTCTCATCTCCTCTCTTACCGCGCACATCATCATTCAAAAATCGTCCACTCCTCATACCTTCACATTCAAAAACATCACCATGGCTGATGCTACCTCTCATCAAACTATGCAAGATCAAGCTCCTGAAGTCGTCATCACCGATGCACAACCCCTCACTACTATCCTCAGCGCTCCTACAAAGAAGCGACGAACTAGGGCATCTGCATCATGAAGGAAGACTTCTGCCAAATCTAGCAAAGCTACCTCCTCCACTGCTGTGAACACGAGGTCAAAATCGAAAGGTAAAACTTCTACCACTCCCGCTGTTCAACGAGTAGGCCTTAGCATGGATGATTTGTATCTTAAGGACAATCCATTTATATCAACTGTTGTTGAACCACATGCTGAACCTTCTGTCACCGAATCTGAGAATATTGCGGTTGAAAGTACTGTAGCTACGACTGAAACCCTAGGTCCTGATAATCCTAAGGTAGATGACAAATTAGTTGGTGATTCTTCGAATTCCCCTATTGAGCAAGATGTTACTACTGGTTCTGGTGATAAGAATGTTGTTGATACGGCCGTTTCTGAGACACCTGCTGATCCCCCTGCCACAACAAAGGATGTTGTGACAGATGCTCAAGCATCTTTGTCACAAGCTCATGAGGAGCCTGATGTGGTGGTTCCAAACATCTCTGGTTCTGTGAGTGTCCCTGAGAATGAGTCCTCAGAGTCTGAAGATGAAGGTACTGAGACTCAGGATGTTGTAGATATTGCTGAGACTGTTGTTTTAGACCATGCTGACACTATTGCTGTTGAGGAAGCTGTGCCTGAAGTAGAGCTGTCAAAACGGGCCAGCCCGTATGGGCCGGCCCGAAAGCCCGAAAAAAATGTAGGGCTTGGGCCTAAAAAATGAAGCCCGAATGAATTCAGGGCTTTTTAGCCCGACCCGAAAAAGCCCGTAACCCGTTCGGGCTAGCCCGTTCGGGCTACGGGCAGCCCGGCAGCCCGGGAAAATTGCAATTTGCGGTTGGGCTTTTATAAACCGACCCGGCCCAAAAAACTCACTTCTTCTCACTCTCACTCACTCGTCTCTCACTTTCATCAGCAGCCACTCTCACTCACTCGTTCCTCTCCAAGTTCATCAGCAGATCCACGCCGGCCACCCACTCTCACTTCTCACTTCTCACCCACTCTCACTTCTCACTCACTCTCACTTTCACTTTCACTTCACTTTCCTGTTTAAAGCCCTGTTTTGACAGCTCTACACCCACGGTTCCAAGTTCATCAGCAGCAGATCCATTTCAGTTCACTCTCCGCCTTCGCCGTCTCCGCCTTCGCCGTCTCCGTCTCCACCAGATCCACTTCACTTCACTTCCGTCGTCTCCGCCGTCTCCGTCTTCGTCTTTCTTCAAGGTTCGTTTCAGTCTTTGTATTTTTTTAGGTTGTTCAGAATCTTAAGCTGTGTGATAGGGTACCTGAAAGACCATTTTTGAGTAATATGGTTCTGAATTGATTATCACCTGTCACCAATAAACTATATTAGTAACAGAGGTTATCCAATTGTTATGATGAGAATCTTAATGTGTATAACGGTGTTTGGATACTAATATTTTATGGTCTTCACAACAACAAAAAAATATTGTTAGTGTATGTATGCAATTAGAATTTAGAAATAGAATCCAAACTTTCGAAAACACAACTGCCACACAAGAAAGCCATGGCTATTTGCAAGTACACGATTGAACAAACTACAGTTGACATATATTCACAAGTACACTATACATCCACAAACATTTTAGCATAACAAGCTCAGCTAAGAAATTAAATATGAATAATGGATAGTTTTGTTCTTTTTTTCCAAGTGAGATTTTTTGTTAATATTATAAGATTTTTCCAAGTGAGATTTTTTGTTAATATTATAAGATTTTTCCAAGTGAGATTTTCTGAAGGTTTGATTAGTTTGTTTTAGAGGATAATTAATGCCTTTTTCAAAGATAATTCATATGTTTCTTCAACAATTTTTGTTATTTTATGGTTCTACTTTTTGAGTTCATCATTCAATCATATCTTTCTCCCATTGTTCTAATTTTTATTTTTATGATATCAGTTTTCAGTTTGGGAAGTATCAGTTTTTAATCAGTATACACGTGTTTTCCCCCCTGAATTATTTGCTAAGATCCTATATATTATTATTTTTAATTACTTCTTAAGTTTAATAATTGACACCTATATATATAGGTGTGTGTAAACACAATTCTTTGCCAACTCTTTTACTTTTTTCTTCTTTGCCAATTCTTTTAATTTTTTTCTTTTTTGTTGTAGGTTCTGCATGTTCAAATGGCTGGACTCTGCAAGTGGCTACCTTAAATAGGTACATATCTACCTAAATGTCTTCCTTGCTTAGGGGAAAGTATACAACTTTAAAGATTGATTTTCATTTGTTAATGTATTGTGCGTGAAAGCAATTGCTAGGATGATGGTTCTCAACTAAGTTTTTTCTTTTTTTAAGTAAATAATCATTTAGATAACTAAATAAAGTCTTACAATGTTTGTTTTGAGAATTGATTGTTACATTTGTGGTTGTGGTGATTAGTAGAATGATCTTAGGATGAGGATTGAGGTTTAGAATTTTGTATGCTGATGATGTTTTGTTTTGAGAATTGATTGTTGTTTTTGTGGTTGTGGTGATTAGTAGAGTGAAATCTTTAGGATGAGCATTGAAATTTAGAATTTTGTATGTTTTTTATGATGTTTTTTATGATGTTTTTTATGATGTTTCATTATTGCTGTTGCTGCTGGTTATTATTACATGATGCAATAGTGTTATTATATACCAATTGAATGAAAGATTTAAGGTATTTCAGTAAAGACTTGACTTGAGACTATTGACCATGTTGGGGGAGGTTGGGGATGTATTTTATTTTGGGTCAATTACTACTGCAGGTTTTCCACCCTTGAATTAGATGAAGGAAACCTTAACAATACTACCCTAAGCATTTGTTTACAAGTATTCTGTATTGCATTCTGTCTTTGCCATGCATTCTTTAACAATAAAATTTCTTAATTTGTAGAATTAAATGATGACAACAATGGTGATCAAGACAATGAAACTCTTGGAAGTGGACAAGCATCAAACAGTGTGGATGTTGTGAACCTCACGGAGGAAGACTAAGTGACTTTGTTGGGACTTGGGAGTGACTTTGTGGGGATCATTTGAACTTATGATTATGTTATTTATGTTATGTTATTGTGTTATTGTGTTTTGAACAAAGTTTTTTTTATGGATGTTATTGTGTTATTGTGTATTGTGTTATTGTGTAATTTGTGTTATTGTGTTTTGAACAAAGTTTTGAACAAGTATTCTGTATTGTGTTATTGTGTTATTGTGTTATTTATTTATGGATGTTGTGAACCTCAAAAGTTTTTTTTTTAAAAAAAAAAAACTGGTCTTTTTAAAAAAAATTGTTTTTTTTAAAAGTTTTTTTTTTTTTAAAAAAAGACTGGTATGCGGGCTGGCCCGGGAGCCCGGGAGCCCGTATAGGGCCGGGCTCGGGCTCTTAAATTCGAGCCCGAATTTAAACAGGGCTTTTTAGCCCGGCCCTAAAAAGCCCGCAACCCGTTCGGGCCGGCCCGAAACGGGCCGGGTAGCCCGTTTTGACAGCTCTAGCCTGAAGAAAGACCTCAGGAAGAGACTGGTGTTGCTCGCAGAACTAGGAGCAAATGTGAAAAAATTGCTACTACTGTTAGTGAAGGACAAAAGGATAGGAAGAAGAAAGCTGTTAATGCTGGGAAGAGGCCTGTGTATGGTCCCCCCAAGGCTGGGAGCAAGAAGGTGGCTCAAAGTGGTCACAAGAAGAAGAGCCTCAAAAGAAAAGACCCTCCCTCTAGTGACTCTGAGTTTGAGGTTGCGGAGCCTGAAGCTGCCACATCTGGTGGGGCTTCCAGAAAAACAATGAAGGGTATGAAGATACCTCTAACTATCCCTCCAGCCCCTCTTGATAATGTTTCCTTTCATTTGGAAAATGGTTCCTCTAGGTGGAAGTTCATATACCACAGAAGACTGGGTCTTGAAAGAAATTTGAAGGAAGATGTTTTCAAGTGTAAAAAGCTGGTTGATGTGTTGGAATATGCTGGACTGATGAAGACTGTGAGAAATCTGGGTCCATGTTATGATAAGCTGGTCAGGGAGTTTTTGGTGAATGTTTCTGATGAGTGTGATGACACAAGAAACCCTGAGTATAGGAAGGTTTTTGTTCGTGGTAAGTGTGTCAACTTTTCTCCTATGGTAGTCAACGCATACCTTGAGAGATCTGCTGAGGATACCCCTGAGCTTGAGGTCACTGAGGACACCATCTGCAAGGAAATCACTGATAACAAGCTTAAGCATTGGCCAAAGCATTTGTCCTCTGCTCAACTGTCTCCTTTGTATGCTGCTTTGAATAGGATCTGTGCTCAAAATTGGACTCCAACCACTCACTCAAATTCTGTTGCTTCTGGTTTGGCCAAGTTCATTTATGCTGTGGGGACCAAGTCACCCTTTGATTATGGAGCCTACATCTATTATCAAGTTTTGGAGCATGCTAAATCTTTTGCTATTAAGTTTCCAATTGCTTTTCCTACCCTCCTGTGTGGAATTATTCTTCAGCAGCACCCTGATATTTTGATCAGTAGTGATGAGCCCTGCAAGAGGCCTGGTCCTATGGCTTTGGACTGCAGTCTGCTGTCTGAGACACATGATGCTGATGTTGCTGGTACTTCTGTCCGGACATCTGGTGTGCTCTCCAGAAAGCAAATGATTGCTGATCTTACTGAGACAAGTGTGGCTCTTGGAGCTAGGAAGGTGAAGATTGACAGGATCATTGCAGCTTTGAAGGCTGAAGCTGATGCTGAGGGTGAGCAGGATGAGGAAGAAGGAGGAAATATGCCTGTTGCTTCTGCTGATGCTACTGAGGATGCCTCTGATGATTCTGAGGATTTCTGATTTTATTGTTCTGTTCTGATCTTTTTTGATGTACTTCTTTTGTTTTTGTTGGTGACTGGGCTATGCCCTGAATATTCATATGCACCTTGTGTGCTTCTGGTCTGTAATATGCACTCTCTATGGTTTCTATGCACTTTCTATGAGTATGCACTATCTGTTATTTGTCAGAATTTATGGCTAAAAAGGGGGAGTGGATATGCATGTGCATGTGTGTAGCTTATAGCTTATATTTCTTGGCTGGTTGTGTGCATGAGTTGAAGCTTAATCTTTGTATGGTTGTGTTGAGGGGGAGTGTAGTATATGCTGAGGGGGAGTAGTTCTGGTACATGTTTTGAGGGGGAGCTCTTATGTTTTTTCTTGGTGTGTGGAAATTTATTTTTTCCCTTCTCTATGTGATTCCACTATATGAGAGTTTATTTCTCTCTCGTTGTTCCTATGAGGCTGGATGTTTGTGTTATCTGGTGCATGCCTCTGATTCTACTTGCAAGCCATCTTTGACTATGTTTCTCCCTTGGAAGTAATCTCATTTTTTTCTTTGCTACGATATTTTCTTTCCTTGTTGTGTGCCTATGTTGACGTGAAGGAAACTTATCTGTGTATCTCCCAAAGAACTGGCTCTAGAGTGTTTTAGCCAAAATTTTGCCAAAGGGGGAGATTGTTGGGTTTTTGTAGATTGGCTACATTTTGCAAAAACATCTACTAGCCAGATGCTGGGACAGATGCGGTAGCATATGGAACAGCATTATGTGACTTGTGTTTTTCGCGCCAGCTAGCGCTTTATATTTGTGTACGCAATCTTCCAAAGATTCGCCTGAAGATTTATTTTCCTCTAGCTTGCTGATCAAGGCGCGTGTATCTGATTGAAGATTTGCTTGAAGTTTTATTTGCCTTGCTATTTGTTCCACAAGATATCATTCTATATTTGGAAGCTTTTTATTATTTCTAGAAGATTGTTTCAGCTGGACCAGACAAATGTTCACGCTCTATTTTGAAGCCCAAACCCGTGTCATTTCAGTATTATATATTTGTGAAGACAAACCCTAGTAGGGTAACTAAAAACCGTGTGTGTTACCAAAGCGTGTGTTTAAGGTTTTTAGGGTTTCTTTTGTTAATTGTGAGCCTTGCTTGTATCACCCTGATTCAAGCTAAGGACTGAGTTTGTTTGAGTTGTAATTGTAAGCTGCTCCTAAGCTTTTAAGTACGGAGTGAGTATGTGTCATTAGAGTGTGTTTCACTTGGTGTGTTTTGCGTAGTTGATTACAATATTGATTGTGTTGTTGGTAGGAATTGAGACGGGGTCTCATATCTAGGAGTTCCTAGATAGAGTTGCCACTGGTAGGGTCTAGGTGCAAAGTCAAGTAGTGTGTCTGCGTTGGTCTTTTCACTAGAACTATAATAGTGGAATCATTCCTGGATTGGTATCCCCCAGAGTAGGAGAGTTGCTCCGAACTGGGTTAACAAACTCACTGTGTACTTTATATTTCCGCTGTGTTCATTTTAATTTGTGTCTTGTTACGCTGTGTTACTTTAATTGTAGTTCTGAGTAGACACGTGCTCGGACAGTTGTGCCAACATTGTGCACAGCATATTTCAGTCAGGTTGCCAGGAATTTCAGATTTGTTACTGGAATAAGATTGTTCCAAAAGAGTAACAAATAAAACCACCTTGTATCTTTTAAAGATAATATCAGAAAAATACGTGTTTCATATCTTTGAACCAAATCTTCAATAAAATCTTCTTCAAATCAACCAGCAATCTAGAAGCTTTAATTCATAATAAAACCTTAGCATATCTTGCAAAGATTCGCGCAAGAATAACTTGAAAATATGCAGCTTCTGATGAAGTCAACAAAAGTCAACATGAGCATCAGAACCTGAATCAGCTTCTGAAGTGCTACAGTGCCTCTGATGAGCATTCAGCTTCTGATGTAAATTTCAGCTTCTGAACAGCTTCAAATAAGAAAACTTCCAACTGAAGAAATGTTCTAGATACTGAGATGCTTCTATTCAATACTTTGGTTTTGCCAAAACATGCAGCCAACACTAAAAACTCAACAATCTCCCCCTTTGGCAAATTTTTGGCTAAAACCATCCAAGTCCTTCAATCTTCATTATAATCAGCTCAGCAATGAAAAACTCCACAACAATATATCATAGCATAAACATAAGCAGCGGACACAGCTATGTTAAACAACAACTTCAGCTTCTGACTCCTGAAACTGATCAACTCCTGATCATCACAATCATGGTATCAGAGCTACTGATCAACTCCTGATCATCACAACACTCCCCCTGCAACTCAGCTTCTCATACAAATTCCCCCTTACTACTGAACTGCAGTGATAAATGGTATCAGAGCACAAACCAAAGTACAACCACACTTCAGGAGCTAAACACTAATGTTCTTCAGGACCACTACACTTCTACACTTCAGGACCACATCATCACTCAGGTATATAGCAAGCTTGTACTCCCCCTGAGACACATATTCCCCCTTGACCAAATCTGCATACAATGCTTGGTATCAGAGCAAAACTAGTCACCTTCTGAATCAATGACACATTCTCTGAATAACACTGACAGCTGAACATCTGAAATGCAGCAATACATCTTCTAATTTTTGGTATCAGAGCCAACACATTGCATAGGATTTTCTCCCCCTTTTTAGCCACAAAATTCTGACAAATCTCAGACTTCAAATAGGGAAGGAAAACAAAACAAATGACACATATCCTTGAAACCATATCAGATTCAGACTCAGGTTCAGAATCACACTTAGCATAGGCACAACTGGCAGGTACTCTATCTTCCTCACATCCAGTTTGCAGTAATTGCTACAACTCTTCATGCAAACACACACCTAACTTGCTCCTTAAGTTTTCAAACTGCTTAGCATCCAAGGCCTTTGTGAAAATGTCAGCAACTTGTTCTTCAGTAGCTACATGTTCTAGCTGAATAATCTTATCTTCCACAAGGTTTCTGATAAAATGATGTCTGATGTCTATGTGTTTAGTTCTGCTGTGCTGTATTGGGTTCTTAGAGATGATGATAGCACTCAAATTGTCACAAAATAAGGTCATAGTGCCTTGTTTCATATTGTACTCCTCCAGCATCTGTTTCATCCAAACCAATTGTGAGCAACTACTCCCAGCAGCAATGTACTCAGCTTCAGCAGTTGACAATGACACACAGTTTTGCTTCTTGCTGAACCATGAAACTAAATTACTTCCTAGAAAGAAACATCCTCCTGATGTGCTCTTTCTGTCATCAGCACTTCCAGCCCAGTCAGCATCACAAAATCCCATCAGTTCAGAACTTGAACTATGTGAGTACATGATTCCATAGTCACTTGTGCTATTCACATACTTTAGGATCCTTTTAACTTGTGTCAGATGACTCATCTTAGGATCAGCTTGATATCTTGCACAAACTCCAACAGCATAAGTGATATCAGGTCTGCTTGCAGTTAAATACAATAGGCTCCCTATCATGCTTCTATACTGACTTTGATCAACTGATATTCCTTGTTCATCTTTGGTTAGCTTCAGATGAGTAGCAGCTGGTGTCTTCTTATGAGCAGCTGATTCCATTCCAAACTTCTTCACTATGTTCTTGGCATATTTACTTTGAGAAATAAAGATGGTATCTTCCATTTGCTTAACTTGTAAACCAAGAAAATAAGTCAGCTCTCCAACCAAACTCATTTCAAACTCTGATTGCATTTGCTGAACAAACAACTTAACCATTTTATCTGACATTCCACCAAACACTATGTCATCAACATAGATCTGAGCAATCATCAGACTTTCATGTTCACTCTTCATAAATAATGTCTTATCAGAACCTCCTTTTCTGTAACCTTGAGCCACAAGAAACTGAGTCAGCCTGTCATACCATGCCCTTGGTGCTTGCTTCAATCCATATAAAGCCTTCTTTAACTTGTACACATGTTCTGGAAACTTTGGATCCACAAAACCCTTAGGTTGTTCAACATACACTTCTTCTTGCAGATATCCATTCAGAAATGCACTCTTTACATCCATCTGGAATAACTTGAACTTGAGAATGCAGGATACTCCCAACAGTAGTCTTATGGATTCTAGTCTAGCCACAGGTGCAAAGGTCTCATCAAAATCAAGTCCCTCAACTTGAGTATAGCCTTGAGCAACCAACCTTGCCTTGTTTCTGACTACAGTACCATTCTCATCTGTTTTATTCTTGTAAATCCATTTAGTACCAATCACATTCAATCCTTCAGGTCTTGGAACCAGATCCCACACTTCACTCCTTTTGAATTGATTCAACTCATCTTGCATTGCTTCAATCCAAAATTCATCAGTCAGGGCTTCTTTAACATTTTTAGGCTCAACCTTTGACACAAAGCATGAATCAGTAGCAGCAGCATCTGATCTCCTGGTTCTGACACCTTGATCTAAGCTTCCAATGATTAAGTCTTTAGGATGATCCTTCTGAACTCTAATTGATGGCCCTTTACCATTTGGGACTTGATCTGGTTGATCTTCTGCTTCTTCAGACTCTGAATGCTTTTCTGCTTCTGAAGTTTATTCTTCTGAAGCTTCAGACTCTGGAACAACTTCAGGCTCACTTCTATCTTTCTCAGCAGTCAGATCATCAATTACCACATTAATGGACTCCATCACAACCTTGGTTCTGGAATTAAACACCCTGTAAGCTCTGCTGTTCACTGAATAACCCAGGAATATGCCCTCATCAGACTTAGGATCCAGTTTTCTTCTATTCTCTCTGTCAGCCAAGATATAGCATCTGCTCCCAAAAACATGGAAATATTTGACTGTAGGCTTTCTCCCTTTCCACAATTCATACAGAGTTGATGTAGTACCCTTCTTCAAAGTGACTCTGTTGTGTATGTAACATGCAGTGTTCATTGCTTCAGCCCAGAACATATATGGCAACTTCTTAGCATGCAGCATAACCCTTGCACATTCTGCTAAAGTTCTATTCTTCCGCTCAACTACACCATTTTGCTGAGGTGTGATAGGTGCAGAAAACTCATGTTTTATACCTTCAGAAGCACAGAATTCTGAAAAACTCTTGTTCTCAAATTCTTTGTCATGATCACTTCTGATTCTGACAATCCCACAGTCCTTCTCTCTTTGTAATTGAGTACATAAGTCTTTAAACACTTCAAAAGTATCAGACTTCTCTCTAACAAAGTTGATCCATGTGAATCTTGAGTAGTCATCTACCTTTACAAATGCATACCTCTTCCCTCCAATACTTTCTACTTGCATAGGCCCCATTAAATCCATATGAACAAGTTCTAGTACTTTAGTAGTTACCTGGTGAACTAATCTGGGATGAGACTTTCTTGTTTGTTTCCCAATTTGACAATCACCACAAACATTGTCCTCACTGATCTTCAGATTTGGTACACCTCTGATAGCTTCAGTACTTAGGATTTTCTTCATGCCTTTCAGATGCAGATGACCTAACTTCTGGTGCCAGAGCTTGACTTCCTCTTCTGAGCTCATAAGACAAGAAGTCAAACTTCTTTCTTCTTCAGAAACCCACAAGTAACAATTGTCTTTGGATCTGCAGCCTCTCATCTGAATCTTATCTTCCTGATCAGTAACAATACACTCTAGTTTGTTAAAATTAACCTTCAAGTCCTGATCACAAAGTTGGCTAATACTAATCAGATTTGAAGTTAATCCTTCCACCAGTAGCACATCATCAAGTCTGGGCAACCCTTCTCTGATCAAATCACCAATACCCAGAATCTGACCTTTTACACCATCTCCAAATGTCACATAACTTCTGGAGTATGATCTGATATTGCTCAGCAGCTTCTTCACACCAGTCATGTGTCTTGAACACCCACTATCAAAATACCAATCTTCTTTTGAAGTGGCTCTCTGTCATACCCCAATTTTTGACCTAAAATTTATTTTTACTCGTCTTTTTAGTTCGGAATTTTTCGTCGTCTCAGACGAAATTTCGACAGAGAGGTATTTTAAAATACCTCATTTTTTTTTGTTTCATTCGGGTCCGTCTTTTGTTTTTGTTTTTGTTATTATTCTTATCTTTATTTTTATTTCCTTTTTAGTGATATTTTATTTAAACATCTTTACTGATTTGTTTTTACTAGTTACCTTTCTTTTAAGTCTGACTTTGTGTGGAGGAGACTTTTCTTTTTTAATGTGTTTAATGTGTCACTTAATGGTTTTTATTCGTTATTATGGTAATTGATAGCCAATTAGTGTATATATTTTAAGAGCAGTCAACAGTAGCAGGGGAGGTCAATTCCATCAGAATTATCAATCAGAAACATTTCCCACAAAATCAAAAACCAACAAAACATTTCCAGCCACTGTACGGCCTCTAACTCACAACACACATCACACGTACGGCCAACCATAAACCACCCAATCACCCAGGTTCACGCTTTCATCTCACCACCACAGTAACACCGCAGCCATTACCTCCCCCTACACACCCCCACACTCTCACAACACACAGCTCTTCAAACACGCCTCTAACCACCACCCACACGCCCTCAAATCCGAATCCCAAACCCAAGCCTCACAAAACCGAATACAAAAGGATTTTTTAAGAGGTAGATTCTTTTTTTTTTAAAATTTTCTAATTTAGATCTACAGCTTTCAAGTCTCTTTTAAAAAAAATTAGCATCGAATTTGTGAAGGAGAGGGAGAAGGAAGTAAGAAAAATAATTTGTTTTTAAAAAAAAAGTGATTTCGTTGTTCCGGCGCGGTGGCGCCGCCCTTTGGGCCGGCCAACCACCACGCCGGAGAGCCTTCTTCAGGCGTGTTAGTTTGGGAGAGAAGAGAGGATTGAGAGAAGAAGGAGAGGAAGAAAGAAGCAAGAGAGAAGAAAAGAAAGAAAAATGAGGAAAATTTCAGAAAAAAATGAATATATATTTGACCCAAACACTAAGCCCAGCCAGGGCCCAGCGTGGCCCAGTGTTTTGTTTCTGCCCCCTCTTTCTGATTTACTTTTCACACCCCTCTTCTGCTGACAGCACCCCCCTTCCTTTTTTATTTCTTTTTATTTCTTTTTACCATTTTCTTGCACTTATTTTTTTTACTTTTATTTAGTGTCATGCATTTTATTGCTTTTAATTTTTTAACACATCATGCATTTTTATATTTTTTTTTTATTTTCCTTTTATTTTCATGCATTTTCATTTTATTTTCATTCTTAGCATATTTATCTAATTTTTAGTGCATTTGCAATTTTTTTATTTTTATTATTTTGTCATTTCTTAGAATGTATGCATATTATTCCATTGCATTTACCTTATAGTATCTCATGCATTTTTTTTTATTATTATTTTCCTTTTATTTTCATGCATTCTCATTTTTTTTAGCATATTTACTTCTTTTTTAGTGTGTTTGCATTTTTTATTTTTATTTATTTATTTTGCCATTTCTTAGAATGTATTTAGGCACCATGTAAATATTAATGAGAATTTGCACTGACACTCACTTTATTTATTCTGCTTTATGTCTTTTATTTATTTTTATTTATTTCGCTTTGCAGAAAAAAATACAAAAATATTAGGTTAGTTTAATTTTCAAAGGATTTCGTGGTGATCCAACGTCACCACGAAAATTCCTCGCGTTTATATTTTTAGTCTTAGTCCATATTCAAAAAAAACAAAAACATTCAAATAATAAAAAATCACAAAAAAAAATCTTTTCTTAATAAACCTTGATTTTCAATCAAGTGTCCGTTTTTTTTCTCTTTATTTTCTTTAAATAACCATTAATCTACTTTAACTACACTTTAATCATTTTCAAAAATTAAAAAACACAAACCCATCTCATTTTGCCACTTGGCTTTTATTTTATTTTTAAAACCTTTTTTAAAAAACCAATAAAAAATACAAAACAAATCAACCGTCATTTTTACCCCGAACTACGAGGTTTTGATCCCTCACGGGTACGTAGGCAGAGGACCTTGTCCTTCCAAATCATAAAAAATACAAAAAAAAAAACATTTTATTTTCCTTTCGCATTTTTCTAATTCTTTTTTTTCTTTTCTTTCTAAACAAAGAAAAATAATAATAAGCAAGTTATAGCCCAAAATAAATAAATAAAATCAAGAGGTTCTCGTAGAGTACTACGAACGTTTAGGGTGCTAACACCTTCCCTAAACGTAACTAACCCCCGAACCCTAATCTTTAAAAATGTGGTAATTTAGAACTTTTTTCCACTTTTCTTTTAAAAAATTAAAAGTTCAGTCGTGAATTAAAATTAGTGAGTCAACGCTAATCAATAGCTTGATCTCCGGAAATCACCGCGACAGAAATGGCGACTTCACTGGGGATGACACTAAGAGGGTTGAGCCTAACTTGAATTTATTTAATTATTTTGTGATATAACTTGCTTAACATAAAAATAAAAGTGTAAATATGTGCATATGTGTTTTTTTCCTTTTACGTGTGTGGTGAGATAAGTCCTACACCCGGACTTGAGGGAAACATAAGATAGGATGGTGGTATAATCAAAGTGTCTTTCCGAGAGTGAGTTTCGGATGTGGCACATGTGATAACCCCACTCAATGGAGGAATCTTGGAAGTATTACTATGTTGACATGAGTAGTCGTGTTCGGCATCGTTATTTTCAAGTGACCGATGAAGTTGAGGACCTTTAGTTACCTTTAACCCATCTTGGCCTTTTAGGACGTAGTGCGATGGCTAATCAAGAGTAGTCTTGAATTGGTTGATACGCGATACTACACTCAAACGAGACTTTCCTACGAACGTCGTTGGACCGGGAGTAGTCCCGTAATCCGTCAATATTCGGAAGTGGTCAATGACTTTGGGAACTTGGTAGAACCCGTGATACAGGTACATATGAAACCATAGTCCTTACCAAAATGGCGTGTTTACCCTTGACTCCTACATTTTGGACTTAACCTCACCATGTTTTCTCCGTTTCTTTAACATAATCATGCATACACGCATCCATGCATAAACTCATTTTTTCATCCGATTACCGAAGGACTTAAACAAGTTTTTTTGTGAACATCATAGAGGAGCACTAGGAAGTACACCTTCAAGAGCCCTGATTTGTTGAATTTAAGGAAGCTAGGAGTCTTTAAAAAAAATTCCTGTTAAAATCTAGCTTCCACTAAAGGACTTTTGAATTGGTCCCTTGGCTTAGTGTAAAAAAAAAAAAGAATTATTTTGTAATGCCTTGATGCTCAAACGAAATGTTCAAACCATGATGTTTACAATAACTTCAATAAAGTCCTTCGATAACAAACCCTTCTTTTTTGCATAAGCATAATCATGCATCATATCACATTCATAGTTTCTCAAGCCGAGTCTCACGTCTTGTTTTTTCCGAAGGTCTATCTGCCTAGTCCAAGAAAGTGGCCCGGCGTCCTCAGCAGAAACTAAATTACAACACTAGGGCATATCAGAGAAAAAGAATGGAACATTTGGAACAAGAGAATCAGGCACTCCGGGAGGAAATGACATCCATGCGGACCAAGATCGAAGAATTGACAGAGTTGGTAAAGCTGCTGGCAGCCGCACAAGTTCATCCACCGTCTCCTTCCCCTAGCCATCTAGCTCAGTTGATAACTACTACTACTCCGGCCCCGACAGCGCACACCAGTGCTCCACAATACACCATGCCCGACGGATATCCCTGGGGCATGCCTCTTAGCTCCGGTGAAGGATTCATCCATATTCCTGCTACAACACCTGCTCCTCAACCCGGTGTTACTTTTCCTCAGGCTACTGTGGCTTTTTCAGCTCCAGTGATTCATACCACCCAGTACGACAATGAACCTATCTTTCACACAGAAAGTGTAGGGGCTCAAGATCGGATGGATGACTTCCAAGAAAAGTTTGACGAGATGCAACGGGAAATCAAGGCCCTCCGCGGGAAGGATCTGTTTGGGAAAAATGCCCACGACCTTTGTTTAGTGCCGAATGTCAAGATCCCGCCCAAGTTTAAGGTCCCTGAATTTGAGAAGTACAAGGGGAACACTTGTCCTCAAAGCCACCTGATAATGTATGCTAGACGATGTCTACCCAGACGGATAATCATCAACTACTCATCCATTACTTCCAGGACAGTCTGACTGGCGCCGCTTTAAAATGGTACATGAGTTTGGACAGCACCAGGATCCGAACTTTCAATGACTTGGGAGAAGCCTTCATCCGCCAGTACAAGTACAACCTGGACATGGCCCCAGACAGAGACCAACTTCGGGCCATGGCTCAAAAGGATAAGGAGACTTTCAAAGAGTATGCCCAAAGATGGAGGGAGATTGCTGCTCAGATTAACCCACCACTAGAGGAGAAAGAAATGACCAAGATTTTCCTAAATACTCTTGGTTCATTCTATTACGAGCGGATGATTGCAAGTGCGCCTAGTGATTTCACTGAAATGGTTAATATGGGAATGCGTCTGGAGGAAGGAGTCCGAGAGGGACGTTTAGTTATGGAAAGTGCTTTTGCTGCCAGCAGTACAAAGAAGTTTGGGAATGGCTTCTCAGGGAGGAGAGAGCAACGGGTAAGTATGGTGGCCCATGGACAGCCTCAGCAACAGTATCAACAACAGTCTCGACAACAGGTTCCCCAACAGTTCACCCAACAGAATCGGGTCCAGTCGATATCGCAGTTTGATCCAATTCCCATGACGTATGCAGAGTTGCTTCCTGCTTTGCTTGATAAAAAGTTAGTTCAGACTAAGGCGCCCCCTCGGGTACCTGAAAGGTTGCCACGTTGGTATAGACCTAATCTCTCTTGTGCTTTCCACCAAGGGGCACCCGGTCACGACATTGAGCATTGTTTCCCCTTGAGAGCTGAAGTCCAAAAGTTGGTCCAGGCTGGTGTCCTGTCCTTCAAAGATTTGAACCCCAATGTGCAAGCTAATCCACTACCGGATCATGGGACTGCATCTATTAATATGGTGCAAGTTTGTTCAGAGGCTTACCCAGTTGAAAACAACCTGGAGGAGGTGGCAGCTAGCTTTGTGACACATGGCAGAGTCCGCCGCAATTGGGTCGCTGTTGACGTCCCTTCCGCTATTCATTGTTCTAAATAACATTTTGTTGTTTTTGCTTTTCGTTTTTTTTTTTAAAAAAATAATATATAAATCCTTTCGTTCCGCCCGATACGAAAGTGAACTTTTGTAGGGCTTTTTGCTTCATGTATTTCCATCATAAAATAAACAAGTCGTTTTGTCCTCGACTCTGTCTTTTTATTCTTTGTTTTTTTCTGGAAAATGGTAAACACAAAAAACCAAAAATATTTTATGTTATCAATTTCAAAAGGTCTGCATTTTTCACTCATTTTCTAAAATCAATCATCAATCATATGTAGACCGAACATCAATAAGCCCGTTGAACACTGTAACCCTATGCTCTCTCCCGACTTTGAGTTCCCTGTTCACGAAGCTGAAGAGGAGGAGGATGAACAGATCCCCAAAAAGATCTCTCTGTTACTAGAATACAAAAGAACATCATTCAACCTCATGAAGAAGCACTCGAAATGATTAACTTAGCTTCCGAAGAACTGTCATCACAGTATCCCTGTCCAAATCCCGGATGAGTGGTGCCATCGAGGCTACAAAAAAAAATCAAAATAAAAAAAACATCAAAAAAGAACAAAAGCAAAAAAAGAGAAAGAAAATACATCAAAAAGATGGTGCAGGAGATGGTAACCACTTACAAGGATGTGCATGGGATGTTATCATATGCTTTACATGGATATCGTACTTCAGTGTGTACCTCAACAGGGGCAACCCCCTCTTCTTTAGTGTATGGCATAGAAGCAGTACTCCCTGTGGAGATTGAAATTCCATCAATGAGAGTTCTAATGGAACCCAAAGTTATCAGAGGTTGAATGATGTCAAAACAAATATGATCAATTCAAACTTGATTGAAGAGAAAGCATGAATGCTTTGTGTCACGGGCAGTCCTCGTGTGCTCCAAGGAGGAGGTTTTGTGCTCAAGAAGATCCAATCTTTTCAACCCGACTCCAGGGGCAAATGGACGCCTAATTATGAAGGCCCATACGTCGTCAAGAGAGCGTTCTCCGGTAGGTGCAATGACTCTTACGACTATGGATGGTGATGAGCATCCCCGTCTTGTGAACGCCGACACAGTCAAGAAATACTTTGTCTAAAAATAAAAGAACAGCTCGGTAAGTCGAAAACCCGAAAGGGCGGCTTAGGCAAAAATGAGCGTCTCGGTGGACTGAAAACCCGAAAGGGCGGTCCAGGCAAAAATTAGAGACATGAAATAGAGAATAATCATCCTGATAGATCGAAAACCCGAAAGGGCGGTCTATGCAAAAGTTAAGGATCAAAAGACAAAGTAACTGCATCAGGTTGGCCATGACTCACTTGGGGCACTTTAGCGGTCAAAGAGACTCTGAATTTGAAGCATCTAAAACGGTGGAATTCAAAAATTGTTAGGGAGAATAGCAGTTATTGTGTTCAATGTACCTTCCCCATATATTTACCATTTTCCAAACTTTGGGAGATCCGTGGAGCCACGCCATTGGCGGGCCACCACTCTGTTAAATGAATTTGAGCCCGTGCCTTTTATTTGGAATTCCCATTTAATCTGTTTATAAAATTTCTTATATTTTTGATGGTAGTACTTGAAGCAAAATATTTTTTTCAAAAAAAAATCATAAATCTTTTTATATTTTTGGAAAGCATAAACAACAAACACATTCTCTCTGAGCTCATGAGTAAGCGAAGTGTGCGTCAACCTCTGTCCTGAGAACGAATAAAATCTGCAGGCTGAACATGGTCAATTGCTAAAAAAAACAAAGAAACAAAAGGGAAAAAAGCTCGGTAAGTCGAAAACCCGAAAGGGCGGCTTAGGCAAAAATGAGCGTCCCGGTGGATCGAAAACCTGAAAGGGCGGTCTAGGCAAAAATTAGGGGCACACAAAAAAATATATTCCCGGTGGACTGAAAACCCGAAAGGGCGGTCCACGCAAAAGTTAGGGACTCAAAAAAGAAGAAAAACAAAAAAAAGCATGACCATAGAAACACCAGTTTTTCTGCCAGGTCTTTGGATTAACACGTCTCCCACATGAAGTGTTTACTCCCCACCAGTTGTTGCATACATCGGGCCTTACCCCGTCAATGTTTTGATATGTCCCCAATGGCATCATCCCCCAATGAAGATTGCTGAGTGTTTGTACTGCGTCGTCGGTCCACTTTCCATCTTACCTGTCCAGTCTTGTCTCATCAAGTCCATCAGTTATTCTGTCCCACAAGTCAATCCTCCATACAGTCATACAAGTCGTATTGTCTTACATACATTCATACATTCATGCATATACACATTCATGCATACACAACATGCACATAACATCATTCAATACATGGTTGCATTAGCCACCCTGAGTCTTGTTTTTCATACCAATCGGTCATGAACATTTTTTTAACTCTCTTTATCCCCAAATGTCATCCCCAGTGTGTCTGGTCCAGAGATGTCACCCTCTTTATGCCAAGCGGCAGTTCTTTAACGAACAGCTTGTGCGTACCTTTATTCCTTGTCGTCAATGGCAGTTCGGCAACAACCCGAACAGTTGACATCTATCTTTTATTCCTTGTCGTCAATGGCAGTTCGGCAACAACCCGAACAGTTGGCATTTATCTTTTATTCCTTGTCGTCAATGGCAGTTCGGCAACAACCCGAACAGTTGGCATTTATCTTTTATTCCTTGTCGTCAATGGCAGTTCGGCAACAACCCGAACAGTTGGCATTTATCTTTTATTCCTTGTCGTCAATGGCAGTTCGGCAACAACCCGAACAGTTGGCATTTATCTTTTATTCCTTGTCGTCAATGGCAGTTCGGCAACAACCCGAACAGTTGGCATTTATCCTTTATTCCTTGTCGTCAGTGGCAGTTCTTTAACGAGTAGCTTGTGCATTTTCCTATCCAGTCTTTTGTCGTCAGTTGGCCAGTTCGGCTACATCCCGAGCAGCTAACATTTATCTGTCACCTCCTTTAAGCTATCCATACAACGATAGTAGACGGTGTCTCCTTTTATATTACCTCTTTTAAGCTATCAATACACGATAGTAGGTAATACATGTCATCTGTCTTCCTTAAGCTATCCATACAACGATAGTAGACGGCGTCTCCTTTTATATTACCTCTTTTAAGCTATCAATACACGATAGTAGGTAATACATGTCATCTGTCTTCCTTAAGCTATCCATACAACGATAGTAGATAGTGTCTCCTTTTCTATTACCTCTTTTAAGCTATCAATACACGGTAGTAGGTAATACATGTCATCTGTCTTCCTTAAGCTATCCATACAACGATAGTAGACGGTGTCTCCTTTTATATTACCTCTTTTAAGCTATCAATACACGGTAGTAGGTAATACATGTCATCTGTCTTCCTTAAGTTATCCATACAACGATAGTAGACGGTGTCTCCTTTTATATTACCTCTTTTAAGCTATCAATACACGATAGTAGGTAATACATGTCATCTGTCTGTCTTAAGCTATCCATACAACGATAGTAGACGATGTCTCCTTTTATATTACCTCTATTAAGCTATCAATACACGATAGTAGGTAATACATGTCATCTGTCTGTTTTAAGCTATCCATACAACGATAGTAGACGGTGTCTCCTTTTTATATTACCTCTTTTAAGCTATCAATATACGATAGTAGGTAATACATATCATCTGTCTTCTTTAAGCTGTCATCTTTGTTGATAGTAGACAACTCCTTCCCCAGTAAAACTATGTTATCCCCCAGTGGAGTCGGATCCCTTGCTTTAACAAACTCGGGTATCCTTTGGTTTTGTTTTACCCCCAGTCGGGTCAGCCTCGCCGTCTTGCATTTGCATTTGCATCACGAGCATCTCACATTTTTTCTTTTAGGTCCAAAATTGGCGTACTCTGTATTTAAGTCCCTTCGACCCGTCGAATCCAAGATTTTATCTTCAAATCTCCGGAAGAAGAGACTTAAATAGGGGCATCTGTCATACCCCAATTTTTGACCTAAAATTTATTTTTACTCGTCTTTTTAGTTCGGAATTTTTCGTCGTCTCAGACGAAATTTCGACAGAGAGGTATTTTAAAATACCTCATTTTTTTTTGTTTCATTCGGGTCCGTCTTTTGTTTTTGTTTTTGTTATTATTCTTATCTTTATTTTTATTTCCTTTTTAGTGATATTTTATTTAAACATCTTTACTGATTTGTTTTTACTAGTTACCTTTCTTTTAAGTCTGACTTTGTGTGGAGGAGACTTTTCTTTTTTAATGTGTTTAATGTGTCACTTAATGGTTTTTATTCGTTATTATGGTAATTGATAGCCAATTAGTGTATATATTTTAAGAGCAGTCAACAGTAGCAGGGGAGGCCAATTCCATCAGAATTATCAATCAGAAACATTTCCCACAAAATCAAAAACCAACAAAACATTTCCAGCCACTGTACGGCCTCTAACTCACAACACACATCACACGTACGGCCAACCATAAACCACCCAATCACCCAGGTTCACGCTTTCATCTCACCACCACAGTAACACCGCAGCCATTACCTCCCCCTACACACCCCCACACTCTCACAACACACAGCTCTTCAAACACGCCTCTAACCACCACCCACACGCCCTCAAATCCGAATCCCAAACCCAAGCCTCACAAAACCGAATACAAAAGGATTTTTTAAGAGGTAGATTCTTTTTTTTTTTAAATTTTCTAATTTAGATCTACAGCTTTCAAGTCTCTTTTAAAAAAAATTAGCATCGAATTTGTGAAGGAGAGGGAGAAGGAAGTAAGAAAAATAATTTGTTTTTAAAAAAAAAAAGTGATTTCGTTGTTCCGGCGCGGTGGCGCCGCCCTTTGGGCCGGCCAACCACCACGCCGGAGAGCCTTCTTCAGGCGTGTTAGTTTGGGAGAGAAGAGAGGATTGAGAGAAGAAGGAGAGGAAGAAAGAAGCAAGAGAGAAGAAAAGAAAGAAAAATGAGGAAAATTTCAGAAAAAAATGAATATATATTTGACCCAAACACTAAGCCCAGCCAGGGCCCAGCGTGGCCCAGTGTTTTGTTTCTGCCCCCTCTTTCTGATTTACTTTTCACACCCCTCTTCTGCTGACAGCACCCCCCTTCCTTTTTTATTTCTTTTTATTTCTTTTTACCATTTTCTTGCACTTATTTTTTTTACTTTTATTTAGTGTCATGCATTTTATTGCTTTTAATTTTTTAACACATCATGCATTTTTATATTTTTTTTTATTTTCCTTTTATTTTCATGCATTTTCATTTTATTTTCATTCTTAGCATATTTATCTAATTTTTAGTGCATTTGCAATTTTTTTATTTTTATTATTTTGTCATTTCTTAGAATGTATGCATATTATTCCATTGCATTTACCTTATAGTATCTCATGCATTTTTTTTTATTATTATTTTCCTTTTATTTTCATGCATTCTCATTTTTTTTAGCATATTTACTTCTTTTTTAGTGTGTTTGCATTTTTTATTTTTATTTATTTATTTTGCCATTTCTTAGAATGTATTTAGGCACCATGTAAATATTAATGAGAATTTGCACTGACACTCACTTTATTTATTCTGCTTTATGTCTTTTATTTATTTTTATTTATTTCGCTTTGCAGAAAAAAATACAAAAATATTAGGTTAGTTTAATTTTCAAAGGATTTCGTGGTGATCCAACGTCACCACGAAAATTCCTCGCGTTTATATTTTTAGTCTTAGTCCATATTCAAAAAAAACAAAAACATTCAAATAATAAAAAATCACAAAAAAAAATCTTTTCTTAATAAACCTTGATTTTCAATCAAGTGTCCGTTTTTTTTCTCTTTATTTTCTTTAAATAACCATTAATCTACTTTAACTACACTTTAATCATTTTCAAAAATTAAAAAACACAAACCCATCTCATTTTGCCACTTGGCTTTTATTTTATTTTTAAAACCTTTTTTAAAAAACCAATAAAAAATACAAAACAAATCAACCGTCATTTTTACCCCGAACTACGAGGTTTTGATCCCTCACGGGTACGTAGGCAGAGGACCTTGTCCTTCCAAATCATAAAAAATACAAAAAAAAAAACATTTTATTTTCCTTTCGCATTTTTCTAATTCTTTTTTTTCTTTTCTTTCTAAACAAAGAAAAATAATAATAAGCAAGTTATAGCCCAAAATAAATAAATAAAATCAAGAGGTTCTCGTAGAGTACTACGAACGTTTAGGGTGCTAACACCTTCCCTAAACGTAACTAACCCCCGAACCCTAATCTTTAAAAATGTGGTAATTTAGAACTTTTTTCCACTTTTCTTTTAAAAAATTAAAAGTTCAGTCGTGAATTAAAATTAGTGAGTCAACGCTAATCAATAGCTTGATCTCCGGAAATCACCGCGACACTCTCAAAGAAGTATGAGCAATCAGGCCTACATTCTGAACCTTAGGTTTCCACACCTTCTGAACACTGTGTCTGGGTGCAGCTGGTTGCACTCTTCTAAATTGAAAGTGTTCAGGGTAACCATACAATTTAAAGCAGAATGGTTTGATATGCCCTTTCTTTCCACAATGATGACAGATCCATGGATGATTTCTCCTCCTTCTGTTTCTGAAAACTTTATGGGGTTGCTTCTGAGGTGGCATCTGATCATGCTTCTGAGCTGGCATCTGGGCTTGTTTCTGAGGTCTCCTCTGAGATGTTCCAATCATAGGAACAACACTTTGAGTGGCAGGGACAAAATTCATCTGTTTAGGAATCTGAGTCTGATCAACAAAACCTAAACCAGTTTTTCCTTGTTGCTGATTCCCCAAAATGTTCTCCAACTTATCAGTAGCAGAGTTCAACATCTTCACTTGCTTCTTCATTTGATCAAGTTGGGATTTCAGTTGGTTCACTTCTTCTTTTAAATCTGAATTCTGCACTAACAATTCACCTTTTTCAGCCTCCAGTTGTAGAATAGTCTCCTTCTGATCCAAAACTTGTTTGCAAACCTCAGCACTTCTGGTATACAGCTTCTTGTAGTTATCAGCTAGTTCATCATATGAGGTTTTAGCAGCTTCAGACACAGATGAGGCTTCAGACTCTGAGTCAGACTCTGAAAAGGTCTCAGACTCTAAAACAGCTTCCTTCTTCAAGATAGCTCCTGACCTTACAACCAGACCAGTATCACACATATCAGATACACTAACATCATCTTCTTCAGAACCATCATCAGACCATGACACAGCTAGGCTTTTCTTCTGCTTCTTAAGAAAAGTAGGACACTCAGTTTTGATATGTCCATAACCTTCACATTCATAGCACTGCACACCTTTAGCTTGGTTACTTTTCTCCTCAGACTTGGTCTTCTTCTCATCAGTTTGTTGCTTTTTGTTATTGAATCTGAAATTCTGACCTTTGGCTTTTCTGTTAACATTCTTCAGAATCTTGTTGAATTGTTTTCCCAGCAACACTAGAGCTTCTGATAAGTCATCCTCCTCAGACTCTTGTTGATCATCAGCTTTAGAGTTCACAGTAAAAGCTACACCTTTTCCTTTCTTATCAGGCTGTTTGCAGAATGCAGTTTCAAAATTGAGCAAAGACCCAATCAGCTCCTCAAGCTTCATAGTGGTAATATCATGAGCCTCTTCAATTGCTGTCACCTTCATATCAAATCTTCTGGGCAAGGAACTGAGGATTTTTCTTACTAGCTTCTCATCTGACATCTTTTCCCCAAGAGAATCAAAGGAATTAGCCATATCAAGCACATTCATATAGAAATCCTGGATATTCTCATCTTCCTTCATCTTCAAAATCTCAAACTTAGTAGTCAGCAGCTGCAATCTGGACATCTTTACCTTAGAAGTTCCTTCATGAGTGGTCTTCAGAATTTCCCAAGCATCCTTAGCCACAGTACATTGTTTGATAAGTCTGAACATGTTCTGATCAACACCATTAAAGATAGCATTCAAAGCTTTTGAATTTCCCAGTGACAGATCATCTTCAGCTTTGGTCCATTCCTCCTCGGGCTTCAGAACCTCAGTCTTGTTACCATCTTTGTCTGTATACACAGGATGATCCCAGCCTTTAATCACAGCTTTCCAAGTCCTGCTGTCAATAGACTTTAGAAAAGCACACATCCTAGACTTCCAATACTCATAGTTTGTGCCATCTAGTAGGGGTGGTCTATTGACATAGCCTCCTTCTCTATCCATGCTTGCCAGAAATAAACTCCTCTGGATCTCACCCAAATTACAGGCAGGGTGCCTGCTCTGATGCCAATTGAAATTCTGGCCAGGCAATACTTAAGAGACTAACAGGTTCTGAACAACACACAGGACACAATAATTTGCAAAACAGAGCACAAACACAAACACACACAGGCAGCAAATTAAAGTGCAGGAAAGTAAAAAGGCACAGAGGTTTGTTAACCCAGTTCGGAGTAAACACCTCCTACTCTGGGGGATACCAATCCAGGAAGGAAATCCACTATAGGATTTAACCCAAAGACTCAAGACACTGACTCCCAGTTCCCAGCCTTAGCAATTAAACTCCTCCTAGTCAGACTTCTACCCAACTCTGAGTAATAGAATCCACTATCTTCCTATTCAAGCAACTGTAACCCAGCCACTTAAATAACCCTTGAAAACTACCCTGTTTTGAACACAATTTCAATGACAGACCTTCATTCGTACCTACAGGCTTAGAATGAAGTTACAACTCAATAACAAACCTAAACCAACTCAAACTGAGTGGTGCACAATAAAAACTCTAAGTTTAAAAACAAAGACTCTATTTCTGAATTATACTCTGTTCTACGTATATTGAATAGCAGCAGCCCTCCTCCTTATATAGCCTTCAGTCTTGCAGCATAAATAACAAACTAATCTTCTGAATTGATTTGTTACTGGAATAAGATTGTTCCAAAAGAGTAACAAATAAAACCACCTTGTATCTTTTAAAGATAATATCAGAAAAATACGTGTTTCATATCTTTGAACCAAATCTTCAATAAAATCTTCTTCAAATCAACCAGCAATCTAGAAGCTTTAATTCATAATAAAACCTTAGCATATCTTGCAAAGATTCGCGCAAGAATAACTTGAAAATATGCAGCTTCTGATGAAGTCAACAAAAGTCAACATGAGCATCAGAACCTGAATCAGCTTCTGAAGTGCTACAGTGCCTCTGATGAGCATTCAGCTTCTGATGTAAATTTCAGCTTCTGAACAGCTTCAAATAAGAAAACTTCCAACTGAAGAAATGTTCTAGATACTGAGATGCTTCGATTCAATACTTTGGTTTTGCCAAAACATGCAGCCAACACTAAAAACTCAACAGATTGAATAAAAGTTGCCTCTTAGGCTACAACTCTTAAGCTTAAATAGGGAAATAACAAACTCATAATGGGCCTAAAAATAACAAACTGAAATAAAACAAAAATAACAAACTGAAATAAAAATACTATGAAAACCCTCCTACATCACTTATGAGCTAGATGGAAACAAAGCAATAAATCCCACCAAGCCCATAAAACTTGAATTCTTTTAAATGTGATAACATTAGATTCCATTAAACTTACAATACCTCTACCATTCTATGCTAAAAACTTCACAAATAACACATTAACAAGACAATTAAGTGTGGGAAAGTGGAGAATTCATGGTTTGAACCTCGGCTCCTACATTCCAACGTTCATGGAGCTACCAACTGGTTGCGTTTAGAATCACATTCTTCTAAATTGTACTATTAGCAACACCTAATACGCCCTAATAAATAAGAAACTTCTTTTGCGAAGCATTTTTTTTTGAAAGATACTTTTTCAAAACAATACTTCATGTTTAAAATTAATTTATGTTTTGTCCATTAAATTCTTGATTTTTTTATGAGATCAACAATGTATAAAGCGTAGTTCAGGAAAGCTAACATTCAAAAATTATAATAAAATAATAATTTTCATGCAATTTGACTACAAAAAGTAATAACTTTAAACACGTTCCAATAATCCAATCAATTATGGGTGAGACTGTAGAAAAAAAATCACTCGTATATTACTATAGAAGCATACTAATATAGAAGAAAGACAATTAAAACAAACTAAAAAAAGAGAACACATTGCATGACACATACTAATATAGACAAGAGGCATTAACAAGAGAGATTCAGATAGCATAAACTAATTCTGAAGTATTAACAAATGAGATATAACTTGAATTCTGGTAGTCACACTAAAAAAAATAGATAGTAGTTATTTACACAACAAAAAAAATTGTTTACACAAAGATAACAATGATATTTACACATCTCATATTCATCTATACTCATTCAACACGTTATTTTATTTTCATTCATCTCTTTACATCACATTATCAATATATCACGTCATTGTTTCCTATCGCGTTCATTCATATCCATCTCAGAGCGTGGTTTGATCCACCTTGAACGACTCTTCACTTCCACCGTTGAGTTCCCAAAAGATTTGGAAAGTGTTTGTTTTGATTGTTTGGTTCCGGTAAAAAAAAATTGAATTTGTAAGTGTTGTTCGGTTTGCTATTTGAATTCTTAAATGATTTGTTCTCTGCATTCATTGGTTGATGGAAATTTTATTTTTGGGCATTATTATTTGTTGGTCGCAAAAATTTTGATTGGTATTGTGTTGATTAAAAATTATGTTCTCGTTTTAAAGCTACATACAGTTTGACGTTTGAGTTTTATGTTCGGGTCAGTCTCCTATTTTCGGTTTATTTGTTTGAGTGTAGTTCTCTATTTGTGGGTTTTTTTTAGTCTTCGTGTGTTTCTTTGTGTTTTCGTTAGGTTAATTGGTTGTTCTTCTCTCTGGTTGCTTTGGAAGCTTGGCTTGGTACGTTTGGTTCGGTTCGTTTTGGTACTTCAATTTGTCTTGATTTAGTTTTATTTGGTTTAGTTTGGTTCAGTTTGATTTGGTTTTGTTTGGTTCAATTTGTTTGGTTGTTGGATGAGTTAAGATAGTGCTCACAATTGGTTTGTTTGTTTGTTTGGTGGGTCAAGTGCTCACAATTTGTTTGTTTGGTGAGTCGAGTACTCACACTTTGGTTGTTTGGTGAGTCGAGTGCTCACAATTTGGTTTCTTCTCTCCCTTTTGATTCTTCTAATTGATTGCACTTCTTCCCCTATTGATTCTTCTGATTGATTGCATTGCATTTCTCCCCTATTGATTCTTCTGATTGATTGCATTACATTTCTCCCCCTTTTGATTCTTCTGATTGATTGCATTTTTTACTTCTCCCATTTTTGATTCTTCTAATTGATTGCACTTCTCCCCATTCGATTCTTCTTATTGATTGCATTGCACTTCTCCCCTTTTGATTCTTCTGATTGATTACACTTCTCCCCCTATTGATTCTTCTGATTGATTGCATTGCACTTCTCCCCCTGTTGATTCTTCTAATTGATTGCAATTCTCCCTCTATGGACTCTTCTGATTGATTGCATTGCACTTCTCCTTATTGATTCTTCTGTTTGGTTGATCATCTCTCTATTGGTTCTTCTGTACGGATGCTTCTCTCTACCGGTTCTTTTGTTTGGTTTGGTTTGGTTTGGTTTGACTTGGTTCTTCTGTTTGGATGGTTCTCTCTTTGACTGGTTGATGGTGATGGTTTGTACTGCTCTCTCTACGATGATAATTCACTTTGGTTGTTGCTCTCCATTGGTTCTGTCAACAGCTGATTTGGTTTATTTTTCTGGCTTTATTTGTAATAAGCTTAAAGCTTAGTAAGCTTCAGCTTGAGGGGTAGTCTTAAAACTTTATATTATTTAGTATGTTTTTCGTATTTTGTTTGACAAACTTAGAATGCTTTTTTTTATGCATCATGAGTTTGAGGATAGGTATTAGATAATAAAGTATTGGGCTTAAGTTATTGGGCTTTTATATTAGTAAGTTAGAGTTCATTGGGTTTTATTATATATTCTCTTATAACATTTTGTAATGTTAAGCTATTGATATTCTATGAAACCTTAACCGTCTTTGTTGTTCTTATTTTCTCTTTCTCTATTTTGTATATGTATTGTTAACGATCTGGAGTTTGGACGGAAGGTATAATTAAAGTCTGGTCAAGAATTGTTCCACTTAAAAATCGAACTCAGGTTCTTTTGGAGAATTCGTGTGAAGTTCGTTAATCACTTGAGTTCAATTATTTGGTTATTGGATGTGAGACGTTGTTACTGTACTTTCTAAGTGTGTCATATTTCAAGGTAATATTCAAATCCAAATTATCACTCTTTTTAAAAACAAAAGTGTGTATCATGTCCAATGATCGACTAATCTAGGACATCAATCTTATTGTCCACTAATAAAATTGATTATTAGTGGACAATGAGATTTTGTGGCATGATATGAATGTTTTCCTTCCTTTAGATTTTGTTTAATCAATCTCATTGTCCACTAATAATGTCATTCACTCTTAAGGAAGGAAATCATTCATATCATGCCACAAAATCTATAGTCCCAAAATAAGGGAATCACTCACAATTTATTTTAAAGAAACAACATAAACTAAAATATTAAACAAAATGTACATATATGTATGTAATAAAATATCTCTCCCCACGGTCCCTGTGAGTTTAACTCAATTGATAGGAACATTGCATATTATATGCATGGGTCGAGGTTTGAACCTCGGACATCTCACTTATTCACTTTAAAAGATAAATTTCTAGTCACTAAGCTAATTGACAAAAAAAAGAATTATTGTCCCACACTTAAATTAAACATTGTACTCAATAGGTATCACAAGGTAATTTGAAGCATGGACACACTTTAGCTAGGAAAAGAAAGATAAAATAGTGAAGGGGATGAGAACTCCCTAAAATCAGAGTGGTATTGGGGCATCCAATTTTTTCTGAGTTATGTCTGGTGGTTTTGGTGGAGGCATTCTCACACTACAAACACATGAAATAGGAAAAGTCTATGGTGCATGTTGTAGACATCATACGCAGAAGTGGTTCTTAAAATTATTGTTTCCGAAAACGATGAATGGATTTCCTAGACACAAACAACACAAATGCATCATAAGATGTGATTACCACAATCTATGAAACATAGATACAGACACGAACACGACACAAACCTGTTAATAATTTGAAAAAATCACATAATTCAGTGTAACAATATGTGTCGGTGTTGTGTCGGTGTTGTGTCGGTGTCGAACATCAATGCGTGTCCAATAGTGAGACACACCTAATCTAAAAAGGGTTTGTGCTTCGTAGAGCATAATGAACGGATGCTACGCCAAGTTTCTAGGTCCAAAGATGCATATTGATTTGATTCTATGAATTGAAAATTATGATTGGAATGCATATCATAGTGTGAGAAGTGCACTTTGTAATTTGTAATGATTATAAAATGCAGAATGAGTTACACAAAATCCATTGTTTGAGTTGGGTTATGCTTAACAGATAGGAAATTTCTCAATATTCTAAATTTAGTGACTTCAGGTCCCTCCCATGATAACGAGATGATATTTAGTCAAGTTTTCTCATACATTAATGTTCAACTTTTGAATAGGTGAGCTGAATTTCCATTCAATTGCACTTAGCATCATCTTGGACTAATGGTTTATTATACAATTTTATATTAAAATTATCACTTAGTTATGATAATTATGGTCACACAGTTTTTTGCTTCGTCGCAAATGCTCTCAGCCAATACAAATGAGGCTATACCTATTTTGAGTAAAAATGCAAAAATCATCCTATTCATTATATGTTATTTGTTATTTTGAATAAAAATAAATAAATAAAGGGATTTGTTTTCTATTAACCCTTCAAATTTTGAGTTTGGTTCCTGTATAAAGGGATCTGTTATTTGTTACCACAATCCTTATGAACCACATGTTGTTCAAATGAAAATTGAATATGTTTGCTAGTTTCACTAAATAAGTGTAAGATTAGTTGAAAAAACATCTAGTTTCAACAACATGCTTATTGTTTAACATGAAAACTGAATATTTTCAACTTTCTTCATTGAGCAACTAATTTAGTTTAATCTCAAAAGAAATGTAAATATCCATTACCATAGTTTTAAAACAAATAACTAATGTAAATGTATGTATTTCTATAATGTGTTATTTGGTCATTTATATATCAAAGGCTTATTCAAGCCACCGGTCCCTTAACTTAATTGTTTGTCTCAAAATGGTCCTCTAACTTTTATTTGTCTCAAATTGGTCCCCTAAGTTTCCATCTGTTACATGTTAAGTTTTTTCTATTAGTTTCCATGAGAAAACGTGAGTGACTTGAGCCTGAAGTCAGAGTCTGAGGTCATAACTGAACGTTTTCTCATGGGAACTAATAGAAAGGACTTAAACATGTCACATATGAAAACTTAGGGGACCAATTTGAGACAAATTAAAGTTAGGGGACCATTTTGAGACAAACAATTAAGTTAAGGGACCGGTGGCTTGAATAAATCTATATCAAAATTATAGTGATAGCTATGTGTTATAATCTCACGGTAACAACCAAAACCTTACTCGAGTTTAGACCAACAATTCATAACATAAATAATAATCAAGTGGCCAAATTGAGAAAGAACAGAAGGGGGTTGGAGGGCAACTATTAACATATAATTAAACATTCAATAATAAATAAATAAAATTTAAAGAAATTAACCGTGGAATTTATGTGAAGTAATAAAACAAATAATAATAATAATAATAATAATAATAATTAACAAATTAGATTACATCGTGCATTGTATCCTACATGATATCAAGTCTTACACTACACACTTACACTATCAAGGTTAAATATGTGCATTGAATAGACTTGATATCATATAGGATATGGATACATAATGCCTTATCAGTTTTGTTAAGTATCTTGGGTAGTTAATCTTCTCTTTAGCTCACTAAATCTCAAATTTCATTGGTACTCAACGGCTCTTCTCTCTTAAAAATTTAAGCAAATGCAAAAGGAAAAAGGAGGAATGTATGTCTCATGACCGACCCAAATGGTAAAAAGCAGCAACGCCGCTATCCAAGACAATGGAATATGAGACAACTCCGGCGGAGACACCACCGGTTACGGTGGCGCCATCAACACCATAAACATTTACTTCCTCCGTCCCTATTTATAGGAGTAGTTTACAAAAATCACGTGTATTAAGAAAAGTTGTTGGAGTAATAAAGTTGTCTCAAATTGGTGTGACTATTACTAGATTACTCTTAATTAAATATATATTTAATGTTAACTTTTCATATACCAAGACAAATTGATAGTATTAATAAGGGGTATATTTGAAAAAAGAGTAATCAATGCATCTAGGAATTTGTATATGATCTTATATTTAGGGACAAAACATTTTTGTAAACTACTCCTGTAGACGGAAGGAGTATTTATGACGGTAACTTAATAAATATACAAACACTTTTCAGTTTGTTCCCAAATAAGTACTTGAGATTTATCAGAAATCTCCAGTCCATAAAATACACGTACACATTTAAACATTAAAAAACTCTCCGGAACAAACTTTCAACATGTGCAGGCTAAAGTTTGGTGTATGTAATTCAAACTTTAAATTACACACATCAATTTTCAGCAGCAGCACAAGCGTAAGTTTGGTTATATAGTAACAAATAATTACAAATAATGAAAAGTAAATAAAAAATTTCTGCTCAATGAATAAGAATTGTCATTCTCATTGATCGTAGAATTTTCTTCTTAGTTCATCATAGCAAACAAGTTTTGTATTATAATATAGCTCTCATTTATAATACAATTTCTGCTCATAATTTGAAAATGCAACAATGGCAGAATATCACCGAGCTAATAATACATGTATTAGATTCAATTTCAGAAACATAACTCTTACAAAAAATTAAAAATAAATCAAATGAATATTGTTTGAAACAGAGATCCAGAAATTGGAAAAGGTTGTCGGTCACAGTAAATCAGAAACACGGACCAATGTAAACACCATCATGTCTCTTTTGTTTCAAATCAAACCAAAAATTTATGAAACAAAAACATAAAACATAAACAATATCGAAAAAGAAAAAAAAAACACATAAACATGAAGAAACAAAATGAATAATCATCAGGGACTTAAATAGTAGGAATCATGAAACGAATCCATCATATTGTTGCAGTTTTTTCTCATCACATGATCCATTCAACAACACAAATAGATTCAAAGAAAGAACAATTTCAGATGAAAAATAATAACCTAGATTCAAAGAAATATAGTTTGATTTGACCCATCAATTGTGGCTAACTTTTTTTTGTTTACTAATTATGGCTAACTTACATGAATATAAAAAAAATATATATAGATGAGATAAATCAAAAGTTAATTCTGAAAAAAATGTATTAACCTATATCTAACAATTGAAAAAGTCATGTGATTTGTTGAAAAGGATTTATAGATAAAATCAATTTGATTTGGCTAAACAGGGTTACAACATTGTTAGGAATGTTTTTGAGTTTGATTTAAAATTGTTTAAAAAAAAACTGTCGGGATATCTTTGCATAATATCTCATATTTTAATAACAAATTTATTGAATTTGATTTAGTTTATCATCATCCTAAATTGATTTGATGTCTCGATATAACATGAATTAAATTTGCTATTGATCATCGTGAATACGTATCATTTATTTGCAATTTTGATAGTTTGACATTGATCACAATGATGTCACATGTCAAAGTAAATTAACACATTTTTTCTTGACCGATATCTTTTGAAATATTTTTCTATAAAAAGGAGCCATAAGAAATATTTTTTCCACAAATGCACACCTTTAATTTTTATTTTTTATTTTTTTTATTATCTTGCTTTGCAAGGTTTATGTTATTATTTTTTCCTTTATTTCTATCTACTTCTAGCTTAAAAAAAATCAAACAAAGAATAAAAATTACTTTGATTAAATAAAATGATTCTAAGTTTTGCGCATAAAAAATGGAAATTTATGTAATTATCAACTTTGCAAATTCGTATAAATAAGTACACATCCCTCTTGCACGACATTACAAGTTAATAACAACTTTGGTTTTTTATTTGTCAAGAAAGTTGAGTTTTAAAATGGATTTTTCTTTGAAGGTCGTGTTGAAGCTTGTGATAATGGTTTTTGCTATAGTGAGCACACTTGTTAGAGGAGTTCAAGGGAATGAAGTTGTTCAAGGGGACGAGGGTGACGTTTGCTTGCCATATTTGCCATGTTATAGGCCAGGCCCATGTTGCCCCCCTCCTTCTAAGAAGGCTACAAATCCTTAAAATTTTGTGTTTTTTTTGTTACTTTTTCAATAACATATGTGAGCTTGAGAAAGTTATAAAATAATAGAAATAACTGGAAAATTATAATTTCATATTCTACACTTTGGTTTTCACATTTTATTGTTATTGTTATTTTAGTACAAACCAAAGGCAACTGCTACTACATTTATTCAATGGGATAAAGGCAATTGCTATATTTTTCAAACCAAACCATCTTTGCATTCCACTCAATGGGATTCAGGAGGTTGGTCTTTTGTTCATTGGAGGAGTCAACATGCATGGGAAGCTTTTTATCAGAATGAGAACTTGGGGTCGAGTTCTTCAGAGGTGGAGGAGACTGATGTAGGAGGGTTCCATAGTATTTTTATTTTAGCCCAATTTTAATAACTTCTGTTTTATTTTTCTATTTTGGATTTTCGGCCCATTAGGGTTTTGTTATTTTCCTAGTATATAAGCTTAACAGTTGTAGCCTAAGAGGTAACTTTTATTCATTCAACTAGACTCTAACCCGAGCGATGCACGGGTTTTGTAGAGCTTCATATATAATTATCAAATTTGCTATATTATTACTTTTATAATTATATTCAATATTATGTTATCAAACTACCTTAAAAAACAGCAAAAACAAAAGATGGACAACAATAAAAATGACAAATCAAAATAAAAAATATATATAAAAGCTTGCACCAAGAAATTGGTCTTAAATGTAAAAGCTGGAACTGTTATGTGGTAATCGAAAGAAAAATAATAATAATAATAATAATAAAAAGGATATGTTAATAACTTATATATAATGATGAATAGAGACTCCCCTTACCTTTGGTTTGCAGAATTTGATATTCCTACGGTAAAATCTCTCTCCAGGTTCTTCTCACTTGTCTCCTTGCTTCTTCTCTCCACAACCCTAATTTTCCTTTGATCTCTAATCTTTTCTTGTTTGTTGTAACCCTAATTCTCTAATGTTCTCCTCTATTTATAACCTTTTAACTGAGCTAGGTTTCTCTCATAACTATTTAACGGGTTTACTCTTCAATTTTAAAATATATTATTAAGTACAAAAATATATTAGATTTAGTACAAAAATATCTCAAATTGAGTACCAAAATATATCATATTCAATATAAAAATAGTATATTAGATTTAATTCAAAAATATCTCAAATTGAGTACCAAAATATATCATATTCAAAATATATCATATTAGATTTTTTTTCATAAATTTCTTTCAAAAGAAAAGTTAGGGTTAGTCATTAGGGTTGTCAAGACTACCCTAATTCTCTAATGCTCTCCTCTATTTATAACCTTTTAACTGAGCTAGGTTTCTCTCATAACTATTTAACGGGTTTAGTCTTCAATTTTAAAATATATTATTAAGTACAAAAATATATTAGATTTAGTACAAAAATATCTCAAATTGAGTACCAAAATATATCATATTCAATATAAAAATAGTATATTAGATTTAATTCAAAAATATCTCAAATTGAGTACCAAAATATATCATATTCAATATAAAAATAGTATATTAGATTTAATTCAAAAATATCTCAAATTGAGTACCAAAATATATCATATTCAGTATAAAAATATATTATTGAGTATTAAAATATATTTCATATCACAAACCAAAATATATTAGATTGTGCATAAAAATATTTTAGCAAAACTTGGGGACTAAGAAATCACTTTCTAACATATTCAATATAAAAATAGTATATTAGATTTAATTCAAAAATATCTCAAATTGAGTACCAAAATATATCATATTCAGTATAAAAATATATTATTGAGTATTAAAATATATTTCATATCACAAACCAAAATATATTAGATTGTGCATAAAAATATTTTAGATTTAATTAAAACACTACTTAATTCCTTCATTCAAACCCCCCTTTTTATAATTGCCGTAGATATATATATAAAATAAAAGCAATTATAAGTCACAAAAACCATTAGTGATCCAGTGGTTACAGCTGTGACCTATTAGAAGTTGGTCTGTGGTTCAACTCTCAGCAAGGATTTTTTTTCATAAATTTCTTTCAAAAGAAAAGTTAGGGAGAAATGTGTCATTTTGGGTGTTAGGGTTGCATTAGGGTTAGGCATTCATGTAATCAGACTACTTAACATTTATATGTAAGTGATAATATTTTATAGAGTTTTCTCAATTTCTGGTGGATTTCGGAACCCTATATTCACAAGTTTGTCGCTTGCAAACTTGTTTCTTTTCAATCTATGTTCAGTGCTTGCTAACCCCCGCTTCCGACTGCGTCATTCTCACTCTAATTTCTCTTAAAAAACCAAGTAATCGTAGAAATTAAGGAATCATGAAAGACCAAGTAACCTGGTTTAGAAGAGTAAAAATAGAAAGAATAAAAAACGTATGTGCAACACATAAGGTATTCAAATTGGAGTAGTTGTGCCAAAGGATATTAAAGGAAGGCATGAAATTGATGAAGACCTAACACTACCCTATTGTTATGCATTTTTGTAAAACCAGTGTGCAAGGCATCATAGGATAGCAATTGTTTCTCATCCATCAAAGTAAATAAATCACTAAAAAGACAAAGAAAGATACCTCAACTTGACGGCGCCATGTAACCATTTTGAATCATAACACACTATCGATCTTTCTTTCACATTCTATTTTTTCATTAGGTTAGTGAAACTCACTTCTTTTCAGATTAATGAAACTATCTCCATGTTCGTGATTTTCTACTTATAATCTTCATTCTTTGATTTTTAAGCAATGAAGTAACTTTTTTCACAATAATAATAACTAACATGAAATGAAGAGAATAAAAAGAGTCACTATAAAAGTTGATTTCAATCCTCAAAATCCAAGTGTTATTCCCGTAATTATTAAGTTACTAGCCTAGAAGAATATAAGTATTGTTCTGTTAAGCAAATTGACTATTATCCGTACTCTAGCTAAAGAAATAATTCAACTCTAATGAACTTAGTGAAAGCAAAGTATTGGACCACACAAAACCCATAAAAGTTGAATTCCCTCAAAAGAAGATTATGGATAGCAAGACTATTTTCTTAACATAGCAATACCATTAAATTTTATACCTAACACTAATCCTCTTCGAATTTGTTTATGCTTGTAATCTAAATTCAGAATTGTTATTTTGACAAAAAATATGTTGTTTTTTGACAACGTAAGGTTCCATTTTTTTCAATTAGTTTCTCGCTCTCTCGAATCATATCAATGAATGTAAATAATATTATTTATATGTTACAAACCATTGTCAATTTTAAAGTTCAAATAGCATCACTCATCGAACTTATTGGATTGAGATTTGGTGACTTTAGGGTAAATTATCATGATTGTCTTTTTATCTCTAACTCCTACATTACTCTCTTTTTCTCTAAACAACCTTTTTTTTTTCATAACAAGTAACGTACACCCAAAATTTACACTAAAGTAACTGTACATTTACCTCCACAAAGTCACCAAATCGCAACCCGAGTCCCCCATAGCGTAGGTGAACTCTCTTCAAAATTTTGTGTTAACTCTCCGGCTTTTAGAAGAATGAGATCATGGTAATTCAGAGTTCAATTCAGAGTCGCCCAAATAAATAAATGTAGTATCATCGTCTCTTTTGTAGTTTTGTTTAGATAAATTTTATCATATATTAATGTTTAGCACTTTAACTCACTTTAGACCAATCTGAGTTTGATCTAGATCTATTAAATCTAATATTAAGTTTAAATTTAGTGGCACTATTGTTGTAAACAAAAATCAAACCATCGGCATTTGAACCCAAATGCACCATGCTCCTTACCACCAACTAATACACTAGTATCCAAACCTTATAATCTTCATGCACAATTTGAATCCCTCTTATTGCACACGAACATTGAGATGTGCACCACTGTAAGTAGCTTGCGATAAGGGCATCACCTAACTTCATCCATACTCAACCACCATTCATCAAATGTCTTAGAAAGCATCATTTTTCTTCTGTTTGATTTTGTTTAAGTTATCTACACTTAATTTACCTTCAATTTATGAGAATGTTTAAGTTATCTACACTTAATTTACCTTCATTTTATGAGAATATAGACATAAGTGAAAGATTAGTGTGACTCATTAGAGAAGTTCACTTATTAAAATGAATCCCCTTAATTTATCATTTGTTTCATAAAATAGAGAGAAATTGAAGGATAGATAAATGAAGTAAATCTAAACTCCAATTATCAAAGGGGTGGTTTGAGATGAGTCTTTTTTGGGAGGGAAAACAGAAACTTGTTGGTAAGGGCTTGAATGGTCCAATTGCAAACCGACCCTGCTCGCCGCCGTAGACATCATACGTTTATGTACGTGGTTCTTATTTATTAATTTTAATGGAAAATGTTAGTAGTTGGAATTAATTACTCTTTTGTCTCTAACTTCTTTTCAACTCCCATATTGTTTCCTAAAACATAGAAGAGTTAAAATTTGTAATTGTGCATTTGTAATTTGTAATAAAGAGCAGAATAATTCAGGTTAGTTAGACAAAATCCATTGCTTTGTTTGGTCTGTGCTTACATATTGTCCAACAGATATGTAAGCATGAGTCCCTCTTCAAATTACTTTGGGTTGTACGTAACCGATCAGAGACTTTTCAATATTTTTCATTTTGTGGCTTTCCCATGATAACAATGAATAAATTTCGCAAGTTTAATCGTACATCTTAAGCACTACTATCCTAAAATAAACCTGTTGTGGGATAATAGTTCCAATAAATCGTGTTCGGCACTTGCTCACAACTGGTGTAATAAAATTATCTACAACTAAAAGAACTATGGATAGAACCACGTATTGAAAATTTCTCACTTTTATGAAACGATGTACAATTAAATATTTTGAAATATATTCAACAATTAACATTTACAACACAATACAGACAACAATAAAAACACTACTACTAAATATCAAAATTTAATCTCAATCTATTTAATTTCAGCCTCATTCCCTCTGTTAATATCAAAATTTATCCAATCCTAAACAATTAAATAAATCAAAAGTGAGTAAAATGTATGTCTCATGGCCGACCCAAATGGTAAATGCAGCAACGCCGCTATCCAAGGCAATGGAATATGAGACAACTCCGGCGGAGACACCACCAGTTACGGTGGCGCCATCAACACCAGAAACATTAATTTATGACGGTTACTTAGAAATATACAAACACTTTTCAGTTTGCTCCCAAATAAGTACTGAGATTTATCGGAAATCTCCCGTCAATACAACATACTAACAGTAAAAATTTAACAGAATGAAACCTACACAACAAAAAAATGGTAATTAAGAAAATCTGCTCAGTATTTAAGAATTGTCATTCTCATTGATTATAAAAATCTCTGAAGTCTGACATGTGAAATTTTTCTTAATTCATCACAGCAGCACAAATTCATAAATCAAAATTCAAATCTAAAAAATAAATAAAATGAATGTATTAGCTCTCATTAGGAATAAAATATCTGCTCATAATTTGAATCAGAATAGCGTATACTGCAACAAAGGCAGAATATCACAGAGCCAAATATACATATATTTGATTAAATTTCAGAAACAAACAATCTAAAACATATAAGTTAAAATTTTAAAAATTTAAATGAAAATTGTTTGAAACAGAGATCAGAAATTGGAAAAAGGTTGTCGGTCACAGTAAATCAGAAACACGGACCAATGTAAACATCATCATGTCTCTTTTGTTTCAAATCAAACCAAAAAAAAAAATCAAAAACAACATAAACAAGTAGAAATAAAGTGAATAATCATCAGAGACTTAAATACTAGGAATCATGGAACGAATCCATCATATTGTTGCAGTTTTTTTCTCATCACATGATTCATTCAACAAAACAAAAATTCAAGGAAAATAAAAAGAAAGAACAATTTCAAAGAGATAAAAAAAACCCTAACAAAATAGATTCAATGAAATTGAGAAGTGAGAGGCTGAGAGATAGATACAATGAAGGAGAGACGCTTGGTGTGTGAATTTATACAGAGAGACTGATGAAACCCTAATGGACAAGGGTGATAAGAAATGGGCCTTTCAACCCTTATAAGTTACTTCTTTTTTATGTCTCATTGGAATTTGCTATTAGCACCATCTTCTCCTAATACACCCTTATAAGTTACTTCTTTTTCAAAATATTTTTTGTAAAGTTGGTTTTTAAAACTATATTTCGTATTTAAAATTAGGTTATGTTTTGAGAATTAGATTCTTGGTTTTTTATTAAATCCAAAATATATAAACTATAGTTTACAACAGCTAACTTAATTTCTCTTTCCAAAAAAAAAAAAAACTAACTTAATTTCATGTGTTTGGCTTTAGAAGTGATTATCATAAAATTCTAACATTTTTAATGATTTCAATGACATTATGAATGATTTCTTGAGGCAATGTTGTGAATGATTTACAATGTAAAACTTTTTCTGTGAATTAAATATGTTAAAAAATACAACGTTATGAATAATTTTTTAACCACGTATTTATATATGTAAAAACTCGATTTTTTTTAGATGAAATGGTAAGTGCCATCTGAAAATTTATATGTGTGACATCCTGAACCCCGAGACTAATATTTAAATAATAAACCATGCACATAATCAAATTTAAGGTGTTACTATTCGTCAAATATCTCATACTAAATCCTCATTATACAAATTTCACCGAATATATATAACAGATCACAGCGGAAATACTAATCATCAACAGTATAATCTCGGTCACAGCGTAAAATCTCAAAACATAAATATATCAACACCATGATCATATACATCCATCAACATCAATCCAAAAATCAAAATAGGACGATCCCCAAAATCCTAGATTAGAGCATTTAATCTAGACTCCTCAAAATAATGAAGAACGAGTATGCATCACGCCGTCCTCATCATACTCACAAGCAAAACTAGTCCTCAACCTGCATGTCTACACTGCGAGGATGCAGGCAACAAAAGCCACTGGAGGGTAAGATATACGTTCAACATAAAGGAATATTAAACGCATGTAAGTCCAGGCAAAACAACATCATCATATAAGCATATATCATATTAAGCATGGTTATAATCACCCAACATTCGTAACGTATTTTACAATCAATTAATAGCCTGGCTACATTAATACTTTAAGACAAGGTTCACAAAGCATACATAGCATATTTTCATCAACAATAATCGCCAAGTCAAACACATATCAATCACATCTCATCAACATCATCAGTCATACAGTTACCACATAGGTGCACAAGTTCACGCTAAAACATTACCACATATGACTCCTCATGTTCATGCAATGCGCCTAAAAGACTATACATGCATGTGGTACCGGTTTGGATATTGGATGTGTGTTACTGAGTGATCCCTCGTCATTGTCATACTCGTCTTTTCATAGTTGGTAATCAGAGTTATATTACTGATTAGTCCCCTCGTCATTGTCATACTCATCTTTTCATAGTGTCATACCCCAATTTTTGACCTAAAATTTATTTTTTACTCGTCTTTTTAGTTCGGAATTTTTCGTCGTCTCAGACGAAATTTCGACAGAGAAGTATTTTAAAATACCTCATTTTTTTTAATATCGTCCGGGTCCGTCTTTTTGTTTTTATTATTATTTCTATCTTTATTTTTATTCTTTTAAATATTTTATTTGTTACTTTATTTAGCATTTTTATTATATATTTTTTTTTCTTCCTTATTTACTTACTTTTTTAAAAAAAAAACAGCTGACTTTTTTTTTTTTCATTTATTGTGGAGGAGACTTTGTTAATATTCATTGTGTTTTAATTTGTTTTAATTTGTCCATTATTGAGTATTATTGTCTTTTAATTTGTCAACAATTTCTTTATGATTAGTGTTGGCAATTAATATTTAACAGAGGGTAGCAACACAGAGGAGAAAGGGGGGAAAATTGAATTAAAAAACCTCAAGCACAAAAAAAAACAGTCACCGGTCCAACACAAACTATCCATTCACGGCCACATACCTCCATACACACTCAGCCTTCCTCCCTCCCCAACACCAAACTCACATACCTCCATCACCTCCTCCTCACTCGCACACAAACACAAAAATAAACCCAGCAAAACCGTGCCTATTCCTCACCCCAACCACAACACAAAACACGTGAACCCACACCTCCCTCACCACAGTCACTCACGGATCCGCCTCAAACACACACAACCACACAAGGCCGCGCCCATCACCACTCTCCTAACCCATACAGCAGCAACCCACGGCCTCTCCCACTCCCCATCTCTAACCACCACCCACACGCCCTCAAATCCGAACCCCTCTCGAAGCCTCACAAAACCGAACACAATTTGTCTTCAAAGGTAGTGTTTTTTTGAAAACTTTAATCCTAGATCTAGGTCTTTTAGAGAAATTTTTTTGAGAAAACTAGCGTTGGATTTGCAAAGAGGAGAAGGAGAGGATTTTAAAAACGAAAAGTTTTTTTAAAAAAAAAGAGGTTTTTTAATCCGGCGCGGTGGCGCCGCCCCCCTGGGCCGGCCGGCCACCGCGCCGGGAAACTGTTTCCGGCGGCCTTTTGTTTAGAGAGGGAAGAGAGAGCATGAGAAAAGAGAAGCTTAGAGAGAGAGAGATAGGGAACAAATGGGAGAAAAAAACAGAATTTGTTTTTTATAACCCAAAAGCCTAAGCCCAATCCATGCGGCCCAGACCCTTTTTTTCCTTTCTCCATTCTGGTTACCTCCCGCACCCCCTGTTCTACTTCTGCACCCCCCTTTTCTTCTCTATTTTTATTTTCTTTCGTTTTTTTATTTCTTGCTTTTATTTTTTTTTAATTTCTATCCATTTTCATGCATTTTATTTCATGATATTTATCTCATAGTATTTCATGCATTTTTTTTTTATTATCATTATTTCTCTTTTATTTCATGCATTTTTATTTCTTTGTTTATATTTAGCATATCTATTTTATTGCATTTACAATTTTATCTTTATTATTCCGTTTAAATTCCCTTAGAATGTATTTAGGTACAATGTAAATATAAATGAGAATTTGCACTGACACTCACTTTATTTATTTTGCTTTATGTCTTTATTTATTTTTATTTATTTCGCTTCATAAAAAGAAAAATACAAAAATAATAGGTAGTTTACTTTCGAAAAGGATTTCGTGGTGATCCAACGTCACCACGGAAATTCCTCGTTTTTAATTTTTAGTTACGTTTTAGTCTTAGTCCATTATAAAAAAAAACAACAAAAAAATTCAAATAATCAAAAATCAAAAAAATCTTTTCTTAATAAACCTTGATTTTCAATCAAGTGTCCGTTTTTTTCTCTTTTATTTTCTTTAAAAAAATCATTAATCCACTTTAATTACATTTTAATCATTTTCAAAATAAAAAAACACAAACCAATCTCATTTTGCCACTTGGCTTTTATTTTATTTTTAAAACCTTTTTTTAAAACCATTAAAAAACACCAAAACAAATCAAACGTCTTTTTTACCCCGAACTACGAGGTTTTGATCCCTCACGGGTACGTAGGCAGAGGACCATGTCCTTCCAAATCGTAAAAAATACAAAAAACATTTTTATCTTTCTCTCACTATTCTAATTTCGTTCTTTTCTTTTTTTAAAAAAAAATAATAAGCAAGTTATAGCCAAAGTAAATAAATAAAATCAAGAGGTTCTCGTAGAGTAGTACGAACGTTTAGGGTGCTAACACCTTCCCTAAATGTAACTAACCCCCGAACCCTAAATACTTAAAAGTGTGGTAATTTAGAACTTTTTTCCACTTTTCATCTAAAAAATTAAAAGTTCAGTCGTGAAATAAAATTAGTGAGTCAACGCTAATCAATAGCTTGATCTCCGAAAATCACCGCGACAGAAATGGCGACTTCACTGGGGAATTCCCTATGAGGGTTGAGCCTAACTTGAATTTGTTTAATTATTTTGTGCTATAACTTGCTTAAAACCAAAAAAAAAAGTGTAAATATGTGCATATGTGTTTTTTTTCCTTTTACGTGAGTGGTGAGATAAGTCCTACACCCGGACTTGAGGGAAACATAAGATAGGACGGTGGTATAATCAAAGTGGCTTTCCGAGGGTAAATTTCGGATGTGACACATGTGATAACCCCACTCAATGGAGGAATCTTGGAAGTATTATTATGTTGGCATGAGTAAGTCATGTTTGGCATTGATATTTTCAAGTGACCTATGAAGTTGAGGACCTTTAGTTACCTTTAACCCATCTTGGCCTTTAGGACGTAGTGCGGTGGCTAACCAAGAGTAATCTTGAATTAGTTGATACGCGATACTACACTCAAACGAGACTTTCTTACAAATATTATTGGATCGGGAGTCAATCTCGTAACCCGACGATATTTGGAAGGGGTTGAGGACTTTGGGAACTTGGTAGAACCCGTGATACAGGTACAAATGAAACCATAGTCCCTACCAAATGGCGGGTTTACCCTTGACTCCAACATTTTGGACTTAACCTCACCATGTCTTCTCCGCTCTTTAGCATAATCATGCATACATGCATCCATGCATAAACTCTTTTCTTTTTCATCCAAAACATCGAAGGACTTAAATAAACTTTTTGTAAACATTGTAGATATGGACATTCCACGAAGAAGCACTAAAAAGTATCTTTTCAAGAAACCAGACTTGTCAAAATTAAGGAAGCTAGGATCTTTAGTAAATGATCGAATGGATTTTCAAGCTCATCATGGAAGGCTACTTAATATCCTTAGAGTAGATGTTGAGGAAGGATGTCTGGAAACCTTGGTCCAATTCTATGACCCACTCTACCATTGCTTCACCTTTCCTGACTACCAGCTTGTCCCTACACTTGAGGAATACTCATACCTGGTTGGGTTACCCGTGCCTGACAAAATACCGTTCCATGGCCTAGAACCTATCCCTAAACCCTCCGACATCGCAGCCGCTCTCCACCTTGAAACTTCCATCATCCAAGCAAACCTTACCTTTAAAGGAGGCCTCCAAGGTCTTCCCACCCACTTCCTCTACCAACAAGCCTCCATATTTGCTGAAGCAGCTAGCACTCTTGCCTTCCATTCCACCCTAGCTCTCCTCATATATGGCCCTGTACTCTTCCCGAATATTGACAACTTCATCGATATCCACGCCATCAAAATCTTCCTCTCCAAAAACCCTGTACCCACTCTACTAGCCGATACCTACCACTCCATCCATGACCGTACCCAAGCCGGCCGTGGAACTATTCTTTGCTGTGCACCACTGCTCTACAAATGGTTTATCTCCCACCTACCTCAAACTCATACTTTCAAAGCTAACCGCGAAGATCTTCCTTGGTCCCACAGAATCATGGCCCTCCATCCCTTAGACATAGTTTGGTACCAGGCAGCCTGTGACGTAGGGAAAGTTATTGTTAGCTGTGGTGAATACCCCAACGTACCTCTTCTTGGTATGCGTGGCGGGATTAGCTACAACCCTTTTCTAGCCCGTCGACAGTTCGGTTACCCAATGAGAACAAAACCAAACAACCTTGCCCTGACCAGTGAGTTCTATCTTTATCATGAAGACCACTCAAACAGGAGAGAGAGATTCGCACAAGCTTGGAGCGCCATCCGCAGACTTAACAGAAGTCAGCTGGGGAGGAAATTTGATTATGTGCATGAATCCTATACTCAGTGGGTTATTGATAGGACCATGAGCTTTGGCCTCCCCTACCATCTACCTAGATATCTGTCCTCCACCATTCCACCATCATCCTTGCCTATCCCCTTTGACACCAAGGAGGAGTTTCAGGAGCAGCTAACCAAGGAAAAGCAAGAAAAAGAAACTTGGAAGAGAAGGTACCAGGAACTTGAACGTGAGCATGAAACCTTGAAAGGGAAGTTAGCGCAGAAGAATCACGAGCTTTTCATTCAGAACCAACGGATGATCGAGAAGGATGATTTGCTTCAGCAAAAAGATGCTTTGCTCAGCCGGGATTCTAAAAGAAAACGAAGGTTTACGGATTCGTTCTTTGGTGCACATTCAGATTCCGAGGATTCATCTCCTCCAGGAGCTTAAGTTGAAGTCTTTAGAGTTTTATGTTTAGATTCTAGCTTCCAAAGTCTTGTAATCTGTCAAAAAAGAACTATTTTGTAATATCTTAATGCTTAAACAGAATGTTTAAACCATGATGTTTACAATTACTTCAACAAAGTCCTTCGATAAAATATATTTTTTTTTTGCATACGCATAATCATGCATCATATTGCATTCATAGTTTCTCAAGCCGAGTCTCACGTCTTGTTTTTCCAAAGGTCTATCTGCCTAGTCCAAGAAAGTGGCCCGACGTCCTCGGCAGAAACCGACTTACACATACAACACTATGGCATATCAGAGAAAAAGAATGGAACATTTGGAGCAAGAAAACCAGAACCTCCGGGAAGAGGTGGCCAATCTCCGGGAAAGGATGGAGAAGTTGACCTCCATGATGAATGCTCTGTTGGCTTCCCAAGCCCAGACGTCAGTTCCTCAGCCTGCTGTTACTACTCTTGAGCAGCCAATCTTATCTGCTTTACCAACTTCTACCATACTTGCTCCACCGCCCGGCACCTGAAAGATTGCCAAGGGGGTATAGACCTCATCTTTCTTGTGCTTTCCATCAAGGGGCACCCGGTCATGACGTTGAGCATTGTTATGCCTTGAAAGCCGAAGTCCAGAAGCTGATCCAGGCCAACATCCTATCCTTCAAAGGGTCGAGTCCCGATGTGCAAGCTAATCTACTACCTGGCCATGGGACCCCATCTGTTAATTTGGTGCAAGATTGCTCAGAAGCTCACCCTGGTGAAGAAGGTGGCAGTCAATTTTGTAACACATGGCAAAGGTTACTGCAATTGGATCGTTGTTGACATTCCCTCAATTACTCATGGGTCCAAGGAATGTGTTTTAGTTGTCTTATCTTTTCAAAAATCCTTTCGTTTCGCCCGATACGAAAGTGAAATCATGTAGGGCTCTACTTTTGTCTTCAAGCTACCACTATCAATGAAAAATTGTCGTTTCTTTCGCGACTTTTTATTTTTATTTTACTGCTTTTTCTGGAAAAATGGTAACACAAAAAACCCAAAAAAATATTTTATTTTATTTTATTTTAAATCAATTTCAAAAGGTCTGCATTTTTCACTCATTTTCTAAAATCAATCATCAATCATATGCAGACTAAGCATCAATAAGCCCGTTGAACACTGTAACCCTATGCTCTCTCCCGACTTTGAGTTCCCTGTTCACGAAGCTGAAGAGGAGGAGGATGAACAGATTCCCGAAATGATCTCTCTGTTACTAGAATATAAAAGAACATCGTTCAGCCTCATGAAGAAGCACTCGAAATGATTAACTTGGGTTCCGAATAACTGCCATTACAGTATTCCTGGTCAAATCCCAGATGAATGGTGCCATCGAGGCTGCAAAAAAAAACAAAAAAACAAAAAAAAAACAACAAACAAAAGCAAAAAAGAACAAAAAGAAAGAAAATACACCAAAAAGATGGTGCAGAAGATGGTAACCACTTACAAGGACCTGCATGGGATGTTACCGTATGCTTTACATGGACATCGCACTTCAGTACGTACCTCAACAGGGGCAACCCCCTTCTCTTTAGTGTATGGCATGGAAGCAGTACTCCCTGTGGAGATTGAGATTCCATCAATGAGAGTTTTAATGGAACCTAAGTTATCAGAGGCTGAATGATGTCAAAACAAATATGATCAGAGAAACGCATGAATGCTTTGTGTCACGGGCAGTACCCGTGTGTTCCAAGAAGGAGGTCTTGTGCTCAAGAAGATCCTATCATTTCAACCGGACTCCAGGGGCAAATGGACACCTAATTATGAAGGCCCATATGTCGTCAAGAGAGTGTTCTCCGGTGGGGCAATGACTCTTACGACTATGGATGGTGATGAGCTTCCCCGTCCTGTGAACGCCGATGCAGTCAAGAAATACTTTGTCTAAAAAATAAAAGAACAGCTCGGTGAGTCGAAAACCTGAAAGGGCGGCTTAGACAAAAATGAGCGTCTCGGTGGACTGAAAACCCGAAAGGGCGGTCCAGGCAAAAATTAGAGACATGAAACAGAAAATAATTATCCTGATAGATCGAAAGGGCGATCTATGCAAAAGTTAAGGATCAAAAGACAAAGTAACTGCATTGGTCTGATCTCTACTCACTTGGGGCACATTAAATGTCAAAGAGACTCTGAATCTGAAGTATCTAAACAGTGGAATTCAAAGTTGTTAGGGAGAATAACGGTTATTGTGTTCAATGTACCTTCCCCATATATTTACCATTTTCCAAACTTTGTGAAATCCGTGGAGCCACGCCATTGGCGGGCCACCACTCTGTTAAATAAATTTGAGTCTGTGCTTTTATTTGGAAATTCCCATTTATTCAGTTTATAAAATTTCTTCTATTTTCGATGGTAGTATTTGAAGCAAAACTTTTTTTAAAATCATAAATCTTTTTATATTTTTTTGGAAAGCATAAACAACAAACACATTCTCCTTGAACTCATGAATAAGTGAAGTGTGCGTCGGCATCTGGCCTGAGAACGGATAAACTCTGCAGGTTAAACATGGTCAATTGCTTGAAAAAAAAAAGAAAGAAGAAAAAAGAAAAGAGCTCGGTAAGTCGAAAACCCGAAAGGGCGGCTTAGGCAAAAATGAGCGTCCCGGTGGATCGAAAACCTGAAAAGGCGGTCCAGGCAAAAATTAGGGGCATACAAAAAAGAATATATTCCCGGTGGATTGAAAATCCGAAAGGGCGGTCCAGGCAAAAGTTAGGGATTCAAAAAAAGGAAAAAGAACAAAAAGCATGACCACAGAAACACCAGTTCTTCTGCCAGGTCTTTGGATTAGCACGACTCCCCCAGGAAGTGTTTACTCCCCACCAGTTACTGCATATGTCGGGCTTTACCCCATCATTGTTTTGATATGTCCCCAATGGCATCATCCCCAATGAAGATTGCTGAGTGTTTGTACTGCGTCGTCGGTCCACTTTCCATCTTACCGGTCCAGTCTTGTCTCATCAAGTCCATCAGTTATACCATCCCACAAGTCAATCCTCCATACAGTCATACAAGTCGTATTGTCTTACATACATTCATACATTCATGCATATACACATTCATGCATACACAACATGCACATAACATCATTCAATACATGGTTGCATTAGCCACCCTGAGTCTTGTTTTTCATACCAATCGGTCGTGAACATTTTTTAACTCTCTTTATCCCCAAATGTCATCCCCAGTGTGTCTGGTCCAGAGATGTCATCCTCTTTATGCCAAGCGGTAGTTCTTTAACGAACAGCTTGTGCGTACCTTTATTCCTTGTCGTCAATGGCAGTTCGGCAACAACCCGAACAGTTGGCATCTATCCTTTATTCCTTGTCGTCAATGGCAGTTCGGCAACAACCCGAACAGTTGGCATCTACCTTTATTCCTTGTCGTCAATGGCAGTTCGGCGACAACCCGGACAGTTGGCATTTATCCTTTATTCCTTGTCGTCAGTGGCGGTTCTTTAACGAATAGCTTGTGCATTTTCCTATCCAGTCTTTTGTCGTCAGTTGACTAGTTCGGCTACATTCCGAGCAGCTGACATTTACCTTTTATCCTGTTGTCAGCGGCAAGTTCGGCTACGTCCCGAGCAGCTGACATTTATCTCTTACCTTCTTTAAGCTACCCTCACAATGGTAGTAGGTAAAATATTTTGTCATCTGTCTTCCTTAAGCTATCCATACAACGATAGTAGACGGTGTCTCCTTTTTATATTACCTCTTTTAAGCTATCAATACACGATAGTAGGTAATACATGTCATCTGTCTTCCTTAAGCTATCCATACAACGATAGTAGACGGTGTCTCCTTTTTATATTACCTCTTTTAAGCTATCAATACACGATAGTAGGTAATACATGTCATCTGTCTTCCTTAAGCTATCCATACAACGATAGTAGACGGTGTCTCCTTTTATATTACCTCTTTTAAGCTATCAATACACGATAGTAGGTAATACATGTCATTTGTCTTCCTTAAGCTATCCATACAACGATAGTAGACGGTGTCTCCTTTTTATATTACCTCTTTTAAGCTATCAATACACGATAGTAGGTAATACATGTCATCTGTCTTCCTTAAGCTATCCATACAACGATAGTAGACGGTGTCTCCTTTTATATTACCTCTTTTAAGCTATCAATACACGATAGTAGGTAATACATGTCATCTGTCTTCCTTAAGCTATCCATACAACGATAGTAGACGGTGTCTCCTTTTTATATTACCTCTTTTAAGCTATCAATACACGATAGTAGGTAATACATGTCATCTGTCTTCCTTAAGCTATCCATACAACGATAGTAGACGGTGTCTCCTTTTTATATTACCTCTTTTAAGCTATCAATACACGATAGTAGGTAATACATGTCATCTGTCTTCCTTAAGCTATCCATACAACGATAGTAGACGGTGTCTCCTTTTATATTACCTCTTTTAAGCTATCAATACACGATAGTAGGTAATACATGTCATCTGTCTTCCTTAAGCTATCCATACAACGATAGTAGACGGTGTCTCCTTTTTATATTACCTCTTTTAAGCTATCAATACACGATAGTAGGTAATACATGTCATCTGTCTTCCTTAAGCTATCCATACAACGATAGTAGACGGTGTCTCCTTTTTATATTACCTCTTTTAAGCTATCAATATACGATAGTAGGTAATACATATCATCTGTCTTCTTTAAGCTGTCATCTTTGTTGATAGTAGACAACTCCTTCCCCAGTGAAATCATGTTATTCCCCAGTGGAGTCAGATCCCTTGCTTTAACAAACTCGGGTATCCTTTTGTTTTGTTTTATCCCCAGTCGGGTCAGCTTCGCCGTCTTGCACTTGCATTTGCATCACGAGCATCTCACTTTTTTTTCTTTTAGGTCCAAAATTGGCGTACTCTGTATTTAAGTCTCTTCGACCCGTCGAATCCAAGATTTTCTCTTCAGATCTCCGGACGAAGAGACTTAAATAGGGGCATCTGTCATACCCCAATTTTTGACCTAAAATTTATTTTTTACTCGTCTTTTTAGTTCGGAATTTTTCGTCGTCTCAGACGAAATTTCGACAGAGAAGTATTTTAAAATACCTCATTTTTTTTAATATCGTCCGGGTCCGTCTTTTTGTTTTTATTATTATTTCTGTCTTTATTTTTATTCTTTTAAATATTTTATTTGTTACTTTATTTAGCATTTTTATTATATATTTTTTTTTCTTCCTTATTTACTTACTTTTTTAAAAAAAAACAGCTGACTTTTTTTTTTTTCATTTATTGTGGAGGAGACTTTGTTAATATTCATTGTGTTTTAATTTGTTTTAATTTGTCCATTATTGAGTATTATTGTCTTTTAATTTGTCAACAATTTCTTTATGATTAGTGTTGGCAATTAATATTTAACAGAGGGTAGCAACACAGAGGAGAAAGGGGGGAAAATTGAATTAAAAAACCTCAAGCACAAAAAAAAACAGTCACCGGTCCAACACAAACTATCCATTCACGGCCACATACCTCCATACGCACTCAGCCTTCCTCCCTCCCCAACACCAAACTCACATACCTCCATCACCTCCTCCTCACTCGCACACAAACACAAAAATAAACCCAGCAAAACCGTGCCTATTCCTCACCCCAACCACAACACAAAACACGTGAACCCACACCTCCCTCACCACAGTCACTCACGGATCCGCCTCAAACACACACAACCACACAAGGCCGCGCCCATCACCACTCTCCTAACCCATACAGCAGCAACCCACGGCCTCTCCCACTCCCCATCTCTAACCACCACCCACACGCCCTCAAATCCGAACCCCTCTCGAAGCCTCACAAAACCGAACACAATTTGTCTTCAAAGGTAGTGTTTTTTTGAAAACTTTAATCCTAGATCTAGGTCTTTTAGAGAATTTTTTTTGAGAAAACTAGCGTTGGATTTGCAAAGAGGAGAAGGAGAGGATTTTAAAAACGAAAAGTTTTTTAAAAAAAAAAGAGGTTTTTTAATCCGGCGCGGTGGCGCCGCCCCCCTGGGCCGGCCGGCCACCGCGCCGGGAAACTGTTTCCGGCGGCCTTTTGTTTAGAGAGGGAAGAGAGAGCATGAGAAAAGAGAAGCTTAGAGAGAGAGAGATAGGGAACAAATGGGAGAAAAAAACAGAATTTGTTTTTTATAACCCAAAAGCCTAAGCCCAATCCATGCGGCCCAGACCCTTTTTTTCCTTTCTCCATTCTGGTTACCTCCCGCACCCCCTGTTCTACTTCTGCACCCCCCTTTTCTTCTCTATTTTTATTTTCTTTCGTTTTTTTATTTCTTGCTTTTATTTTTTTTTAATTTCTATCCATTTTCATGCATTTTATTTCATGATATTTATCTCATAGTATTTCATGCATTTTTTTTATTATCATTATTTCTCTTTTATTTCATGCATTTTTATTTCTTTGTTTATATTTAGCATATCTATTTTATTGCATTTACAATTTTATCTTTATTATTCCGTTTAAATTCCCTTAGAATGTATTTAGGTACAATGTAAATATAAATGAGAATTTGCACTGACACTCACTTTATTTATTTTGCTTTATGTCTTTATTTATTTTTATTTATTTCGCTTCATAAAAAGAAAAATACAAAAATAATAGGTAGTTTACTTTCGAAAAGGATTTCGAGGTGATCCAACGTCACCACGGAAATTCCTCGTTTTTAATTTTTAGTTACGTTTTAGTCTTAGTCCATTATAAAAAAAAACAACAAAAAAATTCAAATAATCAAAAATCAAAAAAATCATTTCTTAATAAACCTTGATTTTCAATCAAGTGTCCGTTTTTTTCTCTTTTATTTTCTTTAAAAAAATCATTAATCCACTTTAATTACATTTTAATCATTTTCAAATAAAAAAACACAAACCAATCTCATTTTGCCACTTGGCTTTTATTTTATTTTAAAACCTTTTTTTAAAACCATTAAAAAACACCAAAACAAATCAAACGTCTTTTTTACCCCGAACTACGAGGTTTTGATCCCTCACGGGTACGTAGGCAGAGGACCATGTCCTTCCAAATCGTAAAAAATACAAAAAACATTTTTATCTTTCTCTCACTATTCTAATTTCGTTCTTTTCTTTTTTTAAAAAAAAATAATAAGCAAGTTATAGCCAAAGTAAATAAATAAAATCAAGAGGTTCTCGTAGAGTACTACGAACGTTTAGGGTGCTAACACCTTCCCTAAATGTAACTAACCCCCGAACCCTAAATACTTAAAAGTGTGGTAATTTAGAACTTTTTTCCACTTTTCATCTAAAAAATTAAAAGTTCAGTCGTGAAATAAAATTAGTGAGTCAACGCTAATCAATAGCTTGATCTCCGAAAATCACCGCGACACATAGGACTGACTTACGAATGCATGGACCGATATACAGACTCGACAATGCACACCAATCGTACACCTCATCGTTATATAATTCACACCATCATATAACATAGCATCACCAAATCAACACCAATTACATTGTCAAATCAAATAAGGCCACACAATCAACAAGTCAAACATTCAAGGTATCATACCATCACACTCATTAATTCACCATCATCGTTCACAATTTCAGCAACATATCACAATCATCTTAACTACACATCTTTGTTCAATTTTATTCACATAGTTCACAATTCATGCATGCATAATAAGAGCAAGGTTTCATTCACCTATTATCAACTAACTCATCACCATTTCATTACATTCTTGTCATGTTACATCATCATTCATACCTCATAAATCAATTAACAGGTTTGCATACATTGTATAGCTCAATTAAGGACAAATCACAAGTTCGTCTCTAACCATTTAACCTCTAAGTTTCCTTACATCAAAGTCCAAGTTAATCAATCCTATACATCCCCATTATACTTCTAATAATCAAGTTTAGGGGTTTGGGACCCATTCACGTGCATTGGATACCTTAAAAAGACGAAAAATTGAAGTTCCCACACACAGGAAAGGGCGCACGATTCGTGTCCCAGGGGCGCACGGTCGTGCGTCCTTGACAGGACAGGGATTTCCAATTTTTCTGTTTTTTGCGAAAATATTGTTTTCAACACCATTTTTCGATCCAATTCGCACTAGAATCGTCTCAAAGTCTTAAACTACTTTTATTTAATCATTTTTACCTCAAACTTAGCTTAAACAACTTAATCATAATCACTTTCATCATTAATCAACTTAATTCAAACTTAATTCAATTATTGACCCAGGACTCATTTTAACACATTAACACAACACTCAAACATAGCAACAACAACAATTTCAACTCTTCTTCAAATTCAACATACCATACTCACCCATTTCAATTAACTTAACACCAACTTAATCAATGCAACTACAACTTCACCATTCTCACTAACTTATTCATAATTATCATAAAACACAACAACAACAACTTCAACACAACAAAATCAACATAATCTCATGGATTCTCAAATTAAACATATACCTATGATCAAATTTAACTTATTAAGCCACAATCATCATCATTTATCGTGTTCTTCACCAATTTCATCAAAATTTATAAAGTTACCAAACTACCATAATCAAACATGAACTTTGATACAACAACAACATGATTTCATCAATTAACACGTACCCAAAATAACCACAACAAAAGGAGTACAAATTCAACACATAATCATCACCAATTCATGAAATTAAACATAATTCAAAATACCCACTAATTCACTATTTCTCCCAATAGAATAAACAATTAACAAATATAATAATATTAAATAAATCTAATACTAAAAATCGGGGTGTTACAACATACACAAAAGATATCTTGAATCCGAACTCGGGTAGCCATGAAAAATGTTTATTCATGCAATTTCAGCATTACCAATTGTGTTAGAAATGAATGTTTAGAGTGCATAAACTTCCAATTTTAAAAGTCATAAATTTTTAATTTAATAAAATAGCATATTTAAAGATAGGATTTTTAAATTAAATGTGAAAAAAATAAATTTTTGGAACTTAACTTCTTGAAATTTAAATAATTACAGTTCCAAATATTAGTTCTTGACCTTAAACCTTTTTCTATAAGACGAGTCATAGCATCAGACCAATCTGAGTTTGAAAGACACAAAACAATTAGTGGGTCGATCATAATTAATAGATTCACTTCAATTTCACCCTTAAAATCTAGTTCATAAAACTCCATTTGTTCATTTATAACTGTCGTTTCTGTATAAGAGTTTTGTTTCTAATTATTTCTTATTTTTGAAGTTCAATGCAACATTAATTATTACACTAGTACAAAAATACTTTTTTAGTAATGGCCTTAAGTCGGTTCTCCTTGTCACCTGACTTTAAGTCACTTACAAACTTACCCAACTTAACACTGATAAAATAATTAAAAAAAAATTACTAGTAAATTTTCAAGTCGCTATGTTGACCAACAAATCTAAGAAGTCATCTTCTTAAGACGGTTTTATGACCACCCGACATAAGCATGTTAATACACATTTGAGGTGGCGTTTTGCTTTACTCTTAAGACCAATCTAGATCTACTTTTTCCTCCATCTATTTCTCTCGCGTCAATGAACCTCTACTTCACCGATCTATTCCCAATCACCAATCTATTCCTAATTTCTTTACAACATCACACAAAAAAATTGCACCCACCCTTTATTGATTCCATTCATATTTTTCATTATATTCAACTCACAGTCGTAAATCCTTAATCCTATATCCAACTAGCAGTTTTATTAATTATGTTTTTATTTCAATTATCATTTTTCTTTGTAGGCTTGATTTGGCTGAAACTTAGAAAATTATAGTGTTGGGGAATTGTCATTTGAGTAGTTGGAATAGTGAATTTAGAACCTTGTAGAGTTGAAATCCTCAGAATTTAGTAGTTTGATTGATGATTTTAATACTATAGTAGATTGAATGATTAAACTATATGTCGTATCTTTAAAGACTCCCCTTGATCCTTGATTGATGATGTGTAAATTAAATTGGAAATAAATGTGGACTGTTGGGGTTGTTTGTGATATTTTTAAATGAGAATTTCTACGTTTTTATGCAGAAAAATAGGCAGAAAATCTGCGGTTCAAAGTGCGGCTGTTTGTGAACATTTTAAATAAGTTTTTTTTATGCAGAAAAATGGGCAGAAAATCTGCAATTGAAAGTGGGGATGTTTGTGATTCTTTCGCGTGTTATTTTGTATGTTTTTCTGCAGAAAAATTTGCAGAAAATTTGCAATTGAAAGTGGGGCTGTTTGTGATTCTTTCCAATGAGTTTTTGTATGTTGTTATGCAGAAAAATGGGTAAAAATATATTGTTGATATTGGGGCTGCTTGTGATCGTTATAAATGAGTTTTTTCTATTTTGATCGATTGAAAATGTTTGAGCGATCTTTCATAGTTTCAATGGTTCCAAAACACTCTAAATGTTATTTTAACTCTAGTTTTCCAATTATCCAGTATCAGATTATAGCACTCTAAATGTTATTCTCGATTAATTATTAAGGGTGTTATAACAATGTCTTTTGCTTCTAAGTATTTATCTTTTGTTCTATGCATGATAACTTTGTGCGTGTTTTGCATGTTGACAATATTTTGCAGGTAGTTCTCATGAGAGTCAAATTTTGATTTAGGGTAATGTGGTGCGACTACAGGTTGGGTGTGAGCTTGTTTGGATTTTTGCATTGCTCTTTGGTAATTGACAGTCTTTAATTTTGGAGCATTATAGTATTTTCAATCCTTTTTGTATTATATTGTTGGTTTTATGTTATGTTGCTGCCTCTTGATAGTATCCAGGGACTGATATGGTGTATTGTTATGGATATCTTGCTGCCTCTTGAAAGTCAAAGGTGTACATGTTGTGGAGATGCAATTGTGGAACTACAAGATGTATTTGTTATTTCATAGCAACATTAAGGGTAGCATTTAAGGTGCAAAAATACTAAATTTGTGCATCATGCACAAGTTTCTTTTGGACCATTAGATTAAAGGTTGTGTACATCTTTATCATAGTCTCTCTCTATTATATCTCCCTCACTTTCTCTCTACACTGACACTAGTTTTCACTTTCAACATAAAGCAAAGAACATGTGATTATTCATCTTCTTTGTCATTATTTTTATCCTCACCAAATTAATTACAATTCCAGAAAATTAAGAATGAAAAATTAAACAAGATTATGCAAATACTAAATTAAAATCGTATTATTTTCATCTTTAATTTTTCATTCAACAAACTTTACAATTTTAAAAATATTATGCAAATCGGATCTTGACTTGTTTAGGAGTAAAAAAAATTAAAATCGTGAACTCAAATCCACCCAAGTCAAAATTAAAAGAGATTTGCAAAATCTTAAACAAGATTTTCATATGGGTTTCTTTCGAAATTTCAGATTTACATGATGGGAACATTTAGTTTTTGGCTTAGTTTTGTGAATAGAGATATTTATCTGGAAATTAGCATGGATTTTAATATTTTGAAGATTATATTTTTAATTTAAAATAGAAAACTCAAAATTAGAGGATTCTCAGAATTCATCAAATTCTGGGTTTGAAATTCAAATCCAATCCAAAAACTTGAGAATGTGCATATCTGTTGTTTCAAAATTCCAGCCCTCACTGAAATGGAAAAGAATTGGATTTTTCATTTGTCTACTCATGATTTTGAGGCAACAATTTAAGAGCCGATGAGATTTGAGACACGACAACCCATTTCTCTGAAACCCAAATGCCATTAACAAGAAAAATTTGAAGCTTCTGTAAAGAAAAAAGGTTTAAACTTGAAAGTGATCGAATTTAAGGGTCTAAGCCTTTTAATTTGTTCATATTTGATCTGATACAACCATAACTTTAATATCGGAAGTGGCGACCGGAAACTCTCTGGCAAAGGTTGTTTGAGGAGCAACATTGTCTACCAATGGGGGGTCGTGGCGGTGAAGAGATGAAACTTTGGGAACTCTTGTGGTACAAAAGCAAAGTCAGCTGAGTTATTTGATAAGTGTTGAGAGACCTATTCTAATAGTGTGCTCTTTATGTGATCCAATGATTACAAATAACTTTTCCATCGTGCACAAGTTTAACACTTGTGCACCCTAAATGCCACCAACATTAAGCCATCTAATACTTTGTTTTCCGAATCAATTGTAGGCTAGTAGTCTATGTAGAACCAGTGGCGTATCCAAGACCCTAGGCCAGGGGGTGCAAAATATAAAACTTTAATAATAATAATAATAATAATAATTATAATCACGCATATAAAAGTAACATACTCAAAATATTACATTGTACTCAATGTATAATATATCAAAAAGATTTACATATAACCTTCAAAAAGAAAAGATTTACATATAGGCTCTATAATTGTCCTCTACGCTTTGCCATCTTCTGAAATCTTTGAATAATCAACTCATCATCAATGTCCTTCATGGCATCCCTTTCAATATAAGTTACTACACAATCATTCATCCATTCATCCCACATTCGATTACGTAATCTACTTTTCACAATCTTCATAGCCGAAAAGGATCGCTCAACGGTTGCGGTGGCAACAGGCAAAATTATCGCTAACTTCAAAAGCCGATAAACTAGTGGATAAACAACATGCTTTCTTGTTTCAACCAACTTTTCTGAAAGATCATTAATTCCTTTCAAAGATGCAAATTTATTACTGTTGCGCATATCAATGATATAAGTCGCAAGTTGATTATCAAGCCACGGCAAACTAGTGTGAGAAAATTCTTGTGGATAAAACTTTGCGACTTCAACTGAAATTTTAAGCCGCTTTCTAGGATCCGATGGTAACTCTTCCAAATTTAACTGAGCATGTTGTTGAGAACTAAAATGTTGCTCATTTGATGGTAACTGTCCCAAATTTAATTGAACATGTTGTGATGAACTAGATTCTTGATGATTTGATTGGAACTTTCTTTTAAAAAATCTCTACATAGAGTCCTACAACAAAAAAAAACAAAGCATGTGTGAATAAACTAACAACAACACAATGGTAGCTTACTATTTTCTATTTACAGAACAGAGGCACTATATACATTCTGGTTAGTTGGCGCTTCTCATTCTACAGTCTGCAAAACTACTACTCTCAATTAATGGACATGTAATTGGTGTTTTCTCTTGTAAAAACAGTAGATAACATCATGATTTTTGTGAAAGCACTAAAGAGTGACCTGAAAAACTTGTTGTAAATGAAAGCTTCTGGTTAGTAGCTCAGCATTAAAAAATAAATAAATATTTTATGCATGCTTTATGTCTCTTAGAAAAGTTGTTGAATTTTATCTGGTCTAGTCACTTGAACAAAAGGATCAACCTCACAACCTCATGAAGCATTATCAATAAGTCAAATATTACAATAGCACCATATATATTTGCTGACAAGAATTTTGCACAAGGCTTCACTCAACAGGCGCATTAAGTCAAAACAAAAGGCAAATCATTTAAATTTCCTGCCTATTGATTGGGGTGACATTCCTTAATGGAGATGCTAATGTTGACTGCATTTAGGAAGAAACATACTCTTAATGGGAAGATCTATAAGCATAAGCTTGAATTTGTCTATACTCACATGAAGATGAGGATGGCAATATCACATAAACAGATCCTAATACAAAAGACATATGACAAAAATTTAAGTTTGTGTTTGGATGTGCACCGCACGTTGAAGTCTGTGTTTGACCAGCAGTGAAGGCAACTAGATGCAATCCAAACAAGTTGTTAACTTAGTTTTAGTCATTCATTCAACATGATTTAGGCTTAGACCTTATTTCAATTCCTTGAACAACAAAAGAACTCAGTTTGATTCATCACCTATTCACTACCACCATACTACAAAATTGAATTTTATTATAAAATTCCAAATTCGAATTTTATTGAACCCTAACTTAAAATCCCAATTGAAAATTTCTGAAAACCCTAAGATCAAGATCCATTACCTTAGTGAGAGAGGTGGGTACGGCGGGTACGGCGGTCGGCGGCCACTAACAAATGAGAGAGAGAGAAAGAGACCGACAGAGTGTGTTATGGTGAAGATCGTGAGTTGCAGAGAAAACCCAGTGTGAGAGAGGAGTTTGCGAGTTGCAGTGAGTGTGAGAAAGAGAGAGAGAGAGAGACCGGCAGAGTGTGTGTGGTGGTGGCGCATCCCAGCCGCCGGCGGAGCTGCTGTGGTGGACTGGTGGTGGTGTTATGGTGGTTGGTGGAGATTGAGATACGTTATAGGTATGTTGAGAGGAGAGAAATTAAGATAGAATGAGAAATTAGAGAGAAGTGTGAAAGTGAATTATGAGAGTAATTTTTCAGACTTGGGCTCTGTTGGGTCTAAAGTGCAAATAAAAATATTCAGGGTGTGCAAAGTGCAAAAAAAAACAGGGGTACTGGTAAAAAATTTAAAAGTTCAGGGTGTGCAGGTGCACACCCTCAATGTGTACTGGATCTGCCCCTGTGTAGAACCAAAACTTAAGATTTTGTAATATAACTACTAACTAGTTGTAGTTAGTTGTTTGAGGCTTAATTTAAATCTTTGATTGCAGAACAGCAGAAGTATGATGTTCATATTAGAGCCACTGTGAATTTTTTATTTTTCTTTTTGGAAAAATAGTTTGCCCCAATTAAGAAGGACTAAATTGTTTCTTTTTTGAAAAAAAATAATAAATCTTAGGTCGGTTAATGATTTACCTGACTTAAAAAGTCGTTTTCTTAAGTCGGCTCAAAAATCCAACTTAACAAGCCAAAACTTGTTATGTTGGCTCCTATTAGGTCGGGTGCGTGCCCGACTTAAAAGGCCTTTTTTAACCGACTTAAAAAGAGTTTTTTTGCACTAGGGTTATTTTATCAATATTATCCTAGTTGTTTATTGGACGGAGATAAAAGGAGTTGAACGACATAATAAATAGTTAAAAGTATTGGGGAAAAATGAAAGACTATGTTAGGGTTAAATAATATTTTTTCCCTTGTCATTTGGACGAATTTTGATTCACCCTTGTGTAAAAAAAAAATTGAGATTCCTCCTTGTCATTTGAAGATTCTTAAGTTTTAGATCTTCATAATGGCTGACAATGCAAAATGTTTTAGATCTTCACAATGGCTGACAATGCAAAATTAACAAGGTGGCTCGATGATTTGGATATTACCGTGTAAAACTGATGATGTGGCATGTTGACTTGGCCTTTTCGATTCTTTTTCCATTTGTCATGTGGCATGCCAGCATCGATTGTAATGTGTTGAATGTTGATGGAAGTTACCTAAGTGATGTTGACATAGCTGATTTTGGTGGCATTTTTCGAAAAAAGGAGAGTCTTTGGATTAACTAGTTTAGCGGTTATCTTGGTGATTCCAACAATACTCATGTTGAGCTAGCTGCAATTCTCCATGGTTTAAAGCTAGCTAGGAGACAAAATTTTGGAAATGTTGTTTGCTACTCTAATTCCTTGCACGCTATTAACCTTCTTACTAATATCAATATTCATTTCCACTATTATGTGGTGGGGATCATATCCATCCAAGATTTATTGAAGCTTGATTGAAACGTGTAGTTAATTCACACTTTAAGAAAATGTAATCAAGGTGTTGACCTTCTTGCTAAGTCGGAATGATCTGACTGCGATGAGTTCTACCTTTGACATGAACTCCTCCTAGCCTCCTTTTAATTCTTGAAACTAATGCTACGAGGAATGACTACTTAAGAGAGTATTTTTTTCTTGGTTTTCTTTTTTTTTTTCCTTTTCCCATTTGTACAAAAAAAATAGGACAATAACTTTTTTTTTTCCGATTGTGGACATTGATTACTACTATGTTCACCAATAACCAAAGAGAGAAGTTTCAAGTCTAACATAAAAAATAAATGATATATATGGTCTATAATTGAGATCATATATATTATTTATTCAATAAACATAAAAAATAAAAAGTTACTTATATTTAAGACGGGTGAGTGATATTTTTATGTGAAAGAATGAAGAATATGATTTCATAATAGTAAATTTTCTACACTAGATTTATCGTGCACAGACTATATATATATATATATATATATATATATATATATATATATATATATATATATATATATATATATATATCCTCTCTATCATAAACAGAAAAATAGACAATATATTAGGTGTAGCCGTATGCTAGAGTTGTGCTAGATTTGACCTTATGTACAAAAATTGGGGGTGTGCATTAATGGAGTATATTGTCCTTCGTTAATATGTTAGCCTAACAAAAAGTGAGAAGTGAGAAGTTGTTGTACGTGATGCTGAAAGTGAAAATCGTTTTTCTGATAACGAGTGAAAGAGAATAAGTTTTAGTGGGCCTAGAGCCCCCTCACCATAGCCCACTAAAAAAAATAAAAATTAGTGGGCTGGGTCAAAATAATTTAACTTCATAAAGGGATCTAACATATAGTGGGTTTAATGGAGACTTTTAGTGGGGGCTTTGTGATTTGGGGCTCTATTGACACCTCTACCTAACATATTAACGAAGGACAATATACTCCATTAATGCACACCACCAATTTTTGTACATAAGGTCAAATCTAGCACAACTCTAGCATACGGCTACACCTAATATATTGTCTATTTTTCTGTTTATGACAGAGAGGATATATATATATATATATATATATATATATATATATATATATATATATATATATATAGTCTGTGCACGATAAATCTAGTGTAGAAAATTTACTATTATGAAATCATATTCTTCATTCTTTCACATAAAAATATCACTCACCCGTCTTAAATATAAGTAACTTTTTATTTTTTATGTTTATTGAATAAATAATATATATGATCTCAATTATAGACCATATATATCATTTATTTAATTAATTTAAAGAATGAAAAATTATTTATATTTGAGAATGGAGAGAGTATATTCATAACTTTATGATAACTTAATTTTAAAGTATTTCCACTCAAGTTTTGAAGATGAACATGAACGAGAACAATGACATTTTTTAAATCACCTTATAAAGATTATAGATTGGTGATTGTGATTGTGATGTTGTCTATTATATAATTGAGTGATCCATTCTAATTAGAAATGGTTGGGATTGCAAGTTACAAATTTTTATTTTATAGTCATTGACTGATTGACTCATTTAACCTCTTTATTTTTTCAAAGGATATAATCTCTTTATTAATGTTTAATTTTTTTTGAAGGAATTTATTAATGTTTAATAAACTTTGTATTTCACCATGCAACTTTAATTCTTCGAGATAACTAAGATTTTTTTAAGGGTCGAGTTCTCCCTACTAATCTCATCTATTTTATTTCTTCCCGTGAACTCTCTCATCTACAAGATTGGTTTAAGAGTAAGTCTATTAAAATTCTAACTTTAGACCTACTAACATAAATATATTTACCATTAGTTTTTATTAACAAAAAATACCTTATATGCGGCAATGCAGATAAAAAGACCGTATATATTAAAATTTGTTTTATGCTTAATAGACTATTAAAAATTATTGGAACATCCCTGCTCATCTATTTATTTAGATTTTTTTAAACAATTTAATTTTTGTGGTCAATTTAAACAATCTATTTATTTAGATATTAGTAATACCTTTTGTGACAAATAATGTTAATTCACATGAAATAGTCTATAAATAAAAAAAAAAACAAATTTATCAAGAATTTTATCAAACAAATAAAATTTAATTTTTCTTTTGGCGAAAAATTAAGTTCAGATTATCGTATCATGTATTATAGGAAAAAAAATTAGAGCCAAAAAAAAAGATTAGTGTAGTATCATGTAAGGTTATTTAATTTCTTTGACTGCTTTCTCCTAAAGTATTTTTTTAAATAACTTTCTTCTAAAGTACTAACCAGTTAAGTGTTATTTTTTTTAATTAAATGCTTCACGACCGCTAAAGACATAAATATTAATTTTTTTTTTAAGAAAAAGACATAAATACTAATAAAAATAGACAAATAAAGTTAAAATCATTTTCTCATATTAATTTATTTATTTTCTTTGACTACTTTGAATTAAATTTAAAATTATACTCCCTACACTCCTTTTAGATCGTTACATTTTTTTAGAGGAGATCGTAACGTTAGTATAAAACTTTTGTTCCTATTTAAATACTGTGTTCAGTGTTCAATATTAGTTTTTTTTGTCAATAAATGATTAAGATTATTATATAAAAAGATGAATAATCCTAGAAAATGTGATAAAACTCATTATTTGTCTCGATTGCGTAAGAAAACCTAAAATACCAACTAAAAAAATAACTAAGGAAATTAAGGTGTAACACATTAACTTTATTGACCACAAATTTCAATGTTTTTAACCTTGATTTTATGTGCGCTAACCATAAGAAAATCAGATTTGAACAGATGAAAATTGAGATTAATCATATTTTGACGGATAGTACGATGCAACATCAAATTCATGCAGTAACCTAATCTTTTTTAACCCTTTGATTTTTAATGAAGGGAACCTAGTAATCGTTTAGTTGATGTGTAAGTAAAATATAACAAAAAATTGTTCTTAAAAAGAATTGAACTCGAGTTGTTCTGAATGATTCATTCTGACGATAGTTCATTAACTACTTATGTAGTATCGAAATCTAACACTATCAATTACTTTTGTAAAATAAAAAACACTTTATTCATTAATATGAATCCATTAAACATTTTAAAATTGTCAAAATTAATTGTCTCAAATCAATGTTTTTTATTTTGTTTACGTCCCACATCAATGTTGAAATAATATTACTGAATTCTAAACGAGTAACTGAACATTGCAATCATCAAAACTATACGAGTTAGACACTTAGTCCTTCAAATTTGCAGAGTTTAATGGGCACACACCTCTAAGATAAAACATAGTATCTTCATACATATCCAATGAAAGATCAACATGTTTTTCATGTAACACAACTAATTCTAACTATCCTTACAAAGAAGGGGATCAAGTGACAAATTACTTTTTTCTTTTAATTGGATGTTACAGTAAAATTCTACTACACCGACAATGCACATCATTTAATCCATTTGCAAAATATAAAAGCCATCCATCAAATTAAGGGACATCAATTACTTTCACTCATCCATCAAAATATATCTTTAATAAACATTCATCAAAATCAACGAAACACCAACGTTTTTTTTTTTACAAACGAAACACCAACGTATTAACTTTAAGGAAAATGTTAACTTGTGTCTTTAATGCATAAGTTAATGAATCAAATATTGAAATAGTTTATTGAAATGTGTATATTACATTTAATCTTTAACTTTTTAATGAATTTAATGCACAAAATTTTAAAAAATATTTATTTTTTTAAGTTTTTTAACATGTGCCTTAAGGGCGCAAGTTAGCACCACCCTAACTTGAATAATCTCTTACTGTATTAAGACAAATACACAACCCTTAAAATTAGGTGCTAATTGAAGAAAGACAAGTTTTATTAGGAGACTAACAAATTATGTCTTCGAACTTTAGCACGGACGTTAAAATTGTATGATACTATATTTTTTATTCGATCCAATCTTGTATTTTTTACTCAAAGAATGAAGCGAGTTAAATTTGTTACCGTAAAAAAAGAGACTAATTTAGTTAACATTATTCAATTTAAGAAACTAAATTACTCTTTTACAAATTTGTGAGACTAAATTGACTTATGATTATTTCAATCACAAAAATTATCACCAACAACTTTTTTTTTACAATTATATAGGTACAAATTTTTCACTACCATTTTAGTGATAATTAATCTTTGTCGAAGAGTCTCTAAAACACACAACAAATTCTTCTATTTCAATCGAATTTTCTACATACGGAAGAGTCAATAATTGAATTTTGACCATTTATTTAAATTGTTTATATATATATATATATATATATATATATATATATATATTGTCACTTAGAATTAATCCATTAGTGATAAAAAAATTAATCTTCAACAAGGTGAACTAAAAATTTTTTTTGTCAAATAATTTAATGGTTAGAATTCACCTTTAAAATGAATAAGTGACGTGTTTGAAGTTCGAAGTTCGAATCCAACCCTTACTTATTACAATGCATTATCCATGCAAACTACTCGCGGTCGAGGCAAACTAAATATTAAAATCTAAACAAAAGAGATATCCATGGTTTTTGTTCGACAACGTCTCAGATAAAATTTTGTAAAAAAATAATCATAATTTACTATTTTTTTAATGAATAAATAATAATAATAATAATAATAATAATTTATGAGGAACCTTCCAGAAAGAGAAAGATTGAGAGGGGTTTTCAGAAAAGTAAAACAAAAACAACAAGACGCCAAACTCAAATCTGTGGGTGTCCTTAAGTCTTTGTTGAATTTCTTGTCCAATTAACATTTAATTATTTCTTAATTAACCAAAACAAAACCACACTAATCCCTCTCTTTAATCTCTCTTATTTTACATAACATAAGAAAAACATTCATTCTTAATTCTTGCTCTGTTTCTTCTTCTGTTTCTGTTCCAAATTTCATCATCAAAATGTTCCAACCTCGTTTTGTTCCATTGTTGCTCTGTTTTTTCTCTGTTTCTTTTGTTTCTTCAATTCGATTACCTGGTTTGGAAGAAGAAAACAAAATCACGTAAAGATCTCTCATACCCATTTCTTCAATTCTCTTTCTTTGTTTGAAAATGTTGTAAAAATCTTATCTTTTTTTGTTGGGGCGTTTTCAATTTTGTTTTCAGGCGTGGATCGGTTTTTGGAGCAAAAGTGAAGTTTGATCCGACACGTGTCACTCAGCTTTCGTGGAGTCCTAGGTAGTACTGATATTTTTCTTGTGTTCTACTAAAGGGTTGTGTTGGTTTTTGAGGTTTTTTTGATTTTTTTTTTTGTTGTGGATTATGTTGTGTTATGCAGGGCTTTTCTGTACAAAAATTTTTTGACTGATGAAGAATGTGATCATCTTATTGATCTGGTTAGTTTTTTTAGTGATTATCATTGGTTTTGGATTTTATTCATTGTGTGTGTATGTGTATATGTTGAATTGTTATGTAAAGTAATTAACAGTATATAGTCTATATCATGTTCTATGTTGAGAGTCTTGCGAAAATGTGTTTATAAGTCGGAGGCATACCTCACCTTACGAGCTGATTTTGTAGGGTTGAGTTAGGCTCTGATATCGAGCCACTCATGTTGTGCTCCTGATGTTCCGAAAATGTGTTTATAAGTAGAAAGCATTTATCGTCTTACAAGCCGGTTTTATAGGGTTGAATTAGGCTATGGTCTCGGGCCATTCAGGTAATGCTCATGATGTTCAATCTTGGGTGTGACATGGTGTGTTGAGAGTCTCACACAGTGTTGTTGATGGTGGAATATGGCGGTGGGTCAAACATTTGTATGGCGCTGTTATGGTGGACATTCCTTCACAAATTTCCTATGGTGGTCATCTTAAAATCCGCCATGCCATTCTGACATGGCTGCCATTTGATAACACTGGTCTCACATTGCCTGAAAATATCTTTTTAAGTGGGAGATACCCCTTACCTTACAAGCCAGTTTTGTAGGCATGAGTTAGGCTATGCTATCGAGCCACTCATGCCGTGCTCCTGATGTTCAGTCATGGGTGCGACAGGGTGTGTCGAGAGTCTCGCGTAGTGTTGTCGACGTCGTTGATGATGGAATATGGCGGAAAGCTAAAAATCTGCCATTTAAACAAGCCATTGTGGCCTACGGCGCTGTTATGGTGGACATTCCTTCACAAATTTCCTATGGCGGCCGTTTTAAAATTCGCCATGGCTTCCGTTTAGCAACATTGTCTGAAAATATGTTTATACGCGGAAGGCATCCCTTACCTTACAAGCTGATTTTGTAGGGTTGAGTTAGGCTATGTTGTCGAGCCACTCATGTCCTACTCCTGATGTTCAGTCCTAGGTGTGACAGGGTGTGTTGAGAGTCTCACACAATGCTGTCGATGGTGGAATATGGTGGAAGCCCAAAATTTGCTTCCTTCACAAATTTCCTATGGCGGTCGTCTTAAAATCTGCCATGCCATTCCACCATGACTGCTGTTTAACGGAACTGGTCTCACATTGCCTGAAAACATGTTTATAACTGGATGACATCCCTCATCTTACAAGTCAGTTTTGTAGGTTTGATTTAGGCTATGCTATCGAGCCACTCATGTCGTGCTCCTGATGTTCAGTCCTGGGTGTGACAAGGTGTGTTGAGAGTCACATAGTATTGTTGATGGTGGAAATCTACCATATAAGCAAGCCATTGCGTCTTATGGCGCAGTTATGGTGGACATTCCTTCACAAATTTCCTATGGCGGTCGTCTTAAAATCTACCACGCCATTCTGCCATGCCTCACATTGTCTGAAAATATGTTTATAAGTGGGCATCCCTCACCAAGCCGGTTTTGTATGTTTGAGTTAGGCCATGCTATCGAGTCACTTAGGTCATGCTCTAGATTTTCAATCCTGGGTGTGTTGAGAATCTTACATTGCCTGAAAATATGTTTATATGTGGGAGGAATCCCCCACCTTATAAACCGGTTTTGTAGGGTTGAATTAGGTCTATTTCAAATTCTAAGATTGCATGCTTGAATTTTTGTGATATTAGGCCAAGGATAAGCTGGAAAAGTCTATGGTGGCAGATAATGAATCTGGTAAAAGTATACAAAGTGAAGTCAGAACAAGTTCTGGGATGTTTCTCAACAAGCAACAGGTATAATAAGAGATGATTTATTTTCTTTACTTGTCAAAAGTCATCGTAGACTCTTCATGTTATTATAGTATCTAGCATACAAGTTTTTGTTTTGCTCTTTGATTGTTTTTATTCAAACACATGGTTCGTGTTATATGGTTAAATAAAGTTATGCATTTTGATGACATTTGATGACGAAAAATGTGCTAGAAGTTGGTTTGGTTGTTCAATGCGTTTGTGAGTTTGATCCATGGTGATGAGTGACCTGTTTAGCTTGTGAATGAAATTTTATGTAAAATGAGGATTGTATTATATTTCGGAATGAAATGAAGACATCCTCGTATTAGAAGTTATCAGTAAACAAGGTCATATTCATGAGTTTTTCATCCAAAACATTCTGAAGCTGTCGAAGAATCCTTGAGTTCGGGATAGTTCTTTGCTTTTCTTCACTTCCTCATGTTTAATGCTTAACATTACTACATTAGTGTTGAAACATTTTCCTATGTAGATTTTACCTTTGGAGTTGCAAAAATCTTTTGATTTATCGCTGTAACTTGTTTCAATCCTACTTTTTTTTTCTTTCTCATTATCTTGTTTGAGGTATTTGTTCTTCATTATGTTGCTTTTTTTCTCAGCATCTTCATCTTTTAAAAAAATTGTATTGTCGCCAAGCATTCATCTTTATCAAGTTGCAGAGGCGTTTGATCACTGTTCTTTTGATTAGCTTCTTTCATTCTCACAAAATTTCACATTTTTGCAACGTCATTATCTTCATCTTTCTTGCTATGACCTGATGCATTTTAATCAGTGTTATGCATAGTGTCTATTTGAATCTAATGGTCATTATTAACTCTCTCCCCTTTCTCTACAAATATTTGTAACACGAACACTTCAAATTAAAAGCGTGTCGGTGTCCGACACGTGTTATTACACTGTCAATTCATTTTCTCAAATTGTTACCAATGTCGATGTTTCTGTCTTTACACTCTGTTTGGTTGAAGGGAAATAAGCAAGAGAGAAATAGAGAAGAGATGGTAACTTTCTCCTGTTTGGAATGCAGAGAAAGAGAGACGAGAGACTAAAAAACTGTGGGGCCCACTACTTTTTGTTTTCTCCACAGAACAGCGAAGAAATGGGAGAGAGAAATGTCTTTTTTTTACTCTTTTCCCTTTTTGTTCTTATTAAACAGATGAGTTCCAATAAGAATAAAAAAATGAGTTCTAATTTATTTGGATGAACAAATTAATGAAATAGTTAATTTTTAATAATAATCTTCATCGTTTGTAAAAAAACACATCATCATCATCGTCAACAATTTAGATTATAAATTGGATTAAGTTATTTAATAAATTAATTTTGATTGAAGGTTTATTAATTAGGGGAATTTTGGTACTTCTAAAAATAAGCAACACTTCTTTCTTCTCTATTTCTTCTATATCTCTCTTTTACCAAACAATACATCAAATCTACTCTATTTCTCATCTTTTTCTCTCTTCTCAGTCTCTCTCTTACCTATTTCTCTCTTCACAACTTCTCTTCTAAACCAAACACACCCTTAGTGTTCATGTCTGTGTTAGTGCTTCATAGCTACAATTTCTTATGAAGTATTTGTGTTTTCATGAGACTGAGTTTATTTTTGACATATGTGCTTATAATTGTCGTATTCAGCTGTTTACTCTAATAAAGCTGTTTGACATATGTGCTTTTAATTGTCAAATTCAGATGTTTACATGCTTATTTCCTCTTTCTTTCGTTTAATCTTTAAGGATGAAATAGTTTCTGGTATTGAAGCACGAATTGCCGCATGGACATTCCTCCCCGTAGGTAAGTAGTAGACACCATCATGCTTTGGTCCATTTTAGATTTTTTGTTTCACTTCAAATTTATGATCTAGCTCTTATCCATCAGAGAATGGTGAGGCTATGCAAGTATTGCACTACAAGAACGGCGAGAAATACGAACCACATTTTGATTTCTTCCATGACAAGGCTAATCAACGACTTGGTGGCCATCGTGTTGCAACAGTGCTGATGTATTTGTCTAATGTTGAGAAGGGTGGAGAAACCATTTTTCCTTATGCGGAGGTAAGACTTTCACATGTCTTTGATTCTCTGGTGTGTTCCTTTTAACAAACACTCCCCGCTCGCTAGCAAAAGAAAGAAAATAAAACCATGACTAAACGAGCAATTTGATCGCTTTTTTCAGGGAAGGATGTCGCAGCCAAAAGATGAGAGCTGGTCTGAATGTGCTCACAAAGGATATGCAGGTATTAGCTCATTTCTATGGTGTGAGATGAACCAACTATTTGTTTTTATGTCTTACTATTACAATTTTTTAAATCTCTTGCTTCCATATACATGTTTCTGTTTTGATTATCCTATTTGAACTCATCTACCAACATAAATACTTGTGAGACTGTTTATGAGAGCTTATGTAACAACTTATGACATGTCCATAAATTGTTTCCAGCTTATTTTCATGAAAACAGTTTAACTTTGTTTTATATTTTGTTATAGAATTCGCTTATAGATAAGCACATATATTATAAACGCTTAATTGAGTTGTTTATCCAAACAGAGTGTGGATTTGTATATAAGCGCTTATTCAGTAAGCTATTCTAGTTAGGATGTGAAAATAAGCAAAACAACTTATGGACATGTTATAACTTTTTGTAAGTGAATTCAGACACCAATAAACTCGAAATATAACACTCTCATAATCTAACAGTAAGCTTTTTGTCTCATTTTTTGGCATAGGATCTTAACTCTTAAAACTTTATGTTTCTGTGATTCAGTAAAACCTCGGAAGGGTGACGCCTTGTTGTTCTTCAGTCTTCATCTAGATGCAACCACAGATGCTAAAAGCTTGCATGGAAGCTGTCCAGTGATTGAAGGTGAGAAGTGGTCAGCAACAAAGTGGATTCATGTTGCCGACTTTGAGAAACCAATACTACAAGAATTGGTTGATGGAAAGTGTGTTGATGAGAATGAGAATTGTGCTAGGTGGGCTAAAGTTGGAGAATGTGAGAAAAATCCACTTTATATGGTTGGTAATGAAGGAGTTAAAGGAAAATGTATGAAGAGTTGCAATGTTTGCTCTTCTTAGGGAGGTTATCATGGTTTATGTTATAAACTAGAATACAGAAAGAAATTAAAAGAATAGAAAATGTATTATTGAAAATTGATTAGAAATGAAGAAAGGAGTTCTCCTCTAGGGATTTTACTTTCCTTTACAAATAAATATCTCCTTTAACATTTAACAAATGTCTTAAAAGTTAAAACCGAACTCGATATTGAACCGATGATATTTCTGAGGCCATAGTTCAACTATTTTTAACTGTTCGAATGAATGAAATTGCGACCGAATTGCACAAATAACCAAATGCTGGCAGTGTTAGTTCACAATTCAACCAATTTATCTGTTCAATTCAGTCTATAAACTGCATATAACTATCAGATGTAATGCTACCCCCTCCTTCCATTCCTATTTAGAATCCTTCTCTTGTTCAAAAAATTTAGGGTCTTTTTTTGAGATTAAAGAAAAGTGATTTTCATGAAAGTTGATTGGTCTACGATATGAGATGAGATGATGGTCGGAGTAGATGGTGCACGCTGGAATGTGGTTGTTCATCATCGAAGTGGAGTGACTCAAGTCAATGAGGGCTCAAAGAGCTTAGAGGTTTTTTCAGAATAAGTTTGTGTACTTTTTTACTGTGGATAGCTCCTTATATAGACGTTTGAAGTTGCTACATAGACATAATGTCGTTAAGCGGTTGAGCCTTTTCCGACACGTAATCCAAGACGTTGCTCGATGATGATCAAAGGGTCCATATTAACTGGGGGTTCTTTTCTTTGACCTAGCCCAAAACAAAAATAAATTAAGAGATCGTACTTTGAGAGATTTTTAAGCACACAAAAGTTATTTTGTATCTAACTACAATATTAAAGTTTACTCAAATAATTAAGATATTTTTTTGTGAAACAAATTAATTTTTGTTGTTTACAATAACTAAAACTCACTTGTTTGTCTTAACAGTGGAAGATAAAGAATTCCATGTTGACAATTCAACCAAAAAGTTGACATGGCAAAACAGTAGATATTGGACACCTTTATATAGCTTAATTTTCTTTGCCAAAATAATATATATTTTAAGATAGTGTAGGATACCAAGGTTCATTTTTCATATAATATTGATACAATGCTTACGTATACTGTTTCAGTCTGAATCTAATTTGAGATATATAACAATTTTCCTTATTATTTTAGTAATATATGCAGATGCTTGTTTTCAATTAGGAGTTACTAGAACTAGGCATCATGCATATCAACCAAGCAACATAACAGTGAAATAATTTTGATTGGATGGTCATTCAATAGTATCATCATAATTAGTTATAGATATTCAGTTTTAACAAAATTGGTCATTCAAATTGTACCTGAAATAGAAACTGTTCTTAGGAGCCAAAGCATATGAGAAAGAGAATATGAATAAATGTAAGGCACTTGCATTATGATTCTGATGTCATACAAATGGTTTTGGTTATTAATTTTGTTAACAAAATAAAGATGATCATATATATAAAATCATGCAATAGTTGTTATATAGATCCAAAATTTGCATGCTTTTCTTGCCTCTTCATATCTTAAACATTACCCTCCTTTCACTACTTTAAAACTTACCTTTCATTTCAATGCACATTGCATCACTATTACATAATTCACTAACTCTTTCTTCCCACATTATTCATCTTTGCACCTTTCTTTTTTGTCTAAATTTTCTCATTCAAAAAAATGGGAAGGCCTCCTTGTTGTGATAAAACCAATGTGAAAAGAGGTTTATGGACTCCTGAGGAAGATGCTAAAATACTTGCTTATGTAGCCAATCATGGAATTGGAAATTGGACAACTGTTCCAAAGAAAGCAGGTTTTTTCCTCAATTCCTTTATTCACAACCATGGTTTTAAATTGCGGTTGCAGTATAATGCGACCAATGTGGTTGTGAATGTGATACCGTTGCGAAGATCTCAAATCTTATATATTGAGGCCACATTTGCGGTTGCAGACTCCAATTTAAAACCATGTTGAAAAATAATGTTAAATGACAATCAATATACTTTTTTTTTAAAACTCGATATACTTAATATCATGTGTTATATATAATTCAAGTTTTTTTATTACTTGAACTTGTTTTTAGGGTTGAATAGGTGTGGTAAGAGTTGCAGGCTAAGATATACAAATTATCTAAGACCTGATCTCAAGCATGATAGTTTTACACCTGAAGAAGAAGAGCTCATTATTACTCTTCATGGAGCTATAGGAAGCAGGTATATTCAATTATTCAATTGTTCAACGTTCTTGTTCTTGTTCATGTTCCACCTTTTATACATCTAAAAAAAATTGTATAGACTATAGAATCAGTGTAATGTATGAAACAAATAATAAATGTGACACTAACTAAAAAATGCATAATTCACATGGGCTTTAGAGTAAGATCTATATGTTTTAGTATAACATACTTGCTGTACAATAATCATACATCATATTTGTATGTTCTAACTACATTTTCCATGTACATATTTGCTTCTTCATTTGAAAATGAGATTTAATATCTAGGCTTCTATAGCCATCTGATCACAGTACAAAGCTGCAACTTTTTAATTCAGTGTTTATGATATACTTAGTCCAGTCTCAATTATAAGTAAAACTAACTAATTAGTAATTACACACATATTAAAAATATTATTTAGCCTCATTTAATTTTCTTAGTATATCCTACTATAAACAATTTTTTTCCTATGCATTCCTTTTGAGATAAAAGATCATAACCTAATTTAAAATCACATTACGAACATTGATTTTATTTTTTTAATTAATGTAGATGGTCTTGTATTGCAAAAAGACTACCTGGAAGAACAGACAATGATGTCAAGAATTATTGGAACACAAAACTAAGAAAGAAGCTTATGAAAATGGGAATTGATCCAGTAACTCATAAGCCAGTTTCACAAGTGATCTCTGACTTAGGAAGCATTAGTAGCCTCACAACAACAAACACTCAAAACCAAATGAATTTTGTCAATAACAACCCAACTTTGGAACACACACAAGAGGAACAAGTTCAACCATTGCAACATCATCAAATTCAATATCATCAATTCACAAACCAAGAGAATTACCAACATGTCTTAAGTGAAGTTGCATCTTCAAGTTCATCTTCATCTTCTTCTAACCTCACAAGGTTAAGCTCGCCGATTTCGTACTCTTGCAACACTTCACAAGCTCAAATTAATTCTAACTTTGATTGGAGTGATTTTCTTCACAATGACGAGCCTTTAGTGTGGACAGAAATTCAACAGCCTCAACAATGTGACATACAAAGGGTAATGTCATCATTGAGCCTCTCAGGTATAATGCAAAGTGAAGGTGAAATTTGCAATAATTTCAATAGTATTGGTGATGACAAACAAGGTGGTTCAAGTGAAGGTTTTGAGGATGTTACTTGTGTTGCAAGCAAAGAATATCAAGTTGATAAGAAGTGTGAAGGAACTTCATTTTCAGGGAATTCATTTGTGGATGGTATTTTGGACAAGGACAGTGAGATAAGGGCAACATTTCCAGAAATTTTGGATGCTTCTTTTGATTATTAAGTGCTTGTGTTACATTGTTAGACTCGTTTAGATGTTTGCATTTGATTTTTTTTATATATTTAGTCTCTTTATAAGGATGATTTTTGTTATTCATGAATAATTATTTTAAGTTGTGTGTTTTTTATTAAGACGTGGAAATTGATCTTTTGTTCTATCTCTATGACTCAAACTTTTTTGTTTATGATATTCTTTTTTGAAAAAATATTACACCTCTGATTTCTCTATGGTTCCATTAGAACCTTCATTGTGGAATCAATATGTGTTAATTCTTTTAATTGGTATCCAATTCAATCAACGACTCGAATAATTGTTTTGCAATTTTGTAAGGAGTAGAGGAGAACTTGAAACCAAGTAAGTGCTATAGAGTTACTATATTTTTTATTTATATAAAAAGCTAAGTCCTTTAATTTCATTAAAAACACAATACAATTTGGAGGGGAAGGGAGGGGAGGGTTTTGGAAAAAAAATAATGAGCAAGAAATGGGAAGGGAGAGCTTTGGAGGGGGGGGGGGGGGGGGGGGTGTTAATTTTTCTTCATAATACAAAACTTTCTTCATTTTGGGGAACTCAAAAATTGTATTGAAAGAGGATTTTAGATGGTTTATATCAATTCTTCAAATTTAATCTATGTTGTTATAATATTCTTAAAATTAAAAATATAGTAATCATAGACATTAATTTATCATTCTATAAAAAACTATTCTTTCATAAAATGTAAAAGATTTCTCCATTTTTCCTCGTATTTTCCACCCCCAAAGCTCTTCCTTCTCTTCCCCTCCAAACTCTCAAACAAAGCCTAAGAGTAATAAAAATATGTGGAGACTAACTAAACATAATAATTTTATGAGACTAACAAAAAATGCAGAGAGCGTTGGCAAAAACAACATCAAGATAATGCTCATGATTCTTAAGAGACTTTGACACTATATCTTCATCCAAAAAATTTTAAAGATATTTTGTATATGAGTCAACTTCTTATATATCATTCATTAAAAGAAAAAATATAAAGTATCTACCTATATGACGTGACATATTATTAATTATTGTCCGTTCTCTTAAACATGTAGTCAAGTTTGATTTCATACTTGTGTGCATAGAAGAACATATGTCAAAAGAGTCAATCACGTAAATGAATCTACTATCTTAAGGGTTAGTCTTTCGTTGTTATCTGAGGCAAAAATGCAGTCAGAGATACGTATAATGGTCGTAGAATACAAATTGTCTGCTTTATAAAATTTCTTCATTTTGACAATTACAAATCGAGACCATTCATTCAAGATAAGATGATTAAATTTTTAATCTAGACAAACCATATTTAAAGTCATAAAAAACCTCAAAATCTCGTAGTTTAATCATTATGAGACGGTCATGATTCACTTATTCGTGAATGTTTGAACTCCCTAGCTATATACGTCTAGATTTGTGGTTATGATTGTGTTATGCTATTATTATACTATATATGCTAAAATATAGCATCATCTTTTTATAGTATAACACCACATGTTGCATTCAAGATATTGCAACTATCAAGAATCAGTCAAATTCACCTCAAAAAAGAAAAATAATCAGTCAAATTGTACGGATAAGACATAATTTTAAAAATCTATTTACTATATTTGCATTTACAAGCTAAATGAATGGTGATCATAATCTTAAAACCAAACAAAACAATTTGTTATCCAGAACTATACCAAATTTCTCTCACCAAATCAAAAAGACTTATATGATCAAGTTGAAAACAATTGTTGAAGGAAAAGGTGTTACATAAACATATCAAAGAAACAAGGAAAAATCATATTCATCATGAACACATTGCAAAGATCTTCATGTTCATTTCGACGACAAGGATCGTCCGGTCGGATATGGCAAGACGTGCAATTCATGGAACCAAAAGGAAATGGAAATCCTTCAACAAGGAAGAATCAAATCAAGGAAGAAAAAGTGTCACACATTGGAAGTAACATTGTGGTTGGAAGAAGGTTGCATGAAAATGAAATTTTACCACATTCACCACCTTCATCAACAAAAAATCAAAATAAGGTAAATAGAAGTTTTCTATCTTCTATTTTTGGGAGATGTATGAGTTCCCCTACAATTCGAGAATGATTATGATCATTTGTACTTTGTCATTTCTTATCTTATTTTTCATGTTATGCAAATATGTCAACCATTGTTCCTTTTTTAATGAACAATATTTTATTTCTTCATTATTTCAATTAATATATGTTCTTCCATGGTCTTATTGTTGTTGTTCTGCTTATGTTTTTATGTAGAGTTATCAGCCATTGTTCAATGGTAACAAAGAAAATAATATTTCAAAAATTCAAAAACTATACCCATTTGGAAAAATCAAGCATCAATGCACAAAAAAATACAAGGGGTACAAAATAATAATAATGAAGAAGCAAAAAGAATATGGAGCATGAGCCTTGAAGAAAAGAACAAATAAATGCAAATGAATAAATAAAGACTAAAAGTAATTAATAGTTAATCTTTAGAACGATCTTTTGTCGGTCTTTAGTTATCTCCCAACCGACCTCCCAATCATTATATCTCGTTTCCTCTGGAAAAACATAGGGTTAAAACAAAAACAAAAACAAAAACAAAAACAAATTAATTATTCATAACTTTCTTCTTAAACATTGTAAAAGTTACAAAGTAATTATATTTGGATCAACAAAATTGGGTCCATAGTGCAAAATTGATATGATTCTTAGTCTATTTTTCACCAAAATAAACAAATTCTGAGAAAGGAAAAAAAAAACACATGTTTTTAGAAGAATATTTTCGGGGAAGCATAAAACATACTTTTTCTTTTGCTTCAATGTGTACATCCAAAGTCATTTAGAGGATAGGAAAGTCCCAACCATTGATTTTTATAGTCAGTCAATTTGAATCAAGTGGAAAAATATGAGATATGAATCCTCTCATAGTCTCCTTCATTTGCAGTCAAAAGTTGGTTGTTGGATCTATTAAATGGATAATAGATACTCGGTCGTTGGATCCAACGATTGGGTATATGTCAGATTAAACTCAAAGAAGAGTCTGAACCTAATATGAGTCAAATTAGTTCCTTAAGCGCAAAAATGTTAAAAAAGATTAAATATAGTACTATTTAATTGTTTCTATTAAAATTTTGTCTTTATGTTTTATTACTATATTTTAAATAAATATTAATTCAACTTGGATGTAAATCCATTCAAATTCAATTGAGTTGGTTGGCCCAAGAAATATACCAAGCAGATTCAATTCAAACTATGAATGGATGATTACACCCTCAAGTTATTGAGGAAAAACGATTAAAGAATGAATGAAAAAAAGAGTGAGTGAAAGGGTTGTGAAGATTATCACTAGATTTGTAACTTTATATTTCTATTTTTATAGATAGACGAAATAACAAATAACCATTAGAAGTCACAGATACAAATGAAGGAGTCGGAGTTCGAACCCCCGGTTGTCCGGTCTAGCAATTTTGGCAATTGAGCTAGGACTCGTGAACTAACTAGATTAGTAATAACTTCAGCGCATTTTTTGTGACTCAGGCAACTGTAATACTTATTACTATATTTAAATTTATTTAATTTTTATTTTTAAACTGGAAAGTTTGCTTGTCACACATGAATGTTGAGTAATAAAATGAGATTGTCGAGTAATTTAATATTTTTTTTCAATTTGATTATTTATCATTCTCATCTATACATTCTACAACTTTTACATCAAAGAATCAAGAAATATTCTCATAATTATGATTAACATCCTTATAACGTAATTATGATATTACATTAAGCTTAAAGCTCTATTATGTTTAAGCTTCAACTTAAAAGTCCAATCTGGTTGAAACTGCTGTGGTCAATTTTATTCAACCGAATTGCACATAATAAATGCTCTGGCAAGTCCTCTGGCTTGTTTCCCTGTAAAGGCCATAGAAATTATATCATTTACTAGAAAGCTTAATGAAAAGCTTATTGAATAAGTGCTTATCATAAATGTTCTAGCCTTGTTTGGATAAACAACTTAATTAAACGCTTATGCATATGATATTTCTATAACAAATGATAAAATAAAGTCAAATTATTTTCATATAAATTGTAAGTCGTTCTCATAGGCTGGGAACTTATAAAAATAGGCTGAAAACAACTTATGACATGTCATAAGTGGTTTTCGTCATCTCGCCCAAACACTCTTCGTATATAAGCTTAAATAAGTCTGTCCAACCAAACAGGACTATGTGTTTGAATGAATAGCTTAATTAAGCGCTTGTTGAATAATTGCTTATCATAAAAGTGCTTATGTACAAGTTATTATTTCTGTAGTCCAAGAGAAAGTATAGTTAATTGTCTACATTTAAGTTGTAAACTATTTAATAAGCTCTTGCAGACACTTCGGCAAATGCTTATGTCAATAGATAAAGTCATGTTGTAAATAGAATGATATAAGATAATTACCTGAATTGTCAGACCAAAATCCAGGTTACATAGCTTCAGTCTTTCTATGAAGCCCTCAAATCCTTTTCTTGCAATATAGCTAAATTTGTGCACATCCAAATCTATCTCAAGATAGTTTTCTCCCTGTGAGAAGAAGAGCTTCAGAATAAGAGCTTTTTTGACAGGTTACAAAATTTCCAAGATAACTCATGCACACACTAGAGATGGAGAACATTAATTTGTTAACAGGGTTGCACTTAGTATACTTGTATTATACTTTATGCATAGCACGGATACTTAAGATTGAAATCACGTATGGTGTCTGATTCTGAAACATGTGGTTACATTCAATTAATCCATTTTCTCAAATTACTGTCAGTATCGACGTGTCAGTGTAGTGTCTGATGTCTAAGTCGATGCTTCTAGCATGTTATGAGTTATGATGCCAATGTCGTATCCGGATGACCAATGACAGTAACAATTGGCATACCACAATGCACCAATTAAAAATGAGTGCACCGCAAACGACACAATGTAAACAAATTTGCATATGAAAATGAGCGAGTAAACCAATATCCAAACGAGCTTCTAAAAATGGTCACAGCAGCATAAATAAAAAGTGAAATAGATATATTGATATGATTCAAATAATAATTCGACGAAACTAGCATAAGTTAGTGTATTTACCAAGTAAAACTCATGCTGAGGACGTGAGAGAACAGGTTTTTCATTGTAAGCATTCATCAACTTTTTTTCCGTTGCGCTTAAATTAAGATTGTCCACATTCACCACTCTACCTAAAATTTTTAATCTATCTCTAAAAGGTGCGATCGAATCCATAGGGAAGCCTTTAACTCTCTCCACTTCATCGTTTATCATTTTCTGTCAAGAAACAAAAGAACAAATTAATCATACACAGTTATAGAGGCAAACTCTTAAGTAACATGAGGCAGAATAATGGAGTAAAAAAGGCGTAAGAGCGTATTTCAATAACTTACAGTGATGTTTTCTCGAAATTGTTCTGAAAGATCTTTAGAATATTTTTCGGATAATTTGAAGTACAAAACCACATTCATTCCTTCGCCATCATTTTCACTTTGGAAGATTGAGGCAGTATATAACGGTATCTGCATTTCAAAGAACACAAATACGTTAAGATCTTCATGAAAAAGTCCAAAATTGTGATGGATCTGTATTCCACCTTTACAGTTTTCAGCGCTTAAGATACAAGATCGTCACTAAATTTCAAGTTCAAATTTCATCCGAACAAGGAAATATGAAATTACCTGAATATTTACAACAAGAATAGAAGGGACATCCCCAGGTACATTTATTGCAGGAATTTGTACATAGCGAGCAATATGGTCAATTTTTCGCGGAGACAAAAAGAGGTCAGCACCGAGGGGATAGAAAGCAGCACCGCTTGGAGCAAATTCTTTCTTCTTATCCCTGAAAACCATGCAACATTAAATTCTATAACCACAAAAAATGGAGCTATGTTTGATAATTTAATGATAATGACCTCTACATGAGAGTCACCACCCAAACAACCGATGTTTTAAAATCCGGCTGACAAATAGATAATGAAAACCGGTTGAATCGTTGTACCAACCGCGGACAACTTAGTTCAGCCTCAATTCCCAATTCAACCGGCTGCGTCAGTTTTTAAAACATTGCTAACAGCAGGTTCAATTGCCGAAAGAGAGTTTAGTTCAAAATAACCATTTAGTGCATACCTCAAGTAATTTTTTCCTCTGACTCTGAAGGAACTTGGCTCAAGTGGTGACCAAGAACCAGGGGTTTGTTTCTCTATCAGACAAAACGGAATAGAAGAACCTGCTACTAGTTTTTGTTTGAATGCCCTGGGGGAAACTGAAACAAAAGACAAGCCAATGCTTAGTAACAAGAAAAACCACAAAAAGAACTGGTACAAAACATCTAAAAACTGTGAAGTTCATGATACAACGAGCTTAACATGAAGAGCGTTACTTTGTTGTACGCTCAGCCTGAGAAGTAAAAGTAGCTCAATAACAAGCCAACACAGTATCAATGTTTTCGACTTGCATAAAGCTGGAAAATAAAAGAAAAAATTGAAGAATAGATAAAAGCTTGAAGGCAAAAAAATATCAAGAGCACTCACGTGATGCCATGTCAGAAGGCCCTTCCCGCCACTTGAAGGACAGTTTAGAAAGCGACTTTCTCCGCGAACTCGGTGTGTCAGGACTCGATGGCCGTCTCTTCTCGACAGCAGGGGGATTAGAAGAAGAAAGGAAAGGCAGACAGTTGTTTGGCAGAATCCCACAATGATCAGGGGTTACTATTCTTTCCTCTCCATTCTCATCAGCATGACTTGCAGAAATTTCTCCTGTTAAAAACATAGTGAACTCAGCTGAAGAACTATCTGATCTCAATGCAGAAAAATATTGTTTTGCATTTGACTCGAGTGCATGTTTGGATTGGCAGTGACTTTGGCAAAATCACAGGGGTACCATGATTTTGTTGAAGCTCCAAAGTGTAGCTTTTAACAAAATCATAGTGGCTCACCGTGATTCCACCAAACGCACAATCATTTCAAACATGCACCAAGTAATTTTAAGCAATAATTGCTTCGACTAATTATAAGGCTGCAATCTTAATTCCTATTGTTGATGATAAACAGACAAAATCGACTCCTTTAGGAGATGAATCAATTTGTCATGACCCGATTTCACAACCATTCAAAGACACCGACTATCAAACATTAACGTAAAAATTAGGGTTTCTAAAAACAGGTTTGCGGCAACGATTTGGATATCAAGGTTTTGATGCCTCTGCATGCTTCCGTAGTCGAGGCCCGCATCTGCTGTATATGACCGGAGAATATTGAGGCCAGAATAACAGTATCTAACTGTGATTCTCCACAATAGCAAGGATCATGACACGAACTAAACTATAAACTCATAACATAAATCTCTGGTAAACTCATACCATGAGGCCCAAATAAATATATTTCATAAAAAAAAAATTTAAAAATACACAATCTATAATAATGCATGTAATAAAATTAAATAAATCCATCACATAACGCTCAAATAAATACATTTCATAAAAAAAAACTTCTTACCATCATAAACACTATAAAACTCATCATCACATTCAGAATCCAAGGCTGAAGTAGAATCAAACCAAGCAGCATCTGGAAAAACAGAAAATTAATTTCACTTCAATCTCAAATGAATCAAATACACATTAAATTATCATTTTCTTCCAAATTATAAATTTCAACTCAGAAAATAATAATTGCAACCAAATCAAATATAACAGCACTCATTATGAGACATCAACCTTGAATCAATCAAATACACATGAAATCATCATTTTCTTCAAAAATCATAAATTTCAACTCAAAAAAAAATATTATAACCAAATCAAATACAACATCTCTTATTAGTCATTAATAAACTACAATAATTAAAAAAAATTAGATCAAACATAAAAAAAATAAAAAATGGAAAATTGAAGTAATTAACTACCTGAAGCACGATTTGAAGCTTGTAAAGCAGAATTAGAGTGACCAAGATTAGATTCAATCTTATGAGAAGAAACTCTTTTTCGAAGAATTCTTCTTCTTTTTCTCCTATGATTATGACAACTCATCTTCTTCATTTTAACATCATCATTTACTTTAGGTTTAGAAACACAAGCACCCATTTTTCAATTTTTCCTCAAATTTTCTTCACAACCCAGTTCGTGATTTTTGTTCTAAATCACAAAAATCGAAACTTTTTTCAAAAGGGTATTCAGAAAATCAATGGGTTTTGCTTTTCATCACCAGCATCGTTCTTGGGCTGGTGAAGGGTCATTCATGGAACATAACAAAAAAACATTATATGAACAGTTTGGTTTTATTAAGGATGTGGTCCAAGGGTTGAGATTTTGACACGTGGATGTGTTGATGAGATCTATAATGAAAGATAAAAAACCTTTTCTTTTATCACTCTTGGTTTGGTTCTTAAAGTAGTGGTGTTTAAATTTTGATATTAATGCTTCAAAAAATAAAATATTGGCAAAATTTGTTTATTTTTCATTCCCTTCATTTATTTTATTTATGAGGTTTTAATGACCTTGTCTTTATCTTTTCATATTTTTGGAAAAAATATATCTTAGTTTTTAAGTAAATTGTTTTTTTTAAAAGAAAGAGTAAATTGTTTTTTGTTGACCTCCGGTTTTAAAGCAAGGGTTTGATAATCGAAGTTTGATGGAGAGATAAATAAAGTTTAAGAAAAAATTGTTATAACCATAAATTGAATTTAGACTCTTTTGAATAATTTTTAGTAGAACTCATCAAGCACTTGAGTTCAATCCATTTAATAAACTATTTGTATTTTTAAGGGACTAAACTATTTTTTTCTGTTTTGGCTAAAAAAGAAGTAAAATATTTTTTTAATGAATGGTGTCCCTGTGTATACAAATTTGTTGGCTTGAATTGTGAAAGTTATAAAAGAAAATTTACTAAAAAACGACATTTGTTGCTCAAATTGTTACGATGCATCGAACAATACAAACTTAAAATCGCTAAAATTAAAAATGATGAGCCTGGGAATAAATTCACAACACTCGAATTTATAGCATACAACAACAACGTTTTTTTAAACAAGGCAAAATGAATTATATCAACAATACAAAGTGTTCTTCATATAGGGATGGCAATTAGACTCAAGTCGAATGAATACCCGCAAAAACTACCCCCAATGAGCCAGGTAAAATTTCGTGTTCGTGGGTTTGAGGTTGGGTCAGGATAATTACCCGCAAATTTAAATAGGTAAGGGCGTGGATAGGGACACTATAGTGTCCAGGCCCACAACCCACATATAAATATTTTTATATAACATAATAAAAAACTGTAATTTCCCCTAAAACAACTGTAATTTATTTCCCCTAAAAAAAGTTCTATAATTTATATATTTTTGGTGAACAATAATTAATTAATTAGCTATTTAAACCTAAACCTAAACCTAAACCTATCGAGACACATGGACTCAAGAGTTACAAATTTATGATTTAAATTAAATCATTTTTTTTATTGTAATATGCACTTTCTTATAAGTATTTTGGATGCTTTTTATTTGGCCAAATACTATGATTTATTATGAGTTGATTTGAAAGATTTTGGATCATATTTTATTTCAATTGTGATATTTTTTTAATTTATTTTTTGTTGTCTTGTTTTTATCGTTAGTCAACTATGGATACATGTGGTTCCAAATTCGAGAATTGTTGAGTCATCTCTAAATTATTTGTTAATTGTTATTTATTTTTTTGTTTTTTTGGATGTTAAAGTGCTGGTAATGAGCACGGGTACGTGCATTTAAATGTCCATAGGACATGTGGACAAGCAGTAAAGTTGTTGACCACGAGGCTATGGACTCGGGTACGTGCATTTTTTTTTATAAATGCGGGTATAGGGACGGGCACTGCCTGCAACACACTACCCTTTGGGGGCCCATTGTCATTCCTATTAGCGCAAAATGTACTAAAGAGTGTTGTGAGCCAATAGCCAAACAAGAGAAAGAGTTAAGCCATCAACCATGATAACTGAAAGTTAAATTAACATATTTTTCCTTCAGCTACCATAGGTAACTTGACTTTATCTAAAAGATAATGAATATAAACACCCTTTTGGCTAAGTTTTCTATTATTCCTCTCTTTCTAAATTACCCAAGTTTAATATGACATGGTTTTCATGTTTATCAACGTCAATTGTCATTTAAAATTGTGCCGCATCAACATCAACTGAAATCTTAGATTAAATTTAAAAAATTAGAAAAATTGAGGGACCAAAATTGCGGATTTAAAAATGGGAGGACCAAAATCCAAAAATTGAACAAAAGAGGACCAAAATTGCAATTAAGTCTATTTATTATATTAAACTAAGTTTTATTTTTTTAATATTTCATTTTTCTTTTAATGCTTTGTTAAAATTATTTCCCTTTGAATCAACTGATTAAATTTTTTGTATGCATATATAATTCAATAAAACCCTTTAAAATAATATATAATTAAATAAACAAGGATATCTCCTTGTGGAGAGGAAAATGCAAATTCCTTTATGAAAAAAAGTATATATAATTAAGCAAACATTGACATTCCCTCATAAAAAAGTAAACATAGACATATTATATTGTCTACTTTGATTTTCACTATTACGGGTCTTTGTATTTCTTTTCTTCCTAAAAATGTGTTTTGATAGGTTGAAAAGAGAATTAAGTACAAGGTCAAAAGGTTCGAGCACCTTAGAGGAAGGTAAATATAATTGTCTTTGTGGATATTCTTAGAACTTGCAAAAGTTGTTTTTGCCTTAGATTAAAGCACTGTCTATTTATACCCGTGAGTTTAGTTCAGTCGGTAGGAATATTGCATATTATATATAGAGGCCGTGGTTCGAACCCCGGACACAATCACTTCTCCACATTTAAAATGTGTGAGCTCTAGCCACTAAACTACTTGACAAAAAAAACATCATTCATTCTAAATTTTTATTACGAAAAATACTAGATTATCGGTCTTCATTATCATATATATTTTGAGAATTTTTAGTGTACCAAAAACTTTCTCCATCTCCAATCAAGATTAAAAAGCTCACCGACGAAGCTATCAATATTTTCATGAGATTGCCACATGTAACTTTTTTAAATTAACAAGAAATTTAACCAATAAGCTAAAAAGTTCACAATAACTATTACTTATATAAAATATACTTCATAAAATACACTTAAAACAACAAGAATAAATTATACCAAAAAACAACAACAAAGAATTGTGTCAGAAAAGCAACAGCAAAACAGTGGATTGTACCTAAAAAACAACAACAAAGAAAATAAAAACTGAAAGTAACTATTTATGAAAGTCAAACTCAATGGCCCTTTAAAGGCTCAAATTCATCTATAGTTGCCTCTGAGCTAAACTGACTTGTAACATCCTTTTCAATGTAAAAAAAATGTTTGTTTCCTTCCCTTTGCCTATTAACTTACTAATAAATTAATAATATTATAATTTTAATATAACAATAATAATAATGGGATGGGCGGTGGGCCATACACCTATATGATATTTGTTTGGACTAATGGTGACAGATTTTTTTTTTTGCACTAAAAAAATTATCGTTTTTTTTGTATTAAAAAAATTATTGCTGTTGTGTCATATTTTCTTTGTTAAATGAAAAATAATATATTTTTGTGTGTTAATACTTAATCCTTCAGTTTTTAAGAGACGGGATCAAGTAACATGAAGTTTGACCGAAAAATAACTAAAATTTGAAAAAAAAAAAAAAAAGTATGCTACCTAAAATCAAATTTAGAGTTGCCAATTATAAGGGATAGCAAAATATAAAAATATAATTACTAATTAAATAATTTTATTTCCTTTCAAAAAAAATTCTATTTCTTTTGGGGTAGCCGCCCTTTGGTATACAAGCATTCACCCCTAAAAACGCCGAAAGTGATTTGGTAAATTGAGAAAAATAAATAGGCTTAAATGCACTTTTGATCCTCTATTTTAACTTAATCGGAATTTTAATCCCCTTATTTTCAAAACCACTATTTTAGTCCCCCTATTTTACATTTTTTAGGTTTATTTTAATCCCCCACCAATTTTAGTGATTTGTCGTTGTCATTAATGACGTGACGGTGACGTGGCAATGCGTGTTGGCTAATTAAGTTTCCATGTCATTAACATAAATAATTAACTACATACAAAATGTAAAAATTAATTGATTAATAATTAAAAAAACAAAAATTGAAGTAAATTATAATAAGAAAATGAACCAGGTTTGATAATATGTATACTAATTTCTAAAATCCCTAATTTCTTCAATCTCCATCTACTTTTCCTTTCTCACTCCACGCAATAATTTCTAAACTAAATGGTATAAATGTTAGCTTTATATGAAGGGACCCTTCAGAAGGGTTAAGATGACGAGAAGATTAGGAGTACATTATACTTTCAACTATGGTTGTTTGCTAGTAGTGTGTTCAAGATACCAGTATAGGGACTGTAAGTGTTAGATGTTGGAGTATTAAGAGGAAAATCAAAGAGTTATTGAAGCTTGGTTGTGTTCCAATCATTAAAATTGGTGGGAGATTAAAAAAAACCCAAAAAATGTAAAATAGGGGGACTAAAATAGTGATTTTGAAAATATGTGGATTAAAATTTCGATTAATTTAAAATAGGGGGATCAAAAGTGTATTTAAGCCAAATAAATATTTATATACTATTGTTACAAAAAAAAGATATTTACGAGTCATCACCATAACACCCCTTTAGTCAAAATCTATAAACACCATTTTGCATTTTGCATTTTGCTTGTCTAAGTGACACATGGTGGTATTGAGGTCGGCAATAAACAAAATCGATTCCAAAATACTTTTATGAGTAATGAGTAATTTGACTATTTAGTTTATGAATTAGATAACTTGAACATGGACTAAAATCGACTCTTTTGAAATACTCCATAGTTCAATTGATGTAAGCATACGTAGAAAAAGTCGGGATTCAAATCTGATCACGACATTCGAACAAATAATTTAATCAGTTGAGTTAGGATTTATGCATGTTAAAAATCAAATTTTAACCATTTATTTAATAGATTTAAGTCGTTCAACATTTGAATTTTTTTTGTCAAATGGTCTAATGACTAAAAATTAACCTCTTAAAAAAATATGTGAGTTGTTCGAAGTTTAAACTTCGACCGCTGCATATATTATACAATGTTTTCATCAAGTGAATTAAATCACATGAACACTATTTAAGCCGTTTAACCCACCTAATACCAACAAAATATCTTTCCCTTTTTTTTGTTGAGGAATCAAAATATCTTTCCCTTGAAATGTACTTTATTTATATAAAATAAAAAGTACACTATAAACTAAGTACTTTTTTCCATAGATTAAAATTTAAAAATCCTCTCAACAAAATGGAGCCTGCGTTGGCTCTTCTCCGCATAAATTAAAATAAAATAGAATTAACATTGTCATATACTAGTATTAATAAAGTTTGTTAATTATATGGATATGGATTGAGAAAGATAACAAGGAAGAAAGAAAGCGTGTGCAATTGAAAGAGTGTCCCTACACTACACTACACTACACACAGACAAACAAAACCCAGCAGCAGCATGTTGGTAGGTTCGTGACGACAGTTGTTAATGTTATTTATGTCTGTCTCACACGCTCCCTTAAATATTGCACGTCATGTCTTCTTCATCAAATCGTGCACGCACTACCACGTCACTTTTATGAATTTCAAAATATTATTTATTACTACTTGAATAAAAAAAGTTGGTAAAAACTTACTCCCTCAGTAACTTTTTACTCCCTCCGTCCCAAATTGTATGTCGTTTTGGAAAAAAAATTTGTCTCAAATTATATGTCGTTTTACAATACCAATGAAACATTAACGTTACTTTTCCTATTATATCCTTAACTATTTATTACTCTCTCTTCTTTCAATTCTTTAAATTATCTTTCCCATACCACTTATTAAGGACAATTTTGTAAAACAACTCATAATATCTCTTTTCCACACAAAATTAATTATATTTCTTAATACGTGTGAAATGCCCAAAACGTCATACAATTTGGGACGGAGGGAGTATAAGTAAATTTGACCAATTCACATTTTTTAAGGAATATGGTTTGTGTTATTTAATTTAAGTTAAATAACCTATTTTGCCCTATTAATTGTGGTGTACAGTAGTATATTTTCAAGATGTTGTTAAACGTGTGTGCATTTAAAAAATTAAAGTAAGGGTATTTCAGGTATATTATCCTTAAATATGACAAAAAAAGTCAATTTTGCTTATAATTAGTTACAACTGAAATGATTGAATTTTGCTTATATTTTGTTATGGAGGGAGTACTACTTAAAAGTGTTTAAAGATCGTTCTAAAAGTACTCGTCGACATTTTTCATTTTTTATATTTAAAAAATTACAATATTCATCGGATATTCAAGCATAAAAAAAACGAAAAAGATGGAGTTTTAACGTCAGTCTAAAATCAAGAACGATAATGATGGAGTTCAAATTTAATAACTTCAACATAATTTTTATCGGTTTAGTTAGAATTAAGATTTGATTTATTTATTTCTAAAATATTTTAAAGTTTTAGAATTTGTTTCTTTGAAAAAAGTGCGCAAGAGATATATTTTAATTAAGGAGAATGTTAAATGGTGTTTTGAAGCATTAGTTAACAAGACTTTATAATTAAAAACAAGTTTTAAGTTGTATAAAATCTTCACATCTTAGCATGAACAACAAAGGAGACATCAATATTATAATATAAACGTTAAATGAAATGACCGTAATGTTTTTTTTTATGTGTTGACCCTCCAATTTTTAGGTGAAATAACGTTCACTAATAAAACATCTAGAATGTAAAATAATTACCAAATATACGTGAGTGTACACGAGTTACACTTAAAAATAATTCTTTAAAATATCATTCTTGTTAAAATATTCAAATGTGAGTGAATATCTATAACATGTACTTAATAAAAAGTTCTCTCTTGTCAATCAACAGTTCTACCAAAATTAGTAATAAACAAAGGAGAATGTTAAACAAATCATAAAGGTCAAAAACAAAGACCAGCGAAGTGTGTATAATGAATGAGTAATGTTTTTTTTTATTTTCCACGGTAAAAAATGGAATGATTTATACAAGAGAAAATGAAAAAAAAAAAATTGAAGATATTTTGGTTTTCTCTTTGCAAAATGCCTTTTGAAGATATAATAATCAAACAGTGTTTTTTTTAAGAAACAATCCAACAGTGTTAGATACTGCACAAAGGAATATCCTATTATGCGAATGCCGACATACGAAATAGTTCCTAGTTTTTCTTTTTTAATTATAGTCAAAATATATTATTTCTCGTTGTTAACTCTCTAGTTATTAGAAGAAGCGTCCTATTAATTCCTGACGCAGTACGGAAGCAAGGATTAACAAGCGTTAAGTCTAAAAGATAAACAGACAGGTTGCAAGCAACAAACCTATCAAAATAAGGGTTTCCGGAATCCACCAGAATTTGAGAAAAGTCTCGATAATTTTATTCAATGAAAATGTGCCTCTCTAGGCTGCCAATATGTGTTTAAATACTAGAGGAAATAACAAACCCCCAAGGGCCGAAAAATATAACAAACTGAAATAAAAACGAAAAATATCAAAATAACAAAATATGCTGAAATATTAAAATCCGGTTTTGGGCTTCCAGACGACCTCGAATGGCTAAATTCACCCCTACGTCATGGCAGAGTCATGTGTCTTGTTCGTGAGCTCCGGGGCTTTCCGAAAAGGTATATTTCGAGTCATTCTGACACCGGATGTCAAATCTGCGCTATTTCGAGTGATCCTTTCTTGCGCGCCACTTCTTCTTCGATACGGGCTGCTAGTTTGCCTACATCAGTCTCTCCCACCTCTGAAGAACTCGACCCCGAGTTCTTATCTTGATAAAGGACCTCATCCGCATGGTATTCATATATGTCTGCCACATTGAAAGTATTGGAAATGTTCATATCGTCTGGAAGCGCGACCACATACGCATTATCATTGATCTTGCGAGTCACTCTAAATGGACCATACTTGCGGGGCTGTAACTTGCTGTACGTACCAACAGGAAATCTTTCTTTACGCAGGAATACCATCACATCATCTCCTGCGTTGAAAACCTTGACTCTTCGCCTTTTATCTGCAGCAATTTTATTTTTCAATCCGGTAGCTTCTAGCTTGGCCTTGACAAAATTTTTAACAGCTAAAATCTCTTCAGCCATATTTGCAGCTGCTATGCTAACGCCAAGGGCTTTAGGCAACTTAATCGAATCAACCACGTGCCTAGGGGCAGAAATGTAGACGAGTGCAAATGGTGTTTTTCCGGTAGCAGAATGCACAATGTTGTTGTAAGCAAATTCAACCTGAGGTAAGGCCAAGTCCCGCTGTTTCGGTTTGTCACCACAAACACAGCGAATCATATTCCCCAAAGTCATGTTCGTGACCTCAGTTTGTCCATCAGTTTGGGGGTGAGCGGTAGAACTTCTGTTTAGTCATGTTCCAAATAATTTCCACAGGGTGATCCAGAAATGACTGAGGAATTTGGTGTCTTTGTCGGAGGTAATAGATGTGGGAACCCCGTGAAGGCGCACAACCTCCCTGAAAAACAGTTTGGCTATGTTGGATGCATCCGCAGTTTTCTAGCATGCAATGAAATGGGACATCTTGGAGAATCGGTCCATCACTACAAACACAGAATCCACACCTCGTTGGGTTCGAGGCAGTCCCAGCACAAAATCCATAGATAGATCTTGCCAAATGTCGTTGGGAATAGGTAAAGGCATGTAAAGACCAGTGTTCTGCGACTGACCTTTAGACACTTGACAAGTGTAACATTTTTTGACTATGGTTCCAGCATCCCTTCTTAGGTGCGGCCAATAAAACCTTTCTTCCAGGCTAGCAATGGTCTTGTCTCGCCCCATGTGGCCACTAAGGCCGCCACTATGTAGGTCTCTAATTAGTTTCTCCCTTAAGGATGAGCAAAGAATGCAAAGTTGGTCCCCTTTAAAAAGGTATCCTCTCGAATATGGAAATCTGCACAGGGGCGTTCACTACATTTGGCCCATAATTCTCTGAACTCAGAATCATTCTCGTACAACTCCTTCAGACATTCAAAACCCACAACTTCTTGTGCTAAAGTGATAAGTAAAGAAGCTCTCCTACTTAAAGCATCAGCTACCTTGTTATGGGCTCCGAATTTATGCTGAATAATAAAAGGGAATTTCTGCAGGAAACTCACCCACCGAGCGTGCATCTTGTTGATTACTTTTTGACTATGAAGAAACTTCAAAGCTTGATGGTCCGTGAACAAAATGAATTCTCTATGAATCAAATAGTACTCCCACTGGCGTAGGGCTCTGAAAACGGCATAAAATTCTTGGTCATAAGTACTCCAGTTTTGGCGAGCTTCACTCAACTTCTCACTGAAGAAAGCAAATGGTTTCTTCTCTTGGGATAAAACAGCTCCTATTCCAATTCCACTAGCATCACATTCAACTTGGAAAACCTATTCAAAATCAGGAAGAGCCAACACTGGGGCGGTGCACAACTTCCTTTTTATTAATGCAAAACTCTACTCTTGCTCGGAACCCCACTTAAATTTTCCTTTTTTCAAACATTCGGTGATTGGTGCACTGATAGTGCTGAAATCTCTGATAAATCTCCTATAAAAAGTGGCCAGCCCATGGAAACTGCTCTGATACCAACTGACGCAGTACGGAAGCAAGGATTAACCAGTGTTAAGCCTAAAAGATAAACAGACAGGTTGCAAGCGACAAACCTATCAAATAAGGGTTTCCGGAATCCACCAGAATTTGATAAAAGTCTCGATAATTTTATTCACTGAAAAGGTGCCTCTCTAGGCTGCCAAGATGTGTTTAAATACTAGAGGAAATAACAAACCCCCATGGGCCAAAAAATATAACAAACTGAAATAAAAACGAAAAATATCAAAATAACAAAATATGCTGAAATATTAAAATCCGGTTTTGGGCTTCCAGGCGACCTGGAATGGCTAAATTCACCCCTACATCATGGCAAAGCCATAAGTCTTGTTCGTGAGGTCTGGGGCTTTCCGAAAAGGTATATTTCGAGTCATTCTGACACCGGATGCCAAATCTGCGCTATTTCGAGTGATACTTTCTTGCGCGCCACTTCTTCTTCGATACGGGCTGCTAGTTTGCCTACATCAATTCCAGAGAAATGCTAACAAATGCCTTTGGTGAAACACTTGTTAAGAAGTTTAAAAGAGAAAGTTTATCTTGGAAATTTTATATTCAACACCTTGAAATTTTAAAAATGGACTTTTTCTACATCAAATTTATAATTTATTTCTATTTTTGACTTTTTAACTAGTGTCTTAAGGACACTTGTTAGCATAACCCTTAATTCAAAATAGGTAAAAATAGCAAAAAATTGTTACATTTAAGAATCTAACTCGGGTTATTTTGAACGATTTATGCTTTGATGAAATTTTTTAACCACTTGACTTCAATCATTTAGTTATAGTCAAAATATATAGATTAGAAACCACTTTCAAATTAGAGAAATGATATTTGCACAACCATTTTATAACAACTTTTGAACAATTCTCTCTCCCATACTCACATTATGTGTTTACTCTCTTTCTTTCTTTTTCTCTTTCTATTGTTGTTGACTAATAAAAAAAGAAAAAAAAGTTGTCACAATTATTGTAATCAAATAGTTTTATAGATATCATTACTCTTCAAATTACAAGGAGGGCTAAGAAAGATAGAGATGATAACAACAAAGTACTCAAATAACACACAAACCAAAATTATCCTAAATTAACCAATGTAGCAAAAATGAAACACATAACCACCACCCCACCGATAACAACCCAAACAACAACCAATACAAAACATTAAACACCAACTCCTAGACACACAAGTTTTTTTTTAAAGAAGACAAACAAGTTGTCGACACTTTCTATTGGCTAAATTATTCTGGGGTCTTTTTAAGTTATTTAATTATAACAAATTGATCCTTTAAGTTTTTTTCGTATCACTTAAGTTCTTTATGTTAATTAATTGTAACAAGTCGGTCCTTTAAGTTTTTTCGGTACCAATTAAATCATTTAAGTTATTTAACCGTAACAATTTGAGGTATTTTAGATCATAAAAATGTAAGTTATTCGGGGTCAAAATATTACAATTAAATAACTTAAAGGACTTAAGCGTTACGAAAAATACTTAAAGAACTAACTTGTTACAATTAAATAACTTAAAGGACGTAAGTGGTACGAAAAAAACTTAAAGGACCAATTTGTTACAATTAAATAACTTAAAAGACTTATGGTGTAATTTAGCCCTTTCTATTAAATTTTCTACGTCTAACATTCGTTCTTAAGTTTTTTATATTTGAAGCTAACACATGTCCTTATAACATCAGTTAGTAAGATAAATGGTGTCACTTTTTATTAACTCATATCTGAGAAGATATTTTTATTCTATGTGAGGCTTGTATTTTTTTCTAACAAATTTAACTCATTCGATACACAAATCAAGTTCAGCGTATTAACTGTCAAAGTCGAATTCCAAATTACATTCAATTTGGTTTGATTCATTGTGAATCTTACATGTAAGACATATTTAAAATGCCATACTAACTTCTATTTATTTATTTATGAAAAGAAAAACTCAGGAAAATAATTCACACTTAGTGAGAACTGAGAAGTCACGTTCATGAAAGTTATTCTGCTAAATTTTGAATTTTAACGCCCAAGTTAATTGCGGATAAATAATCCATCAAGTGGGTAATCAATCCTAAATAGAACAATTTTTAGTTATATATTTTTTTTATAGCATTAACTTAGGAGTAAATAAGTTTTATGTTAGACCACTCTGGTTCTAAATGGTTCTACTGGGGTCAGTTGACATTTTTAAAAAGAATCATTATATTCTTTTCTGTAAAAAAAAAAAATAAAGTTAGACCGTGCGTAGTTGTTTGACAAAAGCAGAAATAATTTCACACTCACAGCAGTATTTTTTTCTAATCAATTGACCAAAATAAATGTTTTTTAAAAATCTTAAAGTCGATAATTAATCTCCATTAGACAATCTAGTTAAACACTGTTGGTGAGATTTCCCATCCTAGTCATGTTTTTTATAATATAGAACATAGGATCTCCCATATATAATATAGTAGAATCTAGTTGACACTTTTTATATATAGTTATCGATAAAATGTTTAACTCGATACATTATTTAAGGAATTTGTGTCGAATTTTACTCGGATCAAAGTAATATTGGTGTGTAATATGCTCATTTGTGCAATTCTTTCTTTATTATTCTGATCTAACGGGACTTTTATAATATAGGGATAAGATGTGAATGAAAAATATTACTTCATCTGGTCCTATGTATAATAGACAATTAGGTCAACAAAAATTGATGTATTTGATCCAATATTTAGACTAGATACATCAATTTTTATTGATGTAATTATCTCTTATATATATAACCGGAGTGAGTAATAAAATCGATATTGAAAACATATGTTTTTATAAAGACCAACATGGTCATGATTCAAGGTGAGCCTTGAGTAGATACCAAGTTATTGTTCGAAGAAGTATTTATCAGCAAGATCTCTCAAAAACATACAGAAAATATTATACTTTTTGTCTGGAACTCTTCCCCTCTCACCAACAATAGGTACCATGTTCCAGCAAATGAATAGGCTTTTCTAAAGGCTGGTTATCGTCCACTAAAGGTTCATTTGTTGCTTCGGGTACACTTTATAAATTATAAAAAACCCTGGAGACATTTGATACGTTGGAGCGCAAATATAAACCTATAATATCCAACATCTTTACACTTTGAACGTGTGAATTACTGAATTTCATTGTTAGTCTCTTTAAATAAAAAACAAATAAATTCTTTTTCAATCTAGTGTAACGTGAAATATGTGTGGTGAATTGGCCAATATATAGTATTGGACCCTTTTGTGTTTAAAAGTCTACTCAAGAGAATCATTAAATATTTATTGAACACAACAAGAGGAACGTACTTATGTGTCATGTTTAGTAATCACTATCCCTCCTCCTATATAAAATATTAGGTATGGCAAAATGTGTTGGGCTCGTCGGGTCGGTCCGTTTAATCCGTCTATTTTGGCGGAGTGAGTTGAGATTTTGAATCTGCCATTAGTAGGGTGCCCGCCCCGCATAACCCACTAAAAAAGGGGCGGTGTCGGGGCGGGCGGGTTGGCCCGTCGGGCTTAAACAACAATAAAAAAATAAAAAACTCAGTCCCGTTGTAAATTGTTCATCGTCAACATCCAACCCAACATCAAACACCGTTGTTAATTTGGATTGAAGACTACTTATTGTTATCGATTACTATTTATTTTTTTTTGTTGGTGTGGATTTAGACATTGAATCCAAGTTTTGTTTTTGTTGGATTTGAGTATTTCCTTATGGTTTTCTTCTTGTTGGTTTAATTTTTGTTGATGTGGATTTAAACATAGAATCCAAGTTTTGTTTGAGCAGTTGGATTTGAGACTATTTCATTAAGGTTTTATGGTGTCCTTGCTGCTTTAATGGATCATGGATGTTTGACGTTTAGTTTTATATTTTAATTCTTTGAATAGTCTTTAATTTTATGTTATTTTTACACGTTTTTGCAAATTTATCAATTATTTTCTAAAAAAAAAGTTGATGGGGCACCCCGCTAATCCACAACGAAACGGGACGGAACGAGTTTTTCAATCCACCATCACTAGTTGACCCGCCCCGCTCCGCCCATTTTTTGGCGGGTTAATGACGGGGCGGGGCGGAACGGGCGGGTTGGACCGCTTTGCCATCCTAGTAAATATATTTCAGTTATTTCAAATATACTCCATATTAATTTATTAAACTAAAAAAGTTCTTGAATAATCCAATTTTTTATTACACAATCCTTATTAACATAACTAAATAATTGTTTTTTTCCTTCTTTCTTTTGTAATTTTTTTTTGTCAAATTTATTTGATTTATATTTTTTTATGAACTACGTGGATAAAGATAAAGAAGAGTAATATATATCTATGGCAAGGAATGTGATATGCGGAGGACCGAAAGTAGGAGAGTACTCCTTGTCTCTCCACATTGATCGACATCCCTTGATGGTCCCAATATCTAGTACTCTAACAGAGAACAAGACACCAAACATCATGTATGTGCATTGTCTCTGAAACTAAAACTCCATATACTATTACGAGCTTGAAGTTGGAGTGTCAATGTAGGAATCCATTTTGGACTCAACTTTGGATTTTGGACAAAGCATTAACGTTGTATGTGAGAATTTAATTATTACAAGGAAACACAACAAAGCAAGGTATACAGCTCGACATTGACACCAACACCTCCAAATCTAGTACCAAGGTCAAATTTGCATGAAAAAGTCCATGATTTATCGGAAGTTAGTATTCGATTGAACAAACATATCGAAGCATAAATTTCGATCAACATTTTCATTGCTAAAATCTGTAGGAACTAAGTTTCAATGAACATGTTTCCGAGGTTGAGCAACGGGGCAAACAACATTCATAATTGTTTTAGAAGATTTCTCTTTAGACTTTAAAGTCTGTTATCACACCTGGAAATGACCTTTAGTACTCCAACTATAGTTCGCTGTTTAATTTTCTCTTTTGAAGTGAAATGGTAGGTAACTACTGTTTGGAGTATTTTAGTCATTTTCAAGTGTGTGATAGCAAATCATTTAGTGTAAACAACAATCTTCATTGTTCCAACGTAGTATTTGAAGCCCACATTATGGAATACCCAATTTTTATTGAAATTGTCTAATTGGAAACAAATGCCATGTAATTGGGTTTAGAGTTGTTATTGAGACCTCCCACAAAATAAAGATGTATCAATTCAAGGAATATCCATCAAAGATCTTTTACGTGGACGTCTAAGACTCCGGATGAAAATACATGAATTGATATTATCTCTATTTCTCAAACGAAATGAAGAAATTCATTTAGAGAGAACATACATACAAAATAGATAGTGAATAACACTTGATGGTGGGCGGGTAAACCCCATCAATCATTAAACTTTTTTTATTTTCTTTTTAAAATTAATTTTTGGCTTCCCCGTCAAAATGGAGCTCTCTGTTTCTTTTGAGAAATAAAGATGATCATAACCAAACTTTAGATTTTCAAAATGAGAGTTAGAATCCTTTTTTTTAATGTTTTGGATTGTATAAAAAGGATTTGGACTCATTTAATGCCACAATTTTACATTTATATTTTTAAAACTATAGTAATTGAGCAAATAGAGGCAACAAAAAATGGAGAAGATCTTAACCCTCAAAATGATTGGTGTCTGAATCACCTGAACACTAATCTTCGAAAAATGTAATTTGATGGAATAACAATAGTTTAAAGATTATCTATCACTTGTTTAGCATGCTTGGTGGGTAAATATCTTAGTTTTCCTTAGGATGCTTACTTAGCGATTCAACTGTTTTGTTTAGCCGATTTGACTTTGTGGTTCCTTTGTGTTACTTTTGTTTGTTACGATTCCATGCACACATTATACTAATTTCATTTTGACTTCTTAAAAAAAACTAAATTAGAGAACTAAAAGTTTAAGGACAATTTTTTGGTTTTATTCTTATAATTGTTACTTTTTTTTATTGGTTTGTATTTTTTTCTGCTAAAACAAAACGATTTGTTACACTCCTACATGAATACCGTAAATTCTGAAGTACCAAGTTCAATTTCTATTGATAAAAAAAAGTTGATTTGATAAGATAATGTTGGACCGTAAATAATTACTTGTTTTTAAATTGCGTAAACGTAAAAAAAAACTTGTTGAACATCAAAGTACCGGTGAAATCCGAATGACCTAATGACTCACATTTCAAATTTGTCATTTGAAATTGATATTTTTTTTAGACTATATAGTTGAAGTAAAGACTATATAGTTATTCTGAAATTTCATGTACATGTACATGTATATTTCAAAAAACAAAATGTACATGTACGTATGTACGTGTAGTTTAAGTAACAAGCTCTTTTAAGAACGTGAACGAAAAAAAGAAGCATGCGTTTCCTTTTCACCAATGCTATTCATAAGAATTGAATACTTAACCATGCATGCAATTCATCCTCTTTTTTTTTTGTTGTAAGAACAAAAATCAAAATCAAAAGCAGAATAAAAGCAAAATGCAGGAATTAAAAAAAAACTCATGCTATCCTAGTGATAAAACCAAATTTTTATGTGACATGTAGTTGATATGAGTTTCAGTATACTTATGATCATCCAACACTTACTCCCTCCATTTGTTTAAGATTTTTAAACATAATTTTTTACTTTTCATTGTGTTTTAAAGTTTTCTAAAAAAACATTTTGTTAAAAAAATACTTTCTATGCTGAAAAATGAAATAGCTACTCTGATTAGCTTTTGAAGATTTTTTTTAATAGAAGAAAGAGGAAAACATAGTTTATGTGGTTTATTATTTTTCGGGTATATTAATAAAAAGAGTAAATTACACTTTCTTACTTTAAAAGATGTTTGAATCACACTTTTTTTCTATCTTATATTAAAATATACACTCATCTCTCCTCTAATGCAAAACATATTAGAAAACATTTCACTCCCCTCCCATAGGCCTGAAAGAAACTTAAATTATACTTCTATGATCACTTATGTTAAAATACACGGTTCTCTCCCTTTATATTTTTTTATTTTTAATAATATAGCAAAAAAAATCTAATACACTCCGAAGTAAAATAGTATTATGGATTCATTTTAATATAATCAAAATTTAAATGAATATTTTTCTCTATTTTTTATTCACAATTTCATTAACATCTAGTTTTAAACCATATTATAAAAAAATTCAAAAAACAAAACTCTATTATAAAATATAAAACAACACAAAATAAAATTAAATGAGTGTAAAATTATTAAAGTTGATAAAATATGGTTATTTAAAAGTAAATTTTATATTCAAATTATAAAATTAATAACATAATATTAAATTTAATTATCATTGACATTTAAATTATAAAGAAAATAATTTATTTTTCTTTAACTGTGGTTCAAAGTTTATAGATATCGTAAAAATATTTAATTATTAAGGGAGGGGCTGTGATTCAAGCATCTCATAAGAGGAGAATGTAGTGTAATTCAAGTTTCTCTTAACAGAGGAGAATGTAATTTACTATAATAAAAACTACTCCCTTGTTTTATTATAAGTCACTTTGAAAAAAATGTTTTAGTTTTATCATAAGTCATTTTACAATACCAATCTATCATTAATGATTTTTTCCAATCATGTCCTTGATCATTTATTACTCTCTTTTTTTAATTATTTTAATGTCTTTTTCCCGTATCATTAATAAAAGATGAACTTGTAAAAGCAGTCATAATTTCTCTCTTTTAGTACAAAATTAACAACTTTTCTTAATGTGTGAAAATGTCAAAACGTCTTATAATAAATTACGGAAGGAGTATTCCATATATTCTACGAGAATATAATTAATTGTCACTGTCAAATAATTTTACACATACAACAATGATGTATTGTCACATCACTAATAAATATGAAAAACATACTAGTTCTCATATTTATTAATTGATGTGACAACACATAATTGAATGCATATGTAACATAACTTTACACTGTCACTGTATAATATTTAAACTCATTCTGCAATGTAAATATTTTAACAAGTTTTTTCTCATTTAGTATTAAATTGAGTAAGCCACTAAAAACATATCTAACCTTATTCTTAATTAATACTACATACAAGAATTTAATTAACATGCATCATTGTGAGTGTCAAATTTTTTACACATACAACCAATGATGTGTTGTCACTTAAGTAATGAATATAAAAAAAATATACGAGTAGAAACAATATCACAAAACATCACAATAGCTCTTCCTTCATGGCAATGATTTAGATGTCTACAAATTACCATCGTTGAATTGAGTTTGAACTAATGGTTCAAATTAAATAAGTTGGAAAAACGCAAATTGTTGACATATAGTTGAACCATTATTAAAACCCACTTTTCCTATCACTTTTCTAACAAAAAAAACTAAAAAACATCCTTTCACTCTTCAACATCAAGATAAATCTGTCTCCACCACCAACCTACTGAAAACGATAGGCTGATGAAGTCATGTACTGAAAATGAATCGAAATAATAAAATTTATTAGTTCGTCTAACATTGATTGTTTCAATCTCAAATTGGTAATTTAATTATAATAAAAGATTTAACAAATGGGGATATGAAAAGTATATGTTCAAGTTTAACAGAAAATAAGAATAAGTATAGATGGTTTTTAAAAATAACATAGATTAATCAAAATTATTAGATTCAATTGAAAAGCTAATGTCGGTAGTCAATTAATGTTTAAAACCATTTTATATAAGATAAATATACAAAAAAACATTAAGAACAAATAATTTTGAATAAAACTAGGATTATAATTGCATTGGAATAGAGTTTCACAATGTTTCACAATTACATAGTTCAAACAACTCAAATTAAAATCATCTAAAAACCTAATCAAAGAAAACTAATTAGACACGATTAAAGAAATAAACAACATAGTAAAGAAAATAAATCCACATGGTTCCACATAGCCCCTCAATTTCCTTTCAATTGGTGTTGTTCTTGTTTCCTAATTCCATGTGCCGTTGCTGTTTCTTATCTCCAAAACCGCGATACTCCAAAACGTGGCTTCTGTACCAAAACGTGATCCTTCTTTTGAAAATTGTTTTTGACACTTCATAGAAAGCTAAGAAACATCAATAATTTACGTTTTTAACCTCATTGGTAGTTAACTGCCGATGGGATCCGGTGGCATCTAACTGCCGATGGAAAGGAAACCAGCGGCAGTTAGCTACTGTTGCCATGTTTTGACTATATTTTCCAAAATTTCACATTTTTTCATCTTAATGTGAACAAAAACAATAAAATGAGTGAACAAAAACGATAAAATGACATGCGATTAAAGTGAAAAAAGCTAAAAACAACAAAAAAAGTAATTAGATTTGACACATAACTTATTTATGAATTTTTTTTTGTTTTTAAGAGGAGTAGTGAGGTTGGAGAAGGTTGTCACAACATTGTATGTTTGAATACCTTCTCCAACATCACCACGCATCTTAAAAATTGCTTACGCCTCTATATTCAAAACAAAAAAATAACACCATAAGAAGTAGAAAGTGTTTATGTTGATGGTTTTTTGTTTAATTTTTAAGAGGAGGTTCGAACACCTTCACTCCCATCCTCACGCATCTTATAAACGGTAGATGCGTTGAGTATAGATTGTGAAAGCAACACTGCCTATTTATAGAACTTTTTGTGGGTTTTGGACCACAGAAAGTGTAGGTGGAACCCCATCCGCACAAAATAAAGTGCATCGACAGCTAACTGTCGCTGGTTTCCTTTCAATCGGCAGTTAGCTGCCGTCGGATTCCATCGGCAGTTAACTAGCGATGGGGTTAAAAACATAAATTACTGGTGTTTCTTAACTTTCTATGAAGTGTCAAAAGCAATCTTCCCTTCTTTTCCTGGCGGCTCCATTTCTTTCTTTTTTCTCACAGGTCAAAGGCCCAATTGGTTTATTAATTCCTACACCCCATGCTACATGTGTGGTCACCTTTTCTTTTGTTCCAACTTGTAATCCTTTTCTTTGAACAATCACATTAGTTTATACAACTATGTTTTTGTTTTATTCTCTTTACTGACCACTGATTGACTAATAGTAGTAATAATGCACTACTTGACTCAATAAATAAAAAACTGCAATTTATTTCAAACGACTCTAAATAAATACTAAACTAATAAAAAATAGATAAAAACTTAATTAGAAAGACTCTAAAAATATGATATGACAACTGTCATTACAACCCTAAACTTGAATTGTTACTTACTTTAAGATTTTTGAGGTTATAACAAGGCTTAAGTGAAAGTGGGATAATTTTTGGGAAAGTATGTTTAATTAAAAGAAATGGAGTTAAACATAACCTAGATTGTTGGAGAATGAAAACTTTGTTAACCCAATTACCTCCAAAATCAACTCAAGAGTACTAGAGAACTAGTTTTGAGACATTTTTATATGATGATTGCCTCAATTTTTTTTTCTACACACTTTGTTGTTTATTTATATATTTTTTTAGCTTAATTGGATATTTGGTCCCTTAATTAATTTTGAAGTTTCGTTTTGATCCCTTAATTAATAAAAGTTACATTTTTTTCCCTGAAATATGCTTCCGTCAGCCAATTTGGTCCCTCACCGTTAATTTTAACTCAAAATGTCTAAGGTGGACCAACATTGTAGGTGGTCCACCGTAAACTTTATTGATTTATTTAATTTTATCCCTTTGATCATTTTGAAACAAAATAGACCATTGGATCATGTAAGATCATTAAATCAAATAATGAACCACCAACACATGATTTTTCTTTCCTTTTCTTCATCTTCTTCCTTCAATTTCTTCTTCCATCTTCATCACCTTCAATCACTTTCAAACCCCAAAAAAAAAAAAACTTAAATTTATTTTTCAATCTTCATCGCTTCTTCTCCCAAAACCCATAAATCTTCAAATTATTTAATCTTTAACTTAAAAATTCATAAATTCATCAACTCAAAAACAACATTAACACGTAATCTCATCCCTACACCACCATCATAACCAACAACAAATTAATTCTTCATATTTCTTCATCAATCATACCTAGAAAAAGAAAAATAAATTAATCAAACACGGCAAAAAAATTATGTTAGAAATAAACACTTTGTAATATTAATTAACTTGTTGAAGCAACTCGATCATCAACCTCTTTGTTCTTCTCTCCATTCTTCTCTAACATCAACCACCACTTCTCTCTTTCTCTCACAACCTTCACCTTCAACATCACTATCAAAATCTTCAACACCCAGAACCCAAAACCCCTTAATTTTTCAACTGTCTTCTCAAAATTCCAAACCTTGACCCTCCTCTTTAAAACCCAGAACCCAAATCTCCTCAATTTTGTAACCTATTCGTAAATTTTCCTCTTTTGTTATTGTTATTGTTACTGCATCAACTTTTCTCTTTCTGGGTTGTTGTCAAAATGGATTTAACAAACCAATAACATCACCTTATTTAGTTATTTCCTTTGAGGAAAAAATATTGGATGAAAAAAATGATTTTGGAGAATTTTTGGGAAGTAAACCAGATCATGTTGAATCTGTTTTGCATTTGAAGATGAAAGAGAGAATTCGAGTTTGTTCATAGTTTCAAGAAACTTAAAACCGATGATGATGAAACATGAGAAGTTTTGAGAACTGAGGTTTTGTAGCTGCAATGAGAATTTGAAGTTGATTAAGGGAAAGTTATATGTGTTGTTGCGGTTTGAATGTGATTAAGCTTGGGAATTTTGAGTTTTTTATTTTTCTGGTTGAATGTGTACGAAGATGGAAGAAGAAATTGAAGGAAGAAGATGAAGAAAAGGAAAGAAAAATCATGTGTTGGTGGTTCATTATTAGATTTAATGTTCTTACATGATCCAATGATCTATTTTCTTTCAATATGATCAAAGGGCTAAAATTAAATAAATTAATAAAGTCTACGGCGAACCACCTACAATGTCGGTCCACCTTAGACATTTTGAGTTAAAATTAATAGTGAAGGACCAAATTGACTGACGAAAGCATATTTAAGGGACCAAAATGTAACTTTTTATTAATTAAGAGATCAAAACGAAACTTTGAAATTAACTAAGGGACCAAATGTCCAATCAAACCTTTTTTTTAAGAGATGAAATTTTTAAACCTCTTGAGTTCTATAGTAATCCTACCCCAAACTTTAATGTTGCTAGTTCAAACAGCAATCCCAAACTTAAAATTTAGCACACAACCTGCATAGCTTAACTCCAACACAAAATTTCAAGGAGACTTCAATTAAAAGTTTTTTTTTTATTTGATTTTTTTTTTGTAAAAGTGCACAAGAGATATATTTGAATTAAAAGCACAAAGGCCGGTGAAACACAAGAATCAACTTCAATAAAAAGAGAGAGAAAATGCATAACCGAGGAGCAAGTTTTTAAGTCCTTAAAAGACTCCACATCTCAACATAAACGATAAATGAGACTTCAATATTATAATGAAAACTTTAAATGAAACGACTATATATATTTTTTTTTATGATAACCCTCTAGTTTTTAGATAAAGTAACGATTTCTAATAAATTATCTAGAGTGTACAATTGTTACCAAATATATACGAGTGTACACTTAAAATAACATTCTTGTTAAAATATTCAAATGTAAAGTTATTTTGAACCTTGAATCTACCATCATTAAACTCATCTAAGAAAGAGATTAATAATCCATAATATCTTATTTGAGAGATAAAACCAAATTATGTAAATAAGTCCTTTTTTCCCCTGCTGTAGTGCAGCCTTTACCGGTCATTTTATCCTTAACTCAACAGAACACAACTGCTTTCTCCCTACGGTCGTGTTCCTTCTCTTTCACTCTCTTCCAACAATTTCAATTTTTCCTCTTTCTAATCCAACCAAAATTTCACACTCACAAAACCAAAACCAAAACCAAAAAAACACCTTTCATTTCACAACAACAAACAATGTCTGTTTTGTCCCCTCCAACACACTCACCACTTCTTCTCAACACCAAAACCAATCATCTTTCTTCTTCTTCTTCACCTTCTTCTCTTCTTCCTCTTCTTACCTTTTCCTCCAAACCCTCTTCTTCACTCACCCTCTTCTCTTCTTCAAGTAAGTTCATCATCTCTCATCTCGTAACACCGACACTTCTGATTAAAAACATGTCCAGTGTCCCACACTTGTCGGACACTTGTCAGCGTGCGACACAGACACATATAATTACATTTAATTATGTTATTTTATCCAATAATTATGGGTATCGACATGTTAGTTGTATGTGTCAATGCTTCATTGTTCATCATTGTTGTTTTTTTTACCACATAATAAATTTTGAAGGAAAAAAAATCAGTTTTTTAATGATTTTTTGTGGTTTTAAAATGATGGGTTTTTTGTGTTTGTTGAATATTTTGCAGAATCAGGAAATGGGTTGGCGAGTGAAGAGAAAAAAATCTTACTTGAACGGTATGGTTATGATGTTGATGCTGATGACTACTTTTCTCAATCTTCTCCAAAGGTTTTAATTATTTTTCTGTGCTTGTGAATTTTTATGTATGTTGATTATAGCTTTTTGAGCTGTGTTTGAATTGAGTTTCTGCTTAACTTTTCAGTTTGATTAGGTTTATGTTGTCGAATTACAAAGAAGTGCGTATAAGATTGAAGTTTAGAATTAGATAGAGTTTTTGATAAAAGTGAAATGCAATAGCTAATTTTAATTTATACAAGACAGTGTTATTTTAAAAATACAGTATGATGATTTTAAGGATTTAACTCAGATGCACTATCAATGTCAATCTTTTTTACTATGTCAATCAATCATAATCGTCGGATCATTAAAAATGTTTGACTCGAATCATTATTACTTCTTAAATCACACATATGATTGGTTGCGGTTTATTGACATTTTGTTTTGTGAATTTTGTTGTGTTTTTCTTTTTGATGTGGATGCAACTGTTTAGTCCAAGAGGAAAAAAGATCAACAAAAGACAAGAGGAGGGAAACAAGTGCAGGATCCACCCGAGGAAACTAAGCCTCCTCGTACTACTCATAAATTGCTCCAGGTAATCTCGTTTGAAGACTTGGAACTGCTAATGATCAGGAAAATAAGGATATATTTTGTGTCTGTGTGGATGGATTGCTGTGAGGTTGCTTAAACTTTGTCAAAAAATTGTGAAAGTGATGCATTCCGATCCGAGGGAAGCGTGCCTTACTTTTTAGAGGAGCTCAGTCTATGAAGATCTGACATGGACACTGTACACGACACTAACACGTAGACACGATAATAACTTAAGGAAATGAAAGTGATTGAATGTAACCATATGTCTCATTGTCCAACCCTGACACATGTCAGACACCAAACACGTCTTCAATCTGAAGTGTCACTGCTACATTGAGCTTAGTTTTTCTGTTCTTGTCTTGCAAATGTCATTTAGGATGGCTGCATTTTATGTGCACGATGAATTGCCAATATGTCTATAAGTTTAATAAGTTTATAACACTCCCCTTTGTTTATGAGCTTCATATTTTCCTTGCCCAACATGTGGTTTTCTTGATTTTCAAATTGAGACAAAGTAGTTTTTTGAGGCTGTGAAGTAGAAATATCTGGTCATTTACTAGATGGAGATGAAAGAGATGGAATTGAATTTGATGATTTTATGGATGCACTTTTAGACCTTTGTTTTTTCTTTTGTGAACTTAGGTTATATTTGAATGAATGGAAACTTATACACTTTTCCAAATAATGTGATGAAAACTTTACTCTGCTTCGTCATAATAAAATATCTAAACAATGGTAGTGTAATATTGTTCAATTTAATCCATCATAAACTATGGCTTTCTGACAGTTAATATTTAAGGCTGCCACATATATTTTAGTTGTAGACTAATCTTTGGAATTTTTTATCATCTTATGATTTTTACCACCCCTTGCGTCAAGGCATGATCACCTTTGAGGGTTTACCATCTTGATTTGGCACATGTTTGGATGCATGGCTGTAAATGTTTTCTCGCGTCCCTATGCTATCTCACCATGAACTTATAGAAGGAACAAAACCAAGCTCCCACGTCGACGTGGCTTTTGACTGTAATTTTTGTGAACGAGCCGCAGGACTAAACATATACTTACTGGCTTTGAATTTTATAGAAATTTGTTTTTGGACACAATGAACTTATGTCTGACATTTATTTCCAATGACCACTTAGGTTATTGGAGGAACAGCTCGAAGAACAAAGCTGCTCTCACCAAAGAGCATGGATGTACGTCCCATGATGGAGGTTGTGAAAGGTGCAGCCTTTGATATATTACAGGTACCGGCTACAATTTACAAATGTGTTATCTCCTATGTTACTTATGCCTGGTTTGGATAAACAACTTAATTAAACACTCATATCATAAACAATTGCCATATAAGTGTTTATGTATAAGCTACTTTTTTAACAAAAGATAAATTGAAGTCAAATTATTTTCATATAAACTATAAACTGTTATCATAAGCTACCCTGGAGAGCTGATGCAAGTAAACTGAAAACAACTTATGGCCATGTTATGAGCTGTTTCCATAAGCTCTCATAAACAGCCTCACAATCACTTATGTCAGTATATAAGTTCAAATAAGTCAATCCAAATAGTCTCTTAGTACACTTGTTTGTTTATGAACTATAGATATTGAGTTTCATCTAGTTTGTACTATTTCCTTTCTGCAACTTTGTTGTTCATAGTACTAATTTTATTTTATAATGCCAAGGCGGCTGGTGGCTCTCCTGCATCATTGAGACCTGGACGCTGGTTAGACTTGTATAGCGGTACCGGTTCTGTCGGAATTGAAGCACTTAGCCGTGGTTGCTCTGAGGTATTAATGTTTTCAATGAGCAGTTTGCAATCACTAACCTATGGATTGTGAGTTTTGCTTAAAATGGTTATCATTGGTTATATTATATGAGCTCTCTGTTAAAAAATGGAGTTAATAGATTTTCATCAAGTTTAAGGAGATTTGCACAAAAAGATTTTCAATAATTTGTTTTTAAATTTTCTCATGTATAATGCACTTTTTTGCCTAATGTCTTTTGATTATGTGATTTTTAACAAAAGCCAACATTTCAGGTACATTTTGTTGAGATGGATCCTTGGGTTGTATCAGATGTTTTACGTCCAAACTTAGAGGTCACTGGATTCATTGATGATTCAGTCATACACACTGTCCGCGTTGAGAAATTCTTCGAACGTGCAGAGCAATTTGTAGGCATGTACATCTCTTTTCCTTTCAACTTCATTGCACATCCACATTGCATCTATAGTCCACAACCGTAATTCGAGTAGACTCTTCTGGAATAAGGATTGTGGTTACATAATGATTTAAAACTTCCTCTTTACAGGTCCAAATTTAGAAACATTTATGGTTTGAAACCAGTGTTGTTAATCGCTTATCATGAATATTAGTGGTTTGTTCAAACTGTGGTATGCAACAGTGCTATAGCTGCTATTTGACAATACTTTGTACTAAATAGCGTATCAGAGTAATGGCGATTTGTTCAAACTTCACTACACTGTAGCGCTATAACATTATAGCCTCTATTTGGCAACACTACTTGAAATACGAAATGCTCTAAGTATTGCTGAACAGAGGAATTATTAGAAAAGGTTTCGGAAGAAGCACTTTTATGGATGTTTTTATGCAGCTAATAAGAATCTTGGTCAAGGAAATGCAATGAATATTTCAAGGTTCTGTATGAGTCTCTTGCGAGTATGCAAGACTACCTATTGATCCAACCTTATAGACAAAAGAGATCATGATAAGAAAATTGTTTGGTATGGCTCATGTTTTACTGATAAGTGGACAGGTTGCTTGAGCCGGCGAGAGGGGCTTCCTCCCTGCGGCGCGATTTAGGAGTAATCTTGTAAACTGGACTGTAGTATTTAAACACAAGCTGTAATCTGTAACCCTAGGCTTGAATAATAGAAAGGAACTGTAGCCACTTAGTCAGAGATGTAGGCACAATTGGCCAAGCTCCGTGATCAAATATTGAAGATTCTCTGTTTGCATTTTTCGTATGTTTTCTTTTGAATCAGAGTTGCTGTCCTGACAAAAATTATCAAGGAAATTTCTGCATTTTTAAATTTGAGTTGTTCACATGCAGGAAACAGTGGCACATTTGATTACATTAGTGTCACCCCTCCATATGCCGAAGTCGATTATGCGGTTCTGATGAGGCTGATTTCAGAATCACCCTTTGTTGGCGAGGACACTTTTATTGTATGTATTATTTTCTTACTTTCTTATTCATGGTCTAAATAGTTTTCTGGTTACTAATTTTACATAGAACTCTCATGTTTTTATCTAGGTAGTTGAGTATCCTTCGAAAACCGACATGCTGGAATCTTGCGGGTGCCTTGTCAAGGTAATTCCAGTAATCAATAGTAATTTGTTTGAAATTTTGCAAAACATGCAAAGTTTTGTGGATTCTTGTTGCACCACATATGTCAAGTTATCTCTGTAGTCAATAGCAGTGGTGGTTGCTGCAATTGCGGCAGTGCGTGGCAAAGCGGAGGTCAGACGCTACACATAGAGCCGTGGCAGAGCAGATCTGTGTTGCGGTCGTAGGGCTGCTCATGGTGGCAAAATCTCCGAGGAAAAAAAAAATAAAAAAATGTCCTTTGATTTTATCCGCTTAGGGTTATATTTTTGGACCTTTAGTCTTTTTGAACCGTTTAGGGTTTCTGACTTCCATGACCTCTCCTCACTTCTCTTTTGCGTCCTCTCCTCTCCACTGCTAGACTGCAACCATCGAGTTTTATTAGAATTCTTTTGACTTACTATTATGAATTTAATATACTTTAGTTTGATGATATGTTCCCAGTTTGAGTTCTGTAAGTGTTTGTTTTGAACTACAGATAACTGATAGGCGGTTTGGCCGGACACTCTTGGCAATTTATGGACCAACATGGGCTCAAAAGAAGAGAAAATCAAACATTCAAAAAACACAATTGACGTGAAGTCTGATAAACTTGCTGTTGGAATGTTCAAAATGTTACATGAGTTGGCATGATTCACTCGTGATAAAGCAAAGTCATTAAACTAATTATTCATTTGATTAGTTAACACTTAAAATGCTTGTGTCCAATGTTTAAAAAACCGGACCGAGCAGTTGGTCCAACTAGAAACCGGCCATTTTGCTGGTTGGTTTGATCGTAATTATATTGCAGCCTGGTTGACCTGTATTGCAACAGTTGAACCACAGTAGGTTAAATCGTTTTTTTTTGTCGCAATTTCTCATTATTTTTTTTACGTTCTAACTAATTCATCATCCTATTGAACTATGATCCAAAGATCTCACCGATTCAATTTCTAGCCTGGCCATTAAAACATTGTGTCCACAGAATGGTACCTCATGTGTAGATACTATAACTAGGTGTATAGTATTAATATATCACTAGTTGAATCTATGCTTAAGCTCTACCATTTTTATCTCTGAAAAGAAGCATAGATTATCAAAAGACATTTATGGTGCATCACGCTATCTTTAGATTGCTATCAGTGTTTTATTAAATAATAATATATTTATATTAATTTCTTTTTTGAGAAAATATATATTTATATTAATCTAACAACTTTAATTTATGATGTATTGATAATAACAAAGAATTGATATGTATCACAAATTGAATTAAAGTTGATTAGGACAATCATCATACACAATCAAATTCGTGTTTCTACAACTACAAAGATTAGCCAGCACATATATTAGCACTCTCTTGATGACGGACTCCAAATCAATACACACCTCAACCGATTTGAATCTTTGATCAAAAACCAGCCGTAACTATATCAAGACCTTTGGAATAACCACCGAGCAATTCACAATTAGTATTAGTCCTCCACATCCCTTTAACCGGATCCTAACCAATCTAAACCTGCTGCCTATGCCTACAACTAATAATATAACATGCAGCCTGTGCCATACGATAATCCTTCAATCTGCGCGACACTTAATGGATCTATAATCAAATTGAGCATAGTTAGACCACACTATCACCAAAGTGCTTTTGCTTTCACTATATCATCTTCCATATTAACTCTATCATATTTTCCTTTCGTTACTTTGCACCATAACACGCAGCTCCCAAACCATCATCTTCATAATAATGCACGACTCATTCATAACACCAATATTACGCAACTCCAAACCTGTATTCTCACGGGTTGTGTGGGGTTGATTACTATATTTAAGTAAGCAATAAACAAATTGTTCAATGATATATATAATTGAAAATATAAGAAACAAACAAAAAAGGTTTGAAATTTCCATACTTTATATCTAGAAGGACCCGTGCTTTTTAAGATAGTTTGAAATTTCTAAAAGCTTGACATATATCCAAAATAGTTCCCGTAAAAAATTTGTTTTTTACCTAAAATAGTTTGTATTTATATTTAAATTGTAACACAATTTGCAATAACTATTATATGATTGATAGACAAACGTTTGTACTATAAATTGTAACACATTATTTGAAATTAATTCAATTTTGGCATAAAAATGCTATCGCAACTTGAAAATATGTTCCTTGAGATATTTCTACAAAAGATACTGCATGGCTACGAACAAATATGAAATATGCGAGACTCTTGTCGTTAACATGCCACCTTCTCAATGTCATAGCATTACCAACACCTATTTTATGGACAAAATTAAATGAGCCGGTCGATGATCCGTCAATAATAGTAGATTACTGACATATTATGTACTTTAGTGGTAGAAGTAGGCCGCCACTAAATCATGATTTCTTGTTGTGATCAAGTTTTGTATTATTTTTTTGATTGAATACATTTGTTGGTCTTTGAATTCGGAAAAAAGTGATTTTTATGTACATAAATACTTTGAAGATTATTTTTTAGAGATTTTTTAAAAAAGGAATAAAATATGGTTGAAAAAACATTCAAGTTGAAAATTATGCATGCTAAAATGTTTTTTTTTTATTAATATGCTTGAAAATAATAGACACCAAAGTATATTTTTTTATTATTTCTTCTATTAGAAATAATTTTCTCAAAAAGCTAATCAAAATACTTTGAACATAAAATTATTTTTAATGAAATAATTTTTGAGAAAAGTTTAAAATATAACATAAACATCAAAAATGATTTTTAAAAAATCTTAAATAAATGGAGGGAGTAGTGTTGGGTGGATTATGATGTATACCGAAAATATATCAACTACATGTCACATGTAAATTTGGTTTTATCATTAGGATAGCGTGAGTTTTTCTTCATGCTTTTTGCTTTTATTCTGCTTTTGATTTTTGTTCGTAAAAAAAGGAGGATGAAATGCATACATGGTCAAAGATTCAATTCTTATAACTAGCATTGGTGAAAAGGAAAAGTATGCTTCCTTTTTTCATTCACGTTCATAAGATTCAATTCTTATGACTAGCTTGGTACATGTACATGAAAATTCAGAGTAACTATATAGTCTTTAAATCAAAACGGTTGGAAGGATATTTAAATGACTTCTTAACATATCAATTTCAAATGAGAAATTGAGATGTGAGTGGTTATGTCATTCAGGTTTCACTAGTTACATTTACTCAGCTAAAAAACAAGTAATTATTTATGGTCCCACATTATCATCATATCAAATCAACTTCTTTTTTTATCAATAAAAACTGAACTTGGTACGTTAGAATTTACAATACACATAGGACTGTAACAAGTCGTTTTGCTTAGTCCTTCAAAAAAAAAAAAGTCGTTTTGCTTAGTTTGATTCAATTTAGGTACCATTTGACCTGACTTTTTTTTATTTCTCTATAATTTTAAGGAGAAGGTAGGCCAAACACAATATCTATTAAGTACTTGCTAAAAAAAATATTTTTTTATAATACATAAAATTGAATGGAATGAGCTTTGATCAAAAGTTGTTTAAAAGAACTTTAGAACTACTTAACACGCTAATAAATTGTAAATTGTTTTTAACTCTTTAGATATTTAGAAGTTGAATTATAGAAAAATTTGTTTTGATTGGGATTGAGGTACCGTTTCGCCCGCCTTTTTTTCTTACTTATCTACAATTTTAAGGAGAAGGTATGCCAAACACAATTTTTTAGAATGCATAGAATTGAAGGGAAGGGGAACTTTGATCAAAAATTGTTTAAAAGAACTTTAGAACTACTTAACACGACAAACTTGAATTCTTCTCCATTCATATACCATATTCGATTCACGCTGACACCATTTCTTTTATTTTTTAATATTATATTTCATTTTTTCTTCCATTTAATTTTATTCACGTTGGACATCTTTATTCCATTTATGTCTAATATATATATATAAAGAGAATATTTGGTTACAAGAATGTTATATTGTTGATGTCAATAAAAAAGATAAGAATTTATATTATATTATATTAGCTACATTGTAGGTATCATTGAAAAAATATTTATAGTTTGTTACAATATGAAAGTGTAATATATATATATTCTTCAGCTCCACAAAAAATATCTTAAACATTTTTTTATTTATTATGTTACTTCATAATAAATTCAAAGTTTTGTACAATATTTTGCTAAACAACTTTTAACTTAAAAATAGCTTTAAAATTAAAACAAATTAAAGTAACCAAACAACTTTAACTTCTTTCTTAAAGCCCTTAATTTTAACGTTGTTTTAAAGTAACTTTTAAACTGTAAAAAAGTCAGGCCAAACGATGCCTTAGACTTGAACAAATGAAAAAAAATCATATCAATTTAATTTATTTCGATTGAATCATCGGACATATTAGATCATTCATTTGATTCTTCACAACTCTACACTCGCACCGTGCGCATCAACTATTTATGTTAAACCATGGGCGTCATATATAATCAACTAAAGCATACATAATCAACTTAGTATGTCATGATGGCTCAATTATGGGACAAAATCATCATATGGTATTGGGTTAAGGGCTAAGCAAGTGTAGCCATTTCTGCAAACGTCGTCTTACAACTTACTATCAGTGAAGGAGTTTAATTTTAAGTAATGCATACAAAAGGATATTCGAGATAGACTAATTCTATCATCCACAATTTTTTTAACAATCAATCAATAAATTTCGTCATATCTCACTTATCAAATGGTAAAACTTATTATTTAAATGATGAAAACTAATGCATGTATAATACAACACATATTTCACTTGTGCACGATAAAATTAGTCTTAAGGATGAACCTTTTATAGGAGTTATTTACTATTAGAGATGTCTCGGTTAAAACTTTGTTGTAGGCCTACTTGGAATCGATTTGCACGCCAGAAAAGACTTAACAAAAAGAAAGAGATGTTTCTATAACAAAAAATGTCCTTGGCAAGGTCGGTTAAAGAGAGAAGAGGCCAATAAAATCCTTCCTTTTAGGCTTCACCCCCCATAGGAACATTGTTGAGAGGACAAAAATGAGGGTCTCTTTGGGAGGAATATTTTGGAAGGCTATGGATGCTAGATCTATACTTTAATATATGTTTAAAATTTTTTAAAAATTAAAATTCATAATATATAATATATGATCATATAACAATTCAATCACATTTCATTTATTCTTACAAATATTTTTTAGCTTAATTTAGAAACAAGTATTTCCCTTCCTCCCCCTACAAAGCTCACCTCCTAAACATACCTTAAAAAATAACCAATTAATTATAAGAGAAATGTTAACGAGTGTCTCGGGGCACTCTTAAAGACCTTTAAATGGTATTTTTTTTGAAAATTTTATGTAATCAGTGCATTGAAAATTGAAATATTTGACTTTTTTATAAAATAATTTCTTCTTTTGAAATGCTTAAAGAGTGTTCCGGGGACACTCGTTAACAAGACGCTAATTATAATTATCTACTTAGGTGACACCTATGTGATAGTTATTTTTTTATGGGTCGTGGACACAAGTTAAAAAATTAAAAAAAAATGACTTAACGAATAAATTTTATATTAAAAAGATAAAAATTTGAACTTTGAAACTAAAGAATACACAATTTTCAAGATTTTATTTCTATTTTTAGTTTCTTAACTTATTCTCTTGAGACTTAATATTTCCAATTCTTTATTCACCATTCCTCAGCATTGAACACGTTTCTTGCCAAACTTTTGTCAAATTATAATTAACAATCATCTTCTATCACTTTTTGCCAAATAATTCTCCATCGAAAGACAACCCAAACATATTGCTTGCTTAACAACTGTACAATGAGAAATCCGACTGTCATCATGTTCAATATTATATAAAGGAAGATTATATTTGTAGACCCATATTCATTTAACACCCATGCAAGATATAGAAATAGATGTGATAAGTAGATGACGTAATAAAAATGGAGAGAAAGAGAGATTTATAATATTGTTAATAAAATATTTCTCTGTAAAATGATACTGAATTCAAAAACAAAAAGAAAAAAAAATGTGAGTAAGTAATCATATTTGATGTCGTAAACACTTTTGGACCTACCATCTTAAAGTTAATTTGTCCATAAATAATTTTTAACAAAGTTGGCTAAAAAAAATGGTAATAGTGTTTATTCTATAACTTAAATGACCAAGTTGTAACAAAAAAAATTAAAGGACCTATTTGTAATAAAAAAACTTAAATGACTAACTTGTTATATATATATATATATATATATATATATATGACATTTGGCCTTAAATATAAGGGATGATATATAAAATTATCTACACTAAAAACTTTATATTATATGTCCTAAACATTAGTCTCTAGCTAGTTATCGTAAGCATAATTAGAATATCCCCGATAACCCGAGTTTTGAATCTATTTCCAGGAATTCTTGAATGTTGCACAAATATGTAAAAACAAGTGTGACCCCAATTTGGTCCTGGATGTCATGCAATGACAAAACATCATTGCTTTAGGGGCCAGTTTGTTGTCTCTAATTTTTTGATAATTCAATTAAATTAATTTGAAATTGTTTAAAGTGGTAGTGGAGTTATAGTACGTTTGACATAATCTAAAAATGTATTTATAAGTGATAGATAATCTTTATTTTATAAACTAGTTTCGCAGAAGTTGAAATAGACCCACCTCAAATTTTAAAATGGTGTCAGAGCATTGATTGAGATAGTCTCGACTCTCATTACTTTTAAATAGCAATTCACATGATTTACAAAGTTTATTCTTTTTACTCCTACACACTTCAAAGTACTATTAAAGAATATGTGAAAGTTAGAGAGATCATAGAGAGACCCTCTTTCTTAGTTGCATGAAAATGCACAAACTCAACAAAAAGATAATTCAAGTGGACCCTTTTTTTTAACACCTAAAGAGTCTCAAATAACTAACTTTTTCTGATTCATTGGCCTTTTATGTTTGTCCATGCTCTCTTCACCCTTTCTCACATTTCCCTCTTTCAAATCTTTCTCACACACATTCTAGTTCATTACTTTGTCCTTTCATTTTCTATCTATTTCAATTTTTTTTTCTATCTTTGCTTCTCATCATTTCATCTTTTTGTGATCAATCAATGCCACAATGTTGTTGAAACACTCTTGTACCTTTGCCTTCAACTTCAAGTCACTTCCATTGTGTGGAAATTCATAAGAGATATAAAAAATATGGATACTAGTTTTAGTTGTAGTTGTAGGAGGTTGATTTTTGGAGCTTTGTTATCTCTAGGAATCATGTGGTTTATGTTCCTTACAATCTCAACAATGAATCACCAAACCAAAAGAACAATTCTTGTTCCAGTGAATGTGAATGTTATCTCTAAGCAATTAAAGTTGGTTAGCATGCAGAGACATGCCCAGTATTCAGATTCTAGACTTGTCTTTGTTAGCAAGAGAAGAGTGCCTAATGGACCTGATCCAATACATAACAGGTAAGTATACACATTTATATTATATACTTTTTTTTTTTATACTTTTGTTCACATAATATGCATGGCTTAGTACTTTAAAAGGAAAAGGAAATTAAGGGTCATTAAGAGTTTTAATAAAGTTGAAGGTTCAATGTACAAACAAGATAAGATGACATAGTTCACTATGCTATTTTAACAGGAGTTTAATGGATATACATTAACATGGTAAAAATATTTTCAAGAGTCTTCTAATCATATTTAACTTTTTAAATATATGCTAAGATATTTTAGGATGAAATACAACAAAGTAGCGATATATGGTTAGATACGGCTAGTGTCGGTTGTAACCGACATAAATCATATGCCGGCCATTGTGTGCAACCGTTGCTCATGTTTTTAACCGTGCCTAATTTTGCGCCATTTCTTCAACTATCGGAAGTTAGTATTGGCGCTGGTTACAACTGGCGCTAAAAACCATATTTCTTGCCTCTAAATTTTGCGTTTGTTGTACTTTTTTTTTCCATTAGTTTCAAAAAATGTTAGACTTGAATGAAGAATATGCAATGCTAAAATCCATTTAATTATATTCGTTAGGCCTAGGCTTGCACAATTTTTCTTTTTGCTAAGGAAAGCTGGCGCATATTGTACTCAAGAAAGAGTGATAGTTTTCACTCTTTATCAAAAGCTTCTTTAACTAATGATCTTTCTCTTATTTTCATGAGAAATAAAAAAAAAAGACATTGGGTGAAGAACTGTACCACTTTAGTTATTGGAGAGAAAAGGAAAAAAAATGAATTAGGTAGCTCCTTTTCCTTTCTATGGAAAGCTTGATTAATTTATTTAAGGATCTTGAACAACTTTTTGCCACATTTGAATTCAACAACCCAATTCAAGATTTAATTCAAAATCAAAATGGAATTTTCTGCTTATTGATTTTGATTAATTAAGTACTCTATATTTTAGGACCCATTGTTGTGATGATTACCATCATAAGAAACTAACACTCCACATGATGTCTTATCATAGAATTTAGTTTTGATACAATGTCTTAAAAATATGATAAGAGATTGAACCGGTGAAGCATTTGGATCATAGTTCAATTGATTCATCTAATTCAACTAGGGTTAAATTGGATGATAAATTATAAATAATAAACAAAAAGTATTAAAAAATTACAGATAATAAAAAATCAAAAATTGATAGACAGTTCAACCCTTTTAAAAACGTTTCAACCATACTGTAGTATAACTGGGATCAAATCAATTGACGAACTATCTAATTCCCGATTCAAGTCAACCCGGCCAATTCGAACTGATTTTTAAAACTTTGTTTTCATGTCATCTTATTTCTATTCATATAGTTTATCTCATCCTTTTCTATATATTTCTCATATTCTAAATATCTCTGTGTTGTGATATATGAATTCAGGAGAGCAGCGAAATATAGACAACCACCTAATCAAGCATGAACTTTGTGAAGTTCCACAGCTAGTTTGAGGAAAAACAATAGAAGAAATCGTGATTTTTTTTTTTTGTGTGGAAGAATTTAGAGTGTGTTCTATAAGATATTGTTGTTACATAGTATTGCTAGTGTTTTTAAGGCTACAAGTGTGATCTTAATGTTCTCTCTCTTTTTATTTTGTTTTTCTTCTCTTAGAACGTACCTTCCTCCCTTGTTGTAAAATGTAAATCGAGTCCTTAGGTAATGAATTCACCAAAATTTTGGATTGAAATTCAGTACTCAAATTCTTGAAGTAAAAAAATTGTGCAATTTGTGGCAGCAAAGGAAACCATGATAAATGAGAAGACATCAGACATAAGATTGAGTCCGTGAGACTTTTGAATCATGATTTAATTGTTTCAATCGGTTGAGCCACAATTGAACAACAAATAACTACTAAATAAATTACTATTAAACAAAAAATTAAAGAAAATCAGCCAACTAGTTCAACCCGACTCGATTCTAAAAGATTGAGAATCGACTATGGTTGAACCAACGGTTGAAATTGATGATTCAATTTAATTGGTTGAATTGACGGGTCTAGTCCAAATCTAGAAACAATGAATATTACAATCTCTAATATTCTCTTATCACTTGAAATTCAAATTACCATCACTAAAATGAGAATAGGTTTGAATAAATTATGAGTCACATGACATATTAATTTTGGTAAAATCGGTATAAGTTTCAACCATTAAAAAAAAAAACTTATTGCTATTATTTGTCCAAGTGAATAGTGTTAATTATATCACAAATTACACGTGAGAACCTTTAAAAAAGACTACAATTTTTAAGACTACACCTTATGCTATGTACTTTCCCCTACACAGATTGAGAGATTTATGGATAGGAACACACTATAGAGGAAAAAAAGTAAACAATACTTACCATATTGGATTTATCGATTCATTGAGCAAGAAAAAGACATAATCTCCATGCATCATATAATTAGGCTTTATTAATTTTTTACTAGTAAACTTTGGGAATTCCTTTGTGGTGGCACCTTCTTTTAAGTGCCTAGTGTTCAACAAAGCACTTTCCCTAATTTAAAGGTTAAACCATTAACATTTCCTTTTCAGTTTTCTTGATCAGTGTATCCTAAAACAACATTTATTGTGTCATATGGACCCAATTAGATTCCACTGGATAGTTAGTTAAGCAACAAATAGTAGCTTCTTGTTTTTGCGCGGTGAAACGACGCCATATACATGCGGTTGTAGGGGATAAAAACTAAATTAATCACACGTTAAATAAATTAGAGTAAAAACTCATTCAGATCTTCAAGTGTGAGACTTTCTTGCAATAGTTCTCAAATGCATCAAAGTTACAAAAAAATTACATTAATGTTGTTTTTTTTGACAGAACATTAATGTGGTTTTTGTTAATCAATGATTTTTTTATCATCAAATATATCTTTTTTTGTAAGTTAATTTTGTCATTAATGTATATTCACTTAGTTCATAAAATTACTAATAAAGACACATTTAAAAATCTTTTTGTAATTTCAATATATTCAGAAACTACTCACAAATTTATGGAACTTTTACTCAAATAAGTTATATATAAGTTATATAAACATAAAACACATACTACTTAGCTTAATTGCTTGTCCAATTATATATTACTCATGAAATAGGCCCTATATATAGGCATCATATTTTTCTTGTGCCTTAAGCCTATATTAGTTATTTATTTTTACTAGAATAAGCTTATGATGACAGTTAAACCACCACATATTTGGCAAATCCTAAACATATGATTATGTATTAAATTAAGGAGAGGTTGCAAATTCAGGTATCCCACTAAAGTCAAATCAGCAAAGGAGCAATCTCTGGTTGGTTACTGCTTTTTCTTTATCTTTGCTTTTTCTTTCGAGACTGATTTCTATAGATTCGAGAAGGATGTGACTTGGTCCAAAGTAACTGAGATTCAAATAATGAATCTGGTTTATTTTTTCTTTAAAAAATTTAGATAACTTTTTAATTTTTTCATCCATTGCATGGGAGACAGATTCTCACCCTATGGCAGTTTATGTTTCTCTTATTGAATAGGTATTGACTGATATGCAAAAACAGATGACTTCTGCTCAATCTGCTCAATCGGATCACAAATTGTCATACTTGTCTATTTTTATTAGGGCCCCCACTTCCTTTCTTGTCTCCTTTACTATTTAGTGCAACATTATAACAAAAGGGTAGATAGAAATTAGAATATAAGTACACTTCAATTTTATTTCTAATGTAAGTGTTGGAAATTCCACATTGATGTGTGATATGGTCAAAATAGTCATTATAAATGGAGGAAAACTCTCATCGGCAATGCCGAAATTGTTAGGTTGGACGCTTTTATCCGGGTTCGAACTCGAAACGTTATAGTGTGTGTGAATTTTAGTGGTGTGGTGTTTACCACTTCGTTTACAAACAAAAAAAAAAACTCTCACTATGTTAACTAGTTTTTTGAATTGTAGTAAGACCTAAACTAAAATTCTTAAATTGTATCCGAACTTATATTAGATTTGTTGTTAGGTAGTGTTCTAAATATAAGTTGACAACATTGTGTTTTTGAGATATCGTTTGCCATGAGTCTTGTGTGGGTAGTCACAGTTTTACCCTTTGTAGAAAGTGCCTCATTGGGTTGAGGAGTGCGGATGTTGTTTATTGATTTTCAATCAACATGGGACTATTGTAGTGTATCGCAACAGTAGTCCATCAATTGAGGTTAAGGGACTAAAGAGCATGTAGCTTATGCCCATCCTTCTAACGCTAATATTCTAACCTCAAGTCCGCAACAAGGTGTTTTCGAGGTATTGTCCGTTTTGAACCTTATATGAGTTCTCACAGTTTTGTCATTTGTAAAAAGTGTCTCGTTGGATTGAGGATGTGGATGTTTTTTTTTATAAACTAATATTAACTTTGATTCTCAAGCAATATTAGACTATTTGAGTGTATCGGAACATGCAGTTCCCTATTGAGCCACTTGTAGATGTATGGTTCTACAAACTTCACCTCCAACTTTGATTGTTAAATTTGAGTTTGCCCGAGATTAATCCCAACAAGATGGGCCATTAGAAGCAACTACACTCATATCAATCATAATATAGTAAGGAAAAATACTAATGAGTTTCCTTAGGACATTGAACAAGGAAATAAATATAAAAACTTTGTGTTGAAAATTTGCGTAATAATAGTTGTTTTTAATACAAAATTTCTACTCTTGAATTCCTTATTAAGTACCCCTACAACATTTATCATAATCACATTTTAATATACACTCCACATACTAACATACACACCATAAGGAAGAGATCAAGATTGTCGAGGTTAATCAACAAAAACTTAGAGCGTACGTTGGATTGTTCAACGTGCTTGTCATTAGGGGTGGAGGTAGCCCTTTTGAGGAGGTTCAATTGAATCCCCTAAACTTAAAAAATGCACATGTATCCTTACATATTTTGCATCTGAATTTTTTCGCACCACAAACCCAAGAGACCTGAGAATTAAAAAGTTTGAACTCGTGAGCTAGGGTCATGGACCCGTCACTGCTTGTTATTGTCGGGTACAACAATCATTTTAGTATTCGTTTCAATCACTTCTGAAATACTTTTTTGTTTGTTGAGGAAACTTCTGAAATACTTCTAATCTCATACTCTTGCATATTTAAACTTCAGGGTCCTTTTTGTCTTCACCATTGTCAATTAAATGTGCTAGAAGAGGACTTTTTGAATAATGGAGAGAAAGAAGAGGAACCAAAATGTTGATTTTTTGAGTTATGAGACCAAAATGAAAACTGAAAATTAATTAAGAGACCAAAAGACCAATTAAGCCTTTAAACTTTAGGGTCCTTTTTGTCTTCACCATTGTCAATTAAATGTGCTAGAAGCCTTCTCCGATCCAATTCTCTACTATTTCAATTAATTGTGCTAGGGTCCTTTTTACTTAAAGAAGATTGAGCTCAACTATTTCAATTATCAATTCTAATATTAAAGTTCCCAAATATGTAGTTCATTGGTTAAAGAGTTGAGACGCTATTTAAGGAGATCCAGAGTTCGATATCTGCTACTAACATTTCCGTCTCCCTTTTAACAATATACCAACAACTAGCATTTGTCTATAAAAAAAATCTAATATTAAACTTGAATTTGTTTATTCAATAAAACAAACAAGTTAGGCCAAATATTTAACGAGTCAAGTTTGAATAGTTCATGAATAACTCAACTCGACTCATTTACCTTCATTCGAAATTTCACACGGGTTGAAGCTCCAAATTATAGACTAAGTCAAATTTCCACACACTTCACACTACGCAACATAGGATTCAAAGTCATTGAAATATGTTATTTGTTTAAGAGTCACCTCTTTAACGTGATAGCAATGGTCCACATAGGTTGGCATATCTTCCTTTATTTTCTATTCAAAGATAGAAACATTGACTGATTTTATTTTTAATAAGAAAATTTCAGCAAAGAAATTGCCTTCCACGTTAAGCATGTCTCAAAACTATACAAAAACTATTTTTACTAAGGTGTGTGACAAATTGTTTGTCAATTGAATACCGCTTTATTTACTAAAAATGAGTTTAAAATAATTTGTTTATAGTTTTGTTTATCTCATGATAAAAACAGTTGTATAAATGTTGAGAAAACTTGATTAAAATAATTTAATAATAAACTCCAATTATGAAACTTGTTTATTTATAACTTGAATTGGACAAGCCTCACAGCAAAATTACTCTTAGGAGAATGAATAAACAAATATAGTTACTTTCTACTCTCACTCTTTTCTTATAGTCCATGAATATTGAATAAGACATTCATTGTACTACTAGAGCTTCTTTTTTCCAGAATTGTTTGAATTTATTTTATTCTTTTTTTGCCTAGAGAATTTATTCTTTCTATATTTGTTACTTTTGTAGAATTGTGCAAAAATGACAAACACAACAAAAGCATGTTACTTTTGTAGGTTAAAAAGAGCTAATAAAAAAGTAAAGATATTGTTGTAGATGAATGGATAATTACACCACAAAATTAGAAACAAAGTCATCAAAAAAATATATAACACCCTTTGTGAAAACATAGCTTAGTCCTATCTGTTTTAATTAATTTTAGCATGCATAGAGAAAACTTGTCAATCAAATAAACAACATAAAAATAGTAGTCCAGGAAGTAGCATATAATGTAAGAATTAGAGATGAAAAAATACCAAGAAAAATTATAGGCCAAGTTACTAAAAGTGACAGTAAACATGTTTTGCTTTTAAGCAAGATTTAAAGTCAAATTAAATTGTCTAATGTAGTAATGTTAAACTTATTTCAAGACAAGACATTATGAAAATACAACCTAGTGGGAATAGACTTTGATTGTTGTTGCAACAAAGATGTTATTTGCCACCATTCCACACACAAATATTTAAAAAAAAAAAAAAAGATAACATCTTAATAATTATTTATAAATAAAAATTGAATCTAAATAGACCATAATATTTTCCAATGTTTTTCACTAGTGATAGTTACATAGTAGTAATTTATAAATCATTTGGAATCATGGAAGGAGTCCAAGCTCTTGTCTGAGTTTGAACTTATATCCCTATGGTTTTTGATCTAATGATCCAGCTGATTCTTCCCTTAGGTTCTCTCTACCGGAGCTTTTTATTTTTGTTATCGGACACCGAACTTACGGTCCAACAAAGCACCGACACATACATGAACATCGAAGACTACACTGGCAAGTCAACATTAATGATAAATTGAGAACCTCAAATGTAGTTCTAACCATATAGCCTTAAATAAAGCATACCAAACCAAGCATAAAACCTAACACTTATTATATGTGCACAGAATTTAAATGGTGCAAACTTTCCAATCAAATAGGTCTAGATGAAAGAATCATCTTGATAAGATATATTTGCAAATCACAATAGAAGATTAATAATCTTAACAAGACATCTTTACAGAGAACAAGCAGACATCGAATTTTTATGCCCAGAGGGGACATATGTTTTTGGATTCAAATCTTAAAACAAACTCCAAATATCTTAGACGACATAGATCGAAACATATTAGATTTCATAAACCGCAATAACCTAATCTACCAGAAAGATTATTATATCATACAAGTACAATTATACCTGATTAGGGTCAACCATGAACATAAGGATTTAGGATCATTCTGAAAACTCTTCACCATAATTAGAAATTCAGTAAGAACTTGGTTTAACATCTTCTTCTGCTGCCACGTTCAGGAACTAAGCCGGCTCATTCTCTGGCTTGCCAAAGATCAAGGGAAACTCGTCATCGTGTTCGGAGAAACTGTGGTCTTTGGAAATGCCCTTCAATGAATTATAAACTTGGTACATAGACCACCTATCTTTCGCGCGAGCAATGACACAATTGGATGCGATTTTCAGAAACTGCAGAATCTCCTCATCGTTACCTTTTCCACTTATCGATCTATCGATGCAGTCCTTGAGTCTTCCTGAACTTGAATGCATATTCACCCAATCCACCAAGTTACCTTTAAATTCTTCGTCGATGTTATTCACCTCGAGAGGTTTGCACCCGGTGACCAACTCCAAAAGTAAAACTCCGAATCCATACACATCCCCTTTCAATGATGCAACCATCGTACTCGAATACTCAGGAGCAATATACCCGAGTTCCCCCAAATCTCCGTTCACAAAACTTTCATTGGCGTCGGACGTCATAAGCCTGGCAAGTCCAAAGTCCATTATCCGAGCATCAAATTCTTCATCAACAAGAATCACATTAGAGCAAATATTCTGTTGTATAATCGGAGGATGACAACCATGATGCAACCAAGCAAGTCCCCGAGCCGCTCCCAACCCAATCCTAAACCTCATCAACCAATCCAACACACCACTATTCTTATGCAACAACGAATAAAGTGTCCCATTCGACATATGCTTATAAACCAAAAGCTTCTCCTCTTCCACAACACAATACCCCAACAAAGGCGCCAAATTCGGATGCCTAACTTGTCCCAACCGATTCATCTCCATCCGAAACTGCTTCTCACCAATCTTACAACTACTCAACCTCTTCACTGCAAGCGTCGAACCATCCGGAAGATCCGCCCTATAAGTAGCCCCCGTCCTAGTCGTAATAAGAACATTCTCATTACTAAAATTATTTGTCGCAGCCATCAAATCACCAAGCTTCACCTTAACAATCGGTTTCTGAAAAAGATTAACTTGAGCAAGCTTATGACCTCTCAACCTCACCGCCCAATCATCAACCCCGCCGACAACATACCCTTCCTTACTCCTCCTCCTCTCCCCACTCAACCTAATATGAAACCACCACCACAACCCAAAAGCAGCCAACAAAGAACCAGCAGCACCAAAAACACCAGCAGCAATAATAATAGCCAAATTCTTCTTACTCATACCACCACACTTTGATCCAAGTGGACCACCACATAAACCACTATTCCCATCAAAACCATCCTTATTAAAACCATTAAAAAAAGATGGTATATCACCACTTAATTCATTATTAGCAACACTAAACTTATGTAACCTAGTTAAACTACCAATCTCATAAGGTATACTACCACTCAAATGATTATTATCCAACATTAACTCATTCAAATAAGAACAATTCACAATAGTATGTGGAATTTCACCATTCAAATTATTACCAGACAAATCCATAGTTACCAAAAAAGGCATCCATTCACAGATCTGAGTTGGAATCACTGAACTCAATGAATTTGAACCAAGATCCAGTTTTTGCAAACTTTGACCACAATACTTCAAAGACTCAGGAATCTTACCAGAAAGCTTCATCCCTTTCAGGTCCAAACCCAACACACGATTCTCTCTAGCATTCCAACATGTAATACCAACAAAATCACAGATGAAACCAACGGTTTTGTTGTTGAAACTCCATGAAGAGACAGGACTACCAGAGTTTCCTAGGTTTTGTTGAATACCTTGAAGACATCTTACGTTGTCTTCTTCAACTTGGGATGAAGATAAAGTGACCCAGAAAGTGAAAACTGTGAAGAAGAGAAGGAACAGTGATGAAGACATGGTTTTGAGGTTAAAGGGTTGTTGTACGATGATAAAGTTTTGATTTTTAGAAATGGGGTTTTTCGTTTTTTTGTTGGTTCGTCTTTGATTTTGGTTTTTGACTTTTATTTTTGGGTGTGAAATGGGTTTGTGTGAGGAGAAGGAAGCTACAGAGAAAAGGTTAAATGTGGAAAAATGGTGTTTTTTGGGTATGTTTGACAAACTATGTATTTCAGCTTATAGCTTATTTTTATCAACTTATAACATTTTTTTATAAGTTAATTCAAGTAATATAAAATTTTTATATTAACATTTTTTATCTCAATTTTACCATTGTAGCTTTAATTGAAAAAGTTAATTATATATTTTTTATGTCATTTTATACTTATAAATTGGTTTAACTGTTAATTTTATCGAACACTATAAATTCAATCACTTAATTGATCAATTATTAGCTAAAAGCTACCTTATCAACTATTTGTTATAAGCTCATTTGTTATAAGATAGTTTATAAGTTATTCGCTATTCCTTTACCAAACAAAGTCCATGTGTTTTAGAGTGTGTTTGGTTATACTCTCACAATAATTGATTTTGAAATAATTCATTTTAATTAAAAATGAGTTGAATGGTAAAGTGATTTGTGTTTGGATAGATTCGTATAAAATGAATTGAACTATAAATTTGTGTGTAAAAATCAATTCAGAATAAAAACTATATATTATAGCTTCAAGTAGAAGCAACTTTGGAGGCAAAATCAATTATGCTCAAAATCAACCAGTAATGTCAGAATTAAATCTAAACATTTATAATCAATTTTGGTCCTCCAGAAGTGAAATGAAAAATACTTTGGATTTTTTACAAGCCTCGTAGGGTGCTTTTTCCATAGGAAGGTTATGCACAATTGTATAGATTAATTATTCGAGTAATACGTGAGATCGTCAAAACTCTTTCTCAATAACTTTTAACAATGTTGCATTTTTAGAGTTGGATTCCAATACAAGATATATGTAATTAAACCGAAAAATTTCTCTTATCATCTCATTCAAATTTTTTGGATTTTTTTCTCTATTTTGCTTCTTAAAATAATTTTTCCCCATTTAATTGAGAAGAAAAGTAGAGAAAGGTTAAGCGTGAAAAATTGGGATTTTTTGTATTTTATTTAATTTATTTTTCTTTACTTTTTCTTTTGACGAATTTTCTTTACTTTTTTGTTTCTTAAAAGAAGGATATTTTTCTCACTTATTTGTGAAGAAAAAATGTTGTTGATTTGATTTTGGAAATTGTGAAGTTAGCTGATAGTGGCTGATGACTTTTTTTGGGTGAAATGTGTTAATGGGTGTGTGAGGGAAAGAAAACTAGAGAAAGGTTAAATGTGGAAAATTAGTACTGTAGGTTTTTTCTCTCTTTATTTTGTTATAACTAAGAAGAACATTGTTTATTTTCAAAAAAGAATAAAATTGTTGTTGGTTTTTATTTTGGAAATTGTGAAGTAGTTAGATTAGGTGATTAAGATGAGGTTCTTTTTGTTTGAGTGGCCTAGTTTGGGTGCCGTTTAGGGTGGGAGACTGCATTAGGTCTCTTATCGTAAAAGACTACTGAATTTTTTTTTACAGCAAAAGTTATCGTGCTGAAAAGTGCACGGTCTAATCATTTTTTCTGCCTAAAAAACTGAAAAGTGCACGGTCTGACATCTCAGACCATGCATTTTTTCTGTCAGTTTTAATTTTATTTTTATCAAAAATATTATTGTCTTCCTATTAAAATTAGTAAATTTCGCACAGTTCGTACGTTTGTTACCCTAGACCGTGCATTTTTTGTACTACATTTTTTTAATAGACCATACATTTTTTATATTAGACAGTGCATTTTAAAAAAGAAAAAAAAATAGTTCTCTCACCGTAAGAGGCCTATAAAGGTCTTCTACGGTAGCCCCTAGTTTGGGGGGAGTCTTTGTTTGACTGAGAGTTGTTTTGTCAGTTTGGTCTTGTTGGATAGTTGATTGATGGGTCTATGCACCCCAACGTTTATTTTTTCTATTTAAAAATATTAAGTGTTTAAAGAAATAACACACATTAAGGAAACAATTAATTTATATATATAAGTATTGAATGTCATTTATTTCGGTCAAATAGTCTAATATGTAGAAATTCATTTTCTTAATGTGAATAAATAGAGTGTCTAGAGTTTAAATCACAGTCCCTACATATATTATGTAATGTCACCACCAACTAAGTTACGTTCACAAATACAATGTTATTTTAATACTTCTACAATGTTAATGTAACACATTATACCAATCTTTTAATCCGGCTAAAAGAAAATGCATTTATACGGCTTAATTATTTTTTTTAATGGATATACGGTTTAATTATTGATTTGATTCTTTAACTTTTTTCTTTTTAAGAATCTTTAACTTATCATAAAAGTATTTTGGTTCTTTAACTCTAAACTTTGTCGGTTCGTCCCATTAACTTATGTACCTTAATTCATTTTGATCTCTTAATTTTAAAATTTGTCTTTTAATTTATGTAAACTAATGTAACTTGATCATAACTTTAAAATTGGTTAACCAGATCTCTTAACCAAAGCAACACTAGTTGGAAGCCACTAAATGGACTCAATGGAGCATTGACTAAATGGAAAATATCTGAACTTTTGGTAAAAAAATCCTTCAAACAAAAGTGATTATTACATTAGAAAGAACTGAGATTTGCCTTAACAACTGAAAATCCTTCAACTAAACCTATGAATTTGTGGATTAGATACACTGTTCTAAAATCCAGTTATAAGAACTACTTACAAAGAAACTCCAAGCGCAAACGGGAACCACCACAAATCTTGTATACAAAAGATTGAATAATATTAATTGAAATTTATATCGACTCTATCAATTTTATTTGACATATTTAGTATGATCATTTGAATATCAGTCAATAACCATACTTACAATATGTAGTTGAAATATTGAATTGATTATTTTAAAGACCACCTATAGTCGAAATGGACGAATATCAACAACAATTTTTTTTAAGATGGATGCAATTTAAATGAAGTTTTTTTTAGTAGAAATGAAGTTTATTTTATTGTAAATAAAATAAATAAGAGTCTCTTCAAAAAAAAATCGTAGACATCAAATGTATAGCTAAAAATTATCATGAGTCCTTTTTTTTCTTTCGTTGTTTTTTTTTCTTTCTACAAAGCCCCTCGGAAGATTCTAAATGAAATTAACAATTGGAAATGGAAAACGAATTGGAGTAGAACTTTGACAGAAGATGAAAGTGAATCAGCTGATGAAATGTTGTAGGTTTTGTTTGATTTTGCACCAGACCGAGACGCTGAAGACATCGTCGTTAGAGTTGTGAATAGGTCAGATCGACTTACAGGGGCCTACGGTTTGGCCTGTTTAAAAAAAAGCTAGGTTTAGATTTTTAAAAAACCTTTTTAAGTAAATAGATCAGACTTATGCTATCAAAAAAACATACGAAGCCTAATAGACCGGCCTATTTATGCATATTATTAAAACTTTTTTTTATTTATATTAAAATATAATTATATTAAACATATAAAAATCAAGAAAAAACTTAAATAATTGACTTTTTAAATAGATTTAAGACCTTATAGTGATAGACAAGCCTTACAATTAAATAGGTTTAAGGCCAATTTAGCCTATTTAAAAGTAGATAAAATATACTATTTAATAACTTTAATTTGAAGCAGACATGTAAATAGACTTTCAAGGCAGACCAAATTTTTAAATAGGTCAGACCAGACTAAAAAATTAGGCTTGTAGGCCATGTTCAGGCCTATCAAAACTTGGCATGGTCTGGCCTATTCCCACCTCTAATCTCGTGTGCCTGCCAGATTTATAGATCGGCCTCACTGTATGCTCGTCCGACAAAGAGCTGATTTATTTGCAGATTATTTCTGAATCAGATGGAAAAATTTCTGAGGGCAATTAAGAAAAATTGGTGTTGTTGAGTACCGTCAAAAGTAGGGGTGTTTGGATGGAGATTGTTCCCACAAAGTAGGGGTGTCCTAAGATATGTGCACCAACAAAGTTGTGTATTTGCTTTGCCGAAATTGAATCTCATAATCACTTGTTTTCTACTTGTGACAAAACTAAGGAAATTTGGAAGGTTATAAAGTGGATATTTTTCTAAGCTTCGTTCGTTCTTCCTTTGCGAGGTAAAAAAGCTAATCGAGTGTCCCACTTAATTTGGCTTGCAACTTGTTGGAACATTTGGTTGGAAAGAAATAATATTCTCTTCAACGTGAAGGAGGTGATTGATAACATTAAATTTAGTTTTTGCTGATTGGTGCAGTTGTCCTCTGAAGTTTTTGCAGATTGGTCTTGCTGCCTTATATAACATACTATCCGGTGGTGTTGCAAGTTTATGTAGCCATAATACTTAATGTCGGTGTACTCTATTTTGTAGTGGCTTTGCAAAATTTTTGTGGCTCTACCAAAAAAATAGCTATTTTTATAGCTTGAACCTTTTAAAAAATATTGGGTCAAGTTGTGGCATGATGGGTAAGACTCATATTTAAAGGTTGTTATTTTTTTCACTTTTTACGCGTCCTATTTTTTTCTTCTAAAAATATCATTTGTTCGGATTATATAATCTCACACCTAAACAAATGATGCTTCTTTGCAGTGTGAAACTATCCTCATTGACCGTTCATACAATCACTGAAATTCTAAAGTAACCTTTGTGTAAGAAAGGTCAACAATGGAAACACATTGTTGTAGAAGAAAGAAGGAGGAGAGAGTGTGAGATGATGGGATGCGAAATTGTGAAGGTTTAAAGAGTATTTATGGAGAAAATTTGTGAAGAATGAGTTGTATAGAGTGTAACGATTCATAAATGAGGGTAAAAAACGTGTTCAAAGAACCTGACCAGCCATTAAAGCCGGTAAAATCCTTTGAAAAACGTGTTCCATGAGTTACTCTTGATGAACAAGTAACCGTCCAACACTCTGAGCTGATTCGGATTATAAAATCTGAAAATGTTCCAGATTCTTTCGGATAATACAATCCGAAATGCTTCAACAATGAGTTAAACTTCGTACTTTGTAGGGTAAGAGATATTTCATATTATACAATCTGAAACTCTTATGTACATGATTTTTTTATGTGGTCCACATTGCACCGAGAGTTTTTGTGGTCCACGATGCCCTAAAACTTCTATAAATTAGTGTGTCTGTTTTCATAAGTAGTAAACCACACCAAAAAAATGATGGACATTTTTAGATATTTAGGTGTTTTAAAATATATTTTTTTGTCAAAAAGGTGTTTTAAATTCATTAATTGCATAACGTTTAAACTAATATCTTTTTTATTCTTATCAATGAAAATAATTTTTAGACTAATATATTTATATCTTGGGAAAAAATAATGTTCAGTCATCATGTCAAAAAACTAACGTTTAAACTAGTATTGATATATAAACACATGAAAATATGTATTCTTTTTTGGGTACAAGGAAATATATAATCTAACTGCTGTAAAAGAAAATAACGTTTATACTATTTTTTTAGATCTTTCTAGGGTAGAAAAATAATGAATTTTGTGAATTTGTGAGAGAAGAAGAACCAAGATTGAAAAAACACTAAGCCATGGTATAAAAAAATTTGCAGAAAAAAGAAGAGATGAAACAAAAAACAGTAAAAAAAAAAAATAAAATATGCCTAAATAATTGAAATGAGGTAACGGAATATTTCATTAGATTTTTTGATTTAAAAAATAAAGACACAATAATTGAATGTGGGGTGAGTATGTAAATAACAAAAATATATTTAAAATACGTAAAATATAATTATATGTTTGACTTTACTTAGTTTAGTTCACATTATTCATTTTAATTGGTGCACATCAGTAGGGGTAATTTACCCTCAAATTTGTAAAGGGTCATCGAAAAAAAACCATAACTTTTGAGTTTAAATTTAACTTTTACATTAAATAAGTTGAGAACCTTAGCTTCAAATCCGACCCTTGAAAAATGTAACAAAAAAAAATCTAACCCTTGAATATTTCAATGTTTCAACCAGCACAAAGTTTATGGATCAATTTAAACATAAATCACTTTACATTAATCTCTGCAAAATTACTCTTCAAAAATTTAATCTTACAAAACAAAAAATTTACTACAGAATACATTGGGTGATGTGAGCCATCAAGAAAAGAACAAAAGGTGAATAATATTTTTCCGTCCACCGAACCTGAATCCGCCATCTGTTTCTTCTTCTCCACTTCACTCACTCATATCATATAAATTATAAATAATATTAAAAATCTTAACTTTTGCGATTATTATTACAATTTTCTAAATCAAAATCTAAGACACCCCATTTTCGTTTCTTACAAAAGTTGATTCCTTTTTCAGGTAACCATTCAAACCCATTATTTTTCTGCGTTTGTTTTTTTTTCTGTGTGTGTTTGTTCAGTGAATTTTCTATTATTTTATTTGGAATTTTCATTCTTGAAATTGTTGATTTTGATTGCAATTTACAAAAGCTTTGATGGGTTTTGCTTGAATTTTATGTATGTTTAGTTTGAATCCCTTTTTGAAATTTATGTTCATAGTTATCAATAAAATTTCGTAGATTTATTAGAATTTTTGGATGTATATATGAAAGATCCATCATTATCATCATCACCCAGAAAACCAAATGTTGGTTGGAGCTCCTTTTATTTAAAAATAAATTATTTTTAAGAGTTTAATTTTGATATACTGTCAGTGTAGACAGTTTTTTTTGGGTCCATAGACAATGCGGTAAGAATCACTAAAACTCACACACACTACTGCGAGGTCTCGGGTTTGAACCCAGGGTCTCGGGTTTGAACCTAGCAAGTAATTTCAGCATTGCCAGTTGAGCTAGGCTTTATGGACATTGTTGACAATGTTACAGCGTCAATAGACCACAACTATATGTGTGACTTTAGAAGTAGTAATGATGAAAGTCAAATGTTTTTAAAGATGTAACGGTTACACTTGATTGTCGGTGTAAAAATTCTTTACATTGATGGTGTATTTGAATTAAAACATTTTATAATAGGATTTGATTCACTCAATTAGTGGCCAGAAAGAAACTTTAGTAGTTGATTATCCTACCTTATCGTGTTGCTTTTTGGCCAAAAGGAACTTTGTTCAGTGTTGAGTGAGCTTAGGGCTTAAATAATCCTTGGTTCGTTTACCTTATGGTATTTCTTTCATATTGCTGGCTGTTGTGCTTATGCTGCAGCTCAATCTTTTACTTGATAGCTTTGTGTACCAAAAGAGAATGACGATACCTTACTGTTAGAAAATTGTTTGTTTCTCATGAATCAATGTTTCTGCTATGAAATATATACATTATTGTCCTACCAACTCAAAAGTCTATTGATCTCTTTTAATTTCTATGGCATTCTATCATAGGATTTTGTTTAGTTTGATCATTCTTGAATTAAGAATTTTGCATAAAGTTGGTTAAATGCAATGTGTTATGTTAATGTTTACTTTCCCAAACTTTTAAAATTCTGACTTTTTATCTTTAAATATTTTTAGGTAGTCTGTCTGAGGCAGTTATTTTCTTTCGTCACATGGACGCCAATATTGTGTTTTCATAGTTATGTTTGAGTTTGTCATATCCATATAATTTTAGAGACTCGATTCCGCTCAGTGTAGTTTAACTTGATTCATCTGTTAGATCTATTTGGCTATTGTCCGCTCTGAAGTTCTCTGAATTATGATTGATTTTTCTTTTTATCTATCCGTGAGTTTGTCTTCATGCTTTGCTGGATGCGGAAAACTTGTATGATTGTCTGTTATATGAAATTATTCAAAAATAACAAGCTAAATAACATTATAAATTGGAAACTTTTTTGCAGTAAATTGTTCTATCAGTTACAGTTCTAAATGGCTTCCTCCACTCTCATCTCTGACACTCAGCCATGGAAGGAGTTAAAGGTGTGACAGGAACAATACTTCAATATGCATAATGCAAAAATTGTGAATATTTATTCAACGCTTCTCCTTTGTACAGGACCATGTTGAGGAGATTAAAAACACTCATTTACGTGATTTGTTGAGTAACGAAGAGAGATCCCAGTCAATGATGGTGTACGTCACTTACTTTATGAATCTATAGTCTTATGTTCTGCTACTTTATTTTTGTAGCGGTGACAATAAACATAGGATAATACAATTTTGAGGATTTGAAAACTATTTAGTGTGTGAAAAATTGAGCCGAATAGTGCACTTACAGTGCGATGTATTAACCTTCTGAATTTTGCATTCTTTGCAGTGAATTTGATGGAATTCTATTGGACTACTCAAGGCAGCAGGCCACCCTTGAAACAAGGGAAAAACTCTTCAAATTGGCTGAGGTCAGTTCTCTCATTTTAGGTGTTTGAACAACTTGTGTTATGTTCCGGCCGTCAGTCACGTTCTTCATTTTAAAATAAAAGTTATTTAAACTGAAATGTGATCACCTGACTAGTGATTATTGTATCTGTTGTTGTGATGTAGGTTGCATCCCTCAAGCAAAAAATAAACCAGATGTACAATGGGGAGCATGTAAGTACTTATATCTATATCAAAGGGTCTCTGAAATTTCTCCCTTTTATGTGGAAAACCTTGTAAAATTGTAGTGTACATGTGATGTATATTCGGAGTTAAATTTCTTTATTTCTAAATTACTGTGTTTATTTTCTAATTTTTCTCGGACTTTCAGATAAACAGCACCGAGAATAGAGCAGTACTTCACGTAGCCCTTCGTGCTCCAAGGGATGCTGTTATAGAAAGTGATGGAAAGAATGTTGTCCCAGATGTTTGGAATGTTCTGGACAAGATCAAGGAGTTCTCTGAGAGGGTCCGCAGTGGATCTTGGGTAATATGCTTGTCAATATTTTTATGTGGACATTATTGAACAACTTGAGTTGAGAGTATTAATAATATTTCCGCAGGTCGGAGCTACTGGAAAGGAACTGAAAGATGTTGTTGCCATCGGTATTGGTGGAAGCTTCTTAGGTCCACTTTTTGTGCACACAGCTCTTCAAACAGGTTGGCGGCACTGTCTGGTCTCTTAGTGGCATGGATATAATTATCTATTTTTTACTTTTATTTGTACCTTTTTCTAGTACATATGTAAATGAACATAAGAACCATGGATGTTATTTTCAAAACAAGTGCTGAATATGTATTTATTATTACATCTTACAGATCCTGAAGCAATTGAATCTGCAAGAGGACGTCAGCTACGTTTGTAAGTATCTAAAATTGCTTTGTGCATTGCTGGTTATTTTTGAAAACTGGAATACATGCTTGTGAGAATATAATAACGAGTGTATATTGTAAACTTGGATGTGGCATGCTGTCTGTTAGAGGTTTTGCCTGATCCATTTTCAAAGGGTCAATGTGTCATTTGATGGCTAGAGTAAGATATATATTTGTGCTACAATCCGTGTTTATATATTAAGGGTTGTTTTACTGCGTGTATGTGATACAATGTTGTTAATCGCAGAAGATAGTAGTTTGTTCGAATTCTGCTACACAATAGTACTATAGTGCCTCTATAGCTGCTATTTGACAACATTTTGTACTAAATAGCATATCACAGAACAATAGTGATTTGTTCAAATTTCACTACGCCATAGTGGCAATAACGCCGCTATTTAACAATACTATTGTGATATGTGCTGTTAGAAATGTCTTACTAAAGCTACACATTAAGAAAACCACGTCTTTTCATGAAATCAACCTCTTACGTGTATATTTGCTTCTATATGCAGTCTTGCAAATGTTGATCCAATTGATGTAGCTAAAACAATCACTGGATTAAATCCTGAAACAACACTAGGTAAATAGTTTATTTTCACTTTTCTTATTTTCCTTCATATTTGAGTTAAGAGATCGGGTCCATCTTATGTTTTACATGGTTACAATTCTTCTTATTTCTGCAGTTGTGGTTGTGTCAAAGACTTTTACGACTGCTGAAACCATGTTGAATGCTCGAACACTCAGGGAATGGATTATATCTGCTCTAGGGTAAGTGAAACATTGAAGGTGTTTGATCAATAATTGTTGTAAAATGATGGTTCTGGAATTCTACTATTTCTTCCCATATTTTATATAGAAACTTGCCAATAGGATATTGGGATTTTACTCTCTGTGCTCTGTTTGAATAAACAACTTAATTAGCACTTATCATTCAAGTGTTTATGTATAAGCTATTTTTATAAAAAAAGATAAAATAAAGTCAAATTATTTTCATATGAGCTATTTTTGTAAGCTATCCGGGAGAGCTTATGGATGTAAGCGGAAAACAATTTATAGACAGATCATAAGCTGTTTCCATAAGCTTTTCCAAACAATCTCACAAGTGCTTATGTCAGTAGATAGCTCTCGAATAAGTCAATCCCAATAGGCCCTTGGACCTCTAGTATTATATGTGTCACGCCCCCGTATCCTCATTGGCTTCTTTATATTTGTAAATATGTAAAAGGGAAATACAAACTGAAATTGACAGTATTATGAAGACTTATGAATTTATGATTCAATTTTATTTCAGGCCATCAGCAGTTGCAAAACATATGGTGGCAGTTAGCACGAATCTCGCGGTATAGCCACACATTATTTTCTCTTTTGGCATTAGCTCGTAGAGTTAACAAATCTTTGTTTGGTTTCTGTTTGTGTGTATATATAACTTATTTAAGGCAGCCTATGGTTATTTTATCTGTTGCAGCTTGTTGAAAAGTTTGGCATTGATCCTAATAATGCTTTTGCATTTTGGGACTGGGTTGGTGGTCGATATAGTGGTACGTACCTTGGCTTGTTTTAATAAATTAAAGTTTAATAATTTGACTTGAAGGACAAGGAGATTTTTTTATTTTGACGATTTTTTGAAATGTTGGTTACAGTTTGCAGTGCTGTTGGTGTGTTTCCTCTATCCCTACAATACGGTTTCTCAGTAATTCAGAAGTATGTGATTTCTTATTCTGTTGATGGCACTTCTTCTGAAAAGTTCTATCTATTCATTATATTTATTTATTTATTTTTGGTTCTATATGATTGACAGAGCATTGTTTAATGTTCATATGCTTGTTTTTTTTATATCTTGTATCTCCTTTGTGAAGGTTTTTGAAGGGAGCTTCCAGCGTTGATCATCACATGTTTTCAGAGCCATTTGAAAGAAACATACCTGTAAGAGCCAATCTTTGTTTTTGTTCATCAGGTTTTCTTTGCTTTCGTAGATCTACCGCACATATTATACCAAATTTAAGCCATTTATTTTTCTGTGATCTAGTGGCTAGATAGTAATTATCACGGACAAGATCATCCTATGCTAAAGGCTTAAGCTATTAGGCAGAGGCCCAAGAATGATTTTTATAGTAACAGTAATAAAGTCTTATAGTAGAGTACAATATCAATTTCGAGAAAGAAATATTCGTGTGTGCTCTCTCTACTTTACAGTCGTACAGTATCATGTAATAATAGTATATAGGGTAATGTTAATTTTTATATTTGTTGCGATTCAGTATACACATAGCAAAATCTGCAGTGTAATACATACAGATTTCATCATATTTCTTTAAATTTTGTATCTTGCTACAGTAGCAATAAACCGCTTCTGTAGATGGAGAATGAGTAACAGTAATCCAGTGTTGTCAAATAGCTTCTATAGCATAGCGGAATTTGAACAAATCGCTGTTGTTCTGCGATACATATTTAGTACAAAGCTTTGTCAAATAGTGGCTATAACACCTGTAGCATAGCGGAATTTGAACAAACTGCTATTTTTCTGTGATCCGTGATTAATCTGCTCTATTCACACCATTCCCTCCTCTTCTTCAGGAATATTTTTCTATGTCGCATTTTAACATTTCTATAGTAAGTGCAAGATGACATGTTCATTAACATTTTGTCCATGCACCAGGTGCTTTTGGGACTTTTGAGTGTATGGAATGTCTCATTTCTTGGATATCCTGCCAGAGTGAGTGCCTAATATACTTTGTCGCATTGAAATTTATATTATGTTTATTCTTAACCAACAATTTTCAATAACTGAAACTTGTGGCTAAAATCCAGGCCATCTTACCTTATACTCAAGCCTTGGAGAAGTTTGCACCACATATTCAACAGGTATGTTTGTTACATACTTCTATATGTGAATGAATCATCATGCATTTTTTAATACTGCTTCTCTGTGCTCTTATAGTTAGCGTTTGTCTCAAATTAGGTTAGCATGGAAAGTAATGGCAAGGGTGTTTCAATTGATGGTGTACCTCTACCATTTGAGGCCGGTGAAATCGATTTCGGTGAGCCAGGAACAAACGGACAGCACAGTTTTTATCAACTTATACACCAGGTGACATGCAGATCAAGTTATTTATAATTTATTTTAATTAGTATACGTGCCTTCTAATCTGTTTATCAATTCGTGCATATGTTAGCATTATCTCTTCATGTGAAAACACTTTGTTGGTAAATAACACGTGTATCTAAATATCTTAATTCTTAGGGACGTGTCATTCCATGTGATTTTATTGGAGTTGTGAAAAGTCAGCAACCTGTTTATTTGAAAGGTACAGTCTTCACTTCCATAATCAAATTTTGTTGTGGTTGGTGCTTTGTTTGAATTTACAGTGGTTCTTTTCTTTTTGTGTATGAAATTTCTAATTCAACCTCATTTAATTTTTATGCAGGTGAGGTTGTGAGCAACCATGATGAGCTAATGTCAAACTTTTTTGCGCAACCAGATGCTCTTGCTTATGGAAAGGTACATTCTTTCTCTCCTTTCATACTCTTCTATTTGCCATTCAAAAAGCACTCTGGCGTATAAGTTAGAGGTGACACCAAAAGGCTAGGGTGTGCCGGAGAAATTCCATTACCAGAGGGTTTTATCCTTTAGATACAGTGGAGATAGTTTGTTAGGGAACAATCCTTTTAAGAGATAGACCATTCTAGTGTCATATAACGTTCTTCTCAATGACAGTTTGATACAAGAGTGAACAGAAGAGATTCTATGTTGATATTTTTTAGCAGCTCTTGATTGTATTTTACATGCATTCTTTGACTTGTTTCAAGGGAAATAATCAATATTAACTTTTTCTACAGACCCCCGAACAATTGCTGAACGAGAATGTTCCTCCACATCTTGTGTCACACAAGGTAATTTCCGTTCTGTTTTTGCACTACTTTTGAGTTATGGATTCGGTAGTCTCCTTACTAAACATTCATTTCGCTGCAGACGTTCTCAGGCAACCGGCCTTCTGTCAGCCTTCTGCTTCCATCATTGAATGCTTATAATGTCGGACAGGTTTGAGCTCCATCCGCTTATACATGATTAATAATTAGAATCGAGATAATTAAGGATCCATTTGTTTAAATTTTTTAGCATTCCTCTGTGAAGGAAGCTACTTAATACAAATTCTCAAAAATGTTGAAAATTGAATAATTGAGATTTTAATTCTCAAAGAAAACTTATATAGACATCTCAAGATTCTTAAAACAGATTTTTTACATAAAAAGTGATTTCACTAAGAACGTACGTTTAAAATGAGGAATTATTTGGAGATTTTTAAATACTTGAATTAAAAAGGTTTATTATTGGGTCCATAATCTTATCAATACTTTGTAATTAGGTCTCTGAACTTAAATGTTTTTAAACAAGTTCCTAAACTTTTAAAAAACTTGTAATTAAGTCTTCCAAAACTTTTAAATAGTTTGTAATTAGGATCCCTTAACGTTTAAGTAATTTGTAATTAAGTCCTTCCTAAACTTATATAATTGGTTTTTCTTTGATATTTGTACAAATTGAGTTCTTGGCACTAATGTCAGTCCGCGTCTGCTTTCTCAGTTGCTGGCAATCTATGAACACAGAATTGCTGTAGAAGGTTTCATATGGGGCATCAATTCTTTTGACCAGTGGGGAGTGGAGCTGGGGAAGGTATGTATTTGATAAGCGACCTTTTCACGTGCCTTGCATGAAAAATACGCTGTCATGTCTTTCTGATAGGATTGCATTTTGTATGCGTTAGAATAGTAAAAGAAAAAACATCTTAACAATATATTTGATCTTATAATTGAGTATCTAAGTTATTTCCTATGATCAGTTTATAATCATAGAATCTCCTTGGAATAGTTTTATACTACTAATTATTATTATGGTTTGTTTTCTGATTTTCTTAGAATTAGTATTTAGTCTTTTGTATCAAGTTACACTCTGTTTGAATAAACAACATAATGAAGTGTTTATTAGTGCTAATCATATAAGTGCTTATGTATAAGCTGCTTCTATAACAAGATAAAAGAAAGTCAAATTGTATTGATATAAGCTATAAGTTGTTTTCATAAGCTATCCTAGAGAGTTTATAGAAAACGCTCATAAGTTGTTTCAAGCTCTAACAAACAGTCTCACAAGTGTTTATGTGATTAGATAAGGTCAAATAAGCCAAATCCAAACAGACCCTCGTTATCAAACTATTTTCAAGTTATTTTCACTAAAACTCTAGATCTTCACTTCAACATCATGCACATTTGTCAATTTGACTATAATCTTCACCATTGTTTACTGAATTTTTCATTTTGTTTGTTGTTGTTGCGATATAATTTAACAGTCATTAGCCACACAAGTGAGGAAGCAACTTAATGCATCTCGAACAAAAGGAGAACCAATTCAAGGCTTTAATTTCAGTACCACAACTATGATAACAAGATACCTTCAGGTATGACAAATCCTAATTCTGTACTAAGAATGAAATTTTTTTTTTTATTTTACACATTTGCACATATACTTTAAACTGAACCTAATTGGTATCTGATTCTTTATCCAATAATATATGTATTTGGTTCAGTAATTTTTCTATTTTTATTTTTAGTCCCTGTGCATTTTTTTCTTCTCTCGCTGGCTACTAAAATATACAATTTTTTCATTTTAATCATCGTTGTTTTATTTTAGTTTCTATATTACACTTCTTTGCTTGTCACTAATATTTGACTAATGTTCTGTTAGTCAAATTATGATAAGGACTCGAGGAAAAAACATATTACAGGGACTAAAATGAAAAATAAAGTATATCATAGGGACATAAACAAATAAAGGGGGACTGAAGTAAAAAGTATAACAAGAGACTATTTTCAGGACTAAAATTTTAAAGAGATTAAAATGAAAAATAAGAGGAACAAAAAATATAATATTTATATAAAAACAAAATGATATTATTATTAACATGTTTCAAGAATTAACATGTTTATTGTCAAATTAAAAAGAATTAACATGTTTTTATGAGGATTTTTCTTGTTTAATGAGTATTAATACTGTAAGAGAATGCTATCATACTTATTTTGGCTACATTTTAGAGAATTTTTAAGTTGACTTTATTTGTTTACATTGCAGGCAAGTGCAGATGTCCCAGCTGATCCTCCAACTACTTTACCTCAGATATAATTTGCCTTTTTGGTGGAATGTTATTTATTTGATATTGATATGGATCAAAGTCAACTTACCAATCCTACTCTCATAAGCTGTTATATAAACAACAGCATGCTTCATACTTTTTGTTTTTGGACAACATTTTTGAAAAGTTTTGGCATTTTTCAATCATACTTTTCTTTTTGTTGTGAAAATGATGTCATGTCAAAAACACCATCATTTTAAATTTGCATGTGTGAGGCTCAATTACATTCATGTCAATTTAATGAGTTGAATGTTGTGAAATGTGAATTAGTAATAAAGGAGTAATTCCTTTCCCTTTTAGTGTTCATTTTCTCAATAATTTATGTACATGTCCTAAATAAGCATAAGCATTACCTCTGTTTCAACAACTATCACACTGTTATATTTATCATAGTACATTTTTGCTATAACTTGTATTATAAAACTTCAACTATATTTAGTTAAACTATAGTACAACAACAAATTCTAATAACTTAATTTTTTATCCACAAGTGGAGTCAGCTACATGTTATACTTATAATTGATGTTAAAATGTCCAGTAGTAAATTATGTCTATATAGTACGATATCTGACATCTAAACTATGTTGACACCAGCTACATCAAACCATTTGTAGACACCAAATTTTTCAGCACATGAATTGTTTTTCATGGTTGATATGAGAATACATAGAGAAATTTCTAGTCAACTATAAACGGTTATTCCTTCTATTTGTTAACTTCCAAGGAGCAATGAAATTATTGTGAAATGTTTGTGTAACAAGTTGAGTCACACTCTAAACACTTTCAAAGAAAAATGTATATTGGACAAACAATGAACACATATTCATTGAATTTTCATGACATGGATTAAAAATGTAAAAATGCATATAAAAGTTAAGTGCTGCTATTCACACCCCTGTTTCTGAGAGATGCTCCATTGATTATAGACAACAGGTAAAGTCCCTACATGATTCTTCACATGTAGAACTTTCTAACACAAAACGACTCTACTTTGTACTATGCACTATGGTTGGTCCCTTTTTGCACAACCAAAACAATGGGTAAAAAAGCACCAACGTGAAATAGCTTACATCATGTGACATGTGGGGATATTGTGTGATTATATGTGTACATCAAGCGTGCTTTTGGTTCATCACGTTTTAACCTTTTCCTTTTGTCTTTCATACAGTAACTATAGTAAGTAATAGTGCTCTCTCTACTCACAAAAAATTGGCCAGCTGGTTCTTCAGTTTTTGAGTAGGACATTTCAATTCCCCACTTTTCTAGGTGTTTTTCTTTTCTAGTGTTACTTCTACATCATTGGTTCCCATTGCCATTTTTACTCTGCTATGTTTGATTCAAAATTGCATACACCAAGATTTGAACTAACCAAAACAAAGATAAACTTGAAGTGGAATGAAATGTTTTTCTAATTTAATTTAATGAGGAATTGTAGTAACCAGTGTGTTTGAAAATGGATTCTAACTTCTAAGTAACGCAGTTGATAATCTTCATAGGATGTTGATAAGACGGTTTATATAATGAAACATATATCTATCAAACTTGTAATTTGAATTGTTTGATCTTGACCTAACGAATCAATACATGCTAACTACATGAAAGTGGGGTTTCATAGTAGCAAGAAATTAGGGTATGTCTGAATATGAATTTCATGCGGTCACACATTTATACAGTTGACAATCTCGACCATTGATCTTTCTTAAACCATATCTATAATGAGATATATATTTATTGAACTTGTAATATAGATTGTTTGATCTTGGTCTAATAATATTGACATTCTAACTGCATGATTGAAGAATTCCCTAAGGGCGAGTGTTCGTCTCAATGCGACCACACATTTACACAATTGATATTCCCAACCATTGATATTGTTTGAATGACTTATATAATGGGATGTATATTTACTAAACTTGTAATATGAATTGTTCCATCTTGATTTAATGCTCCCAATGTGCCTACTACATAATTGCGAGATTCCATTGGTATCTAGGAATCTTGGTGACTATGTGCCTATGTCACGAGCCTATCATTCTTTTAAGGGCAGTGTCACTATTGGTGATTTGGTGTATGCACGCCAAGACCAGACACACTCTAACTTACAAAACTATTTGATTCTAAGTTCGGTAAGGAAATCATCAACAAATGGAGCCAAATAACAAAGCAACATTCCTTGTTTGTATTATGTTTACTTGTCTCCTCATCACCTTACACCACTCACACTCACATCTTGGCTTGTTATATTCTCTCATCATCACTACTTTATCCTTTCATTGTGTTTATGAAGTCCCCCACATCACTAACATAACTATCATTCTTGCTTCCACATGAAACCACTTTCTCACATTGATTTATAGTCAAGTTTTCTAGTTCTCTATACCTCTCAACACTAAGCAAGCAACAATTAAGAAATTCTTCCAATATGGAGATGAAGAAGAGTGAATGTGAAAGAGAAACCAAAGAGGAAGAGTTCAATGAAGATAGTATACAAACCATAATGTTCACATTAGGTACATTTCTTCTAATGGTTTGTCTAAAGAGTTTCTTAGTTGAGAAGTGGCGTGCTTATGTGTTCCTAATCCTCAATGTCATCCTATTAGCCATTCTTTTCATGTCTATGAAGCCAAATTATTGGAATAGTAGAATTTTAGAAAGTGAAAGCAATGTTGAAGTGAAAAATGATGACAAATTGAAGAAAAGTGCATGTGAGTCTTCTCAAGAAATTGAAGAAAATAAAGAATGTTACAAACAACAATGTTGGACTAGTACTAATATTAGTAGTACTAATCATGTCCAAGTTGAGAATGAGATTGATGAGGAAGAGGAGGAAGAGGATGAACATGTTGAAGTGCTGTCTAAGGAAGAATTGAATGAAAGAGTGGAAGCTTTCATAGCTATGTTTAGGAAGCATTTGATTTCAGATGTTAAACAAGGTGAAGATTTTAGGCACCAAAAAACATCAAATTTGACACCAAAGATTGAAGTTTCTTGTTGTTGAGGCTTAGGTTCTAAAGAGAGAGCTCTAATTTTTTTTTTGTTTTTATTTATTATTTTGTTCTAACGATTAAGGATGATGTTTTTTTTTTGACTAAAGGATGATGTTTTCTTGGTACTACATTGTTTGGATTAATGCAATTTGTAGACATGTTGTTTACATTATTAATTATATCTTTACTTCTCTCAAATGATTAGTGATAGTCTCATTAGTAGTTGTTCATTTACAACAGATACTTTTTTGTATGTTAACTTTTGTCTTGATTACTACTAATTGGTAACATATAAGTAGAATAAAATAATAGGGAGAGAAAATTTAAATAATATTATAAAAATAGTAAAATAGTAAATAAAATAATTCAAATGAAGGGTAAAATTAGAATAAAAGATTCAACTCTTTTATATATTGTTATAGATAAATGTAAAATAATGGCCATTGAGCAAAGAAAATACACTCTCACCATTTCAAAGTATTATTATTTTTTGCAACATATTTTTTTATAACAATAAAATTGTTAAACAAATGCATTAAAAATCATGTTTTTTTTTGTTTATAAGGCCGGCCCGCCAACCCACGATAAAGTAGGGTGGGGTAGAATTTTGGACTCGGTCACCTAAATTGACTCAAACCGTCTTATCCCACTTTTAACGGGCTTTAACAGTCAACTTATTTTGAATGACATTGTCAAGCAAATTTCACAATTAACTTTTTTTTGTCAAATATCAAAACCAATTTAATAGTCAATTCACTTTGAATGCACTTGTTTTCTTTTGTTCATATTCATTTTTTTTTTTGCTTTTCCATTGGGCTTACAACTCATCAAGGAAAAAGAAAGTTACTTTTAGGCTTCTAAAATTTCTCCAATCCATCTCAAAATTACCTATTTACCCACAACAACAGTTAACTGTTGCAATGATACTTTTTACATCGGTTAAATCGATTTAAAAATTGATTCATCCGATCTAAAATGTGCTGAAACGACACTTAACTACCGTTGAAGAGGCAAACAAAGGTTAAGTGCCACTCGGCCAACAACAATTGAGAAAATGAGAAATTTCGAAAATGAGAATAGTAATTTTCAAAGAAAATTGGATTCAATATCTTCTTTTGAATAGTCTAGTCTATTCAACTGAATTAATTAACATTTTATTTTCAATGGCATATGGAAGGATGTTGAAATCCACCCAAAGAAAAATCTCTAAATTTCCACTTATTTTACCAACTTCCAACAAACATCTTTCTCAAAATTTTCCATCGACATTGGGCCTAAAACTCATTGAAAAAAACGGGTTCAATATTTGTAATAGGCCACTCAGTTAAATTAATTAAAATAATATTTTCAAATAGGATAGGTGAATCACATTTGAGAGGGAGATTATTGGTTCAAGTGTGATAAAGTTCTAGTGTGGATCAAGTTAGTGATGTCAGTGACTCACATTCGTGTGTGCGTGCGTGCTGTGTGTGTGCGCGCATGCGAAAGAGACGAAAATTAAAAATGAGATAAGTTTTATTATTTTCTTGATTTCGATTCGGTTTATGAGACTAAAGTCTTACTCATCCCACATGTTTTGATTGACTTGAGGTTAAGGTGCATACAAAGTCTTTGGTTCAATTAAGAACAACAAGTTTGAAATATATCACCCGATCGAAGAAACAACTTGAACTAGGCAAGTATAATTTTTTTTTTCTTTCATGAAAACTAAGCAAGAAGACAGTTTCAATAATAGAAGACATTTCAATAATAGAAGCATTATTTTGCTATATATAAATTAATATGACACTTGTTTATCTTTACAATTCAGCTTACTTCTCTATCAATTTCATTGGAATTTCTACACACAGAAAAATCCAAGGTAATTGAGTTTATCACAATGCTTCATTGTGGGTTCAAATTTCTCCTTTGTGTGGTGGCAATTCTATGCATCAATTTGTTATGTGTTGAAAGTTTTCATCTGAACAAGTGTGTGGAAACAGAGAGGCAAGCTCTCCTCAAGTTCAAAAGATGCTCTTATTAATAGAAAGGCCAACCTTACGTCATGGAAATGGGAAGGAATTTCATGTAATAATTTAACTCGTCATGTAACCAGTTTGAATCTCCAAGCATTATATTATTCTAAAGTATTGAGAGGTAAGTTAGATTCTTCAATATGTGAACTTCAAAATCTGTCTTCTTTAAATCTTGGTAATCATTACTTAGAAGGAAAGATACCAAAGGCATTGGTTCACTTGATAAGTTGATAGAGTTGAATCTTATGAACAATAATCTTGTTAGTTGTTACGATATGTTGTGATTCTCTCATTATTGTAATTATGTTAGGATTAATTAGCCTTTATATGTAATTATTTTCCTTGTTACTTTGTCTCCAATCCTATAATATAAATAAGACCTCTTGCTTGTATTTGATACACATTTAGCAAATATACAAATATATTCTCCATGTCTTCCCGAGTTTCTACATGGTATCAAGAGCTTAGGTTTCTTTTTTTTTTTTCGAGTAAATTTCCCTTGGTTCACCATTGCTGCCGATTTTTTGATTCAGTTTGTTTTTTTTTCCAGTTCTTGAAATATGTTTTCATTCATCTACCGCCACTGCCCATAACACGTAGAACATATCACAACACCCTTTGCATCACCTTTTCAATTTGTGACATCATCAACCCAATTCTACAAAATTCCGCAGAAGTGTTAGTCATGTGAATTGCAACAATTTTTTCATTCTTCTTTAATGGAGAAATTCGATGTTGTATCGACGACCGAATTTTGTTGTTATTGTCGTAAGCATGGGCATTTTTTTTTCTTCTGATTGTCCCACTGTTGAATGTTATAACTACTTGAAAAAGGGTCATATTTCTTCAAATTGTTATCGATATTGCAAGACAACCAGACACTTGATTCAAAATTGTCCCACTCATCCTCAACGGTCTGATCAGAATAGGAATCAACCTCGTCTCAACTCTTTTCGGTCTGTAGTCAAAACTAATGTTGTTGCCAATGCATCTCTAGGATCCTCCCAGCCTGCACTCCCTATCACAAACATCGAGTCTCTTCTCACCTAAATTGACTCAAACCGTCTTATCCCACTTTTAACAGGCTTTATCAGTCAACTTATTTTGAATGACATTGTCAAGCAAATTTCACAATTAACTTTTTTTTTTTGTCAAATATCAAAACCAATTTAATAGTCAATTCACTTTGAATGCACTTGTCTTCTTTTGTTCATATTCATTTTTTTTTGCTTTTCCATTGGGCTTACAACTCATCAAGGAAAAAGAAAGTTACTTTTAGGCTTCTAAAATTTCTCCAATCCATCTCAAAATTACCTATTTACCCACAACAACAGTTAACTGTTGCAATGATACTTTTTACATCGGTTAAATCGATTTAAAAATTGATTCATCCGATCTAAAATGTGCTGAAACGACACTTAACTACCGTTGAAGAGGCAAACAAAGGTTAAGTGCCACTCGGCCAACAACAATTGAGAAAATGAGAAATTTCGAAAATGAGAATAGTAATTTTCAAAGAAAATTGGATTCAATATCTTCTTTTGAATAGTCTAGTCTATTCAACTGAATTAATTAACATTTTTATTTTCAATGGCATATGGAAGGATGTTGAAATCCACCCAAAGAAAAATCTCTAAATTTCCACTTATTTTACCAACTTCCAACAAACATCTTTCTCAAAATTTTCCATCGACATTGGGCCTAAAACTCATTGAAAAAAACGGGTTCAATATTTGTAATAGGCCACTCAGTTAAATTAATTAAAATAATATTTTCAAATAGGATAGGTGAATCACATTTGAGAGGGAGATTATTGGTTCAAGTGTGATAAAGTTCTAGTGTGGATCAAGTTAGTGATGTCAGTGACTCACATTCGTGTGTGCGTGCGTGCTGTGTGTGTGCGCGCATGCGAAAGAGACGAAAATTAAAAATGAGATAAGTTTTATTATTTTCTTGATTTCGATTCGGTTTATGAGACTAAAGTCTTACTCATCCCACATGTTTTGATTGACTTGAGGTTAAGGTGCATACAAAGTCTTTGGTTCAATTAAGAACAACAAGTTTGAAATATATCACCCGATCGAAGAAACAACTTGAACTAGGCAAGTATAATTTTTTTTTTCTTTCATGAAAACTAAGCAAGAAGACAGTTTCAATAATAGAAGACATTTCAATAATAGAAGCATTATTTTGCTATATATAAATTAATATGACACTTGTTTATCTTTACAATTCAGCTTACTTCTCTATCAATTTCATTGGAATTTCTACACACAGAAAAATCCAAGGTAATTGAGTTTATCACAATGCTTCATTGTGGGTTCAAATTTCTCCTTTGTGTGGTGGCAATTCTATGCATCAATTTGTTATGTGTTGAAAGTTTTCATCTGAACAAGTGTGTGGAAACAGAGAGGCAAGCTCTCCTCAAGTTCAAAAGATGCTCTTATTAATAGAAAGGCCAACCTTACGTCATGGAAATGGGAAGGAATTTCATGTAATAATTTAACTCGTCATGTAACCAGTTTGAATCTCCAAGCATTATATTATTCTAAAGTATTGAGAGGTAAGTTAGATTCTTCAATATGTGAACTTCAAAATCTGTCTTCTTTAAATCTTGGTAATCATTACTTAGAAGGAAAGATACCAAAGGCATTGGTTCACTTGATAAGTTGATAGAGTTGAATCTTATGAACAATAATCTTGTTAGTTGTTACGATATGTTGTGATTCTCTCATTATTGTAATTATGTTAGGATTAATTAGCCTTTATATGTAATTATTTTCCTTGTTACTTTGTCTCCAATCCTATAATATAAATAAGACCTCTTGCTTGTATTTGATACACATTTAGCAAATATACAAATATATTCTCCATGTCTTCCCGAGTTTCTACATGGTATCAAGAGCTTAGGTTTCTTTTTTTTTTTTCGAGTAAATTTCCCTTGGTTCACCATTGTTGCCGATTTTTTGATTCAGTTTGTTTTTTTTTTTTCCAGTTCTTGAAATATGTTTTCATTCATCTACCGCCACTGCCCATAACACGTAGAACATATCACAACACCCTTTGCATCACCTTTTCAATTTGTGACATCATCAACCCAATTCTACAAAATTCCGCAGAAGTGTTAGTCATGTGAATTGCAACAATTTTTTCATTCTTCTTTAATGGAGAAATTCGATGTTGTATCGACGACCGAATTTTGTTGTTATTGTCGTAAGCATGGGCATTTTTTTTTCTTCTGATTGTCCCACTGTTGAATGTTATAACTACTTGAAAAAGGGTCATATTTCTTCAAATTGTTATCGATATTGCAAGACAACCAGACACTTGATTCAAAATTGTCCCACTCATCCTCAACGGTCTGATCAGAATAGGAATCAACCTCGTCTCAACTCTTTTCGGTCTGTAGTCAAAACTAATGTTGTTGCCAATGCATCTCTAGGATCCTCCCAGCCTGCACTCCCTATCACAAACATCGAGTCTCTTCTCACCTAAATTGACTCAAACCGTCTTATCCCACTTTTAACAGGCTTTAACAGTCAACTTATTTTGAATGACATTGTCAAGCAAATTTCACAATTAACTTTTTTTTTGTCAAATATCAAAACCAATTTAATAGTCAATTCACTTTGAATGCACTTGTCTTCTTTTGTTCATATTCATTTTTTTTTGCTTTTCCATTGGGCTTACAACTCATCAAGGAAAAAGAAAGTTACTTTTAGGCTTCTAAAATTTCTCCAATCCATCTCAAAATTACCTATTTACCCACAACAACAGTTAACTGTTGCAATGATACTTTTTACATCGGTTAAATCGATTTAAAAATTGATTCATCCGATCTAAAATGTGCTGAAACGACACTTAACTACCGTTGAAGAGGCAAACAAAGGTTAAGTGCCACTCGGCCAACAACAATTGAGAAAATGAGAAATTTCGAAAATGAGAATAGTAATTTTCAAAGAAAATTGGATTCAATATCTTCTTTTGAATAGTCTAGTCTATTCAACTGAATTAATTAACATTTTTATTTTCAATGGCATATGGAAGGATGTTGAAATCCACCCAAAGAAAAATCTCTAAATTTCCACTTATTTTACCAACTTCCAACAAACATCTTTCTCAAAATTTTCCATCGACATTGGGCCTAAAACTCATTGAAAAAAACGGGTTCAATATTTGTAATAGGCCACTCAGTTAAATTAATTAAAATAATATTTTCAAATAGGATAGGTGAATCACATTTGAGAGGGAGATTATTGGTTCAAGTGTGATAAAGTTCTAGTGTGGATCAAGTTAGTGATGTCAGTGACTCACATTCGTGTGTGCGTGCGTGCTGTGTGTGTGCGCGCATGCGAAAGAGACGAAAATTAAAAATGAGATAAGTTTTATTATTTTCTTGATTTCGATTCGGTTTATGAGACTAAAGTCTTACTCATCCCACATGTTTTGATTGACTTGAGGTTAAGGTGCATACAAAGTCTTTGGTTCAATTAAGAACAACAAGTTTGAAATATATCACCCGATCGAAGAAACAACTTGAACTAGGCAAGTATAATTTTTTTTTTCTTTCATGAAAACTAAGCAAGAAGACAGTTTCAATAATAGAAGACATTTCAATAATAGAAGCATTATTTTGCTATATATAAATTAATATGACACTTGTTTATCTTTACAATTCAGCTTACTTCTCTATCAATTTCATTGGAATTTCTACACACAGAAAAATCCAAGGTAATTGAGTTTATCACAATGCTTCATTGTGGGTTCAAATTTCTCCTTTGTGTGGTGGCAATTCTATGCATCAATTTGTTATGTGTTGAAAGTTTTCATCTGAACAAGTGTGTGGAAACAGAGAGGCAAGCTCTCCTCAAGTTCAAAAGATGCTCTTATTCATAGAAAGGCCAACCTTACGTCATGGAAATGGGAAGGAATTTCATGTAATAATTTAACTCGTCATGTAACCAGTTTGAATCTCCAAGCATTATATTATTCTAAAGTATTGAGAGGTAAGTTAGATTCTTCAATACGTGAACTTCAAAATCTGTCTTCTTTAAATCTTGGTAATCATTACTTAGAAGGAAAGATACCAAAGGCATTGGTTCACTTGATAAGTTGATAGAGTTGAATCTTATGAACAATAATCTTGTTAGTTGTTACGATATGTTGTGGTTCTCTCATTATTGTAATTATGTTAGGATTAATTAGCCTTTATATGTAATTATTTTCCTTGTTACTTTGTCTCCAATCCTATAATATAAATAAGACCTCTTGCTTGTAGTTGATACACATTTAGCAAATATACAAATATATTCTCCATGTCTTCCCGAGTTTCTACATGGTATCAAGAGCTTAGGTTTCTTTTTTTTTTCGAGTAAATTTCCCTTGGTTCACCATTGCTGCCGATTTTTTGATTCAGTTTGTTTTTTTTTTTCCAGTTCTTGAAATATGTTTTCATTCATCTACCGCCACTGCCCATAACACGTAGAACATATCACAACACCCTTTGCATCACCTTTTCAATTTGTGACATCATCAACCCAATTCTACAAAATTCCGCAGAAGTGTTAGTCATGTGAATTGCAACAATTTTTTCATTCTTCTTTAATGGAGAAATTCGATGTTGTATCGACGACCGAATTTTGTTGTTATTGTCGTAAGCATGGGCATTTTTTTTTCTTCTGATTGTCCCACTGTTGAATGTTATAACTACTTGAAAAAGGGTCATATTTCTTCAATTGTTATCGATATTGCAAGACAACCAGACACTTGATTCAAAATTGTCCCACTCATCCTCAACGGTCTGATCAGAATAGGAATCAACCTCGTCTCAACTCTTTTCGGTCTGTAGTCAAAACTAATGTTGTTGCCAATGCATCTCTAGGATCCTCCCAGCCTGCACTCCCTATCACAAACATCGAGTCTCTTCTCACACAACTTCTTCCTTCTGGTAATACTCTCGCTGCTATTTCTACTACACGAGGTAATTCTAAGTGGTATTTTGATTCTGCATGCTATAACCACATGACATTAGCGTCACATTTATTTTATTCCCTATTTAAAAATGACATTAATTGTTCTATCCACACTGCTGATGGATCTCTTATGCATGTAAGTCATATAGGTTCTATCTCCCTGCCTAATTTAAGCATACCTAACACATATCTTATTCATAAACTAAATTTTAATCTTATCTCTATTGGCCAATTATGTGACCTTGGTTATGAAATTACCTTCTCTTCCTATGGATGTCGTGTGCAGGATCCACAGACGGGACAACTCATAGGGACTGGGTGTAAGATCTGAAGATTATATGAGCTCACTGAACTGCATATTCCTCACGAGCCTAACATATGTGCCGCTTCCACACATTCTTCCATTCAACTTTCGCATCGTCGTCTAGCCCATAGTTCAATTGGTAAGTTGCGTCCTCTAGTGTCTCAAGGTTATTTAGGATCTATCAACAATGAGTCTTTTGATTGTACTGCTTGTCAAACTGCTAAACAACCAACCTTAGCTTTCAATAAAAGTACTTCTATTTCAGCTTCACCATTTGATCTTGTGCATTCTGATATTTGGGGTCCTGCTCCCACCCCTACTATGGGAGGTTCTCGGTATTTTGTTCTATTTATTGATGATTATTCTCGCTTTACATGGATATATATGATGAAAAATAGACACGAGCTTCCTCAAATTTACATCAATTTTGCCAAAATGATTCAAACACAAATTTCCAAAGTCATTAAAGTTTTTCGGCGAGATAATGCCATGAAATATCGTGATTCTAAACTCTTGTCATTTCTTAGTGAGCAGGGTACCTTGTCTGAGTTTTCATGTCCATACACATCTCAACAAAATGGTCGTGCTGAGAGAAAGCATCGTCACATTCTTGACTCAGTCCGTGCCATGCTTATCTCAGCCTCTTGTCCAGAACGCACTTGGGGTGAAGGCTCTCTTACCGTTGTCCATATAATCAATCGTCTCCCTTCCTCTGTTCTTGGTAATGTCTCTCCTTTTGAGCGTCTTTATCTCACTACACTAAATTATAACTCACTTAAGGTGTTTGGTTTGGCTTGTTTTGTCCTCCTTCAACCCCATGAATATACTAAACTTGAGCCTCGTGCTCGCCTATGTTGTTTTCTTGGTTATGGCACTAAACACAAAGGTTATCGATGTTGGGACCCGATATCCCAGCGCATTCATGTCTCTCGACCTGTTGTGTTTTGGGAACATATAATGTTCTCTTCCTTGTCAAAGTTTAAGTCAATTCCGTCAACTTCCACTCCTCTCTTTACTAACTCTGATGTCAACTATTTTCCTAGTGACACAAATGCAGGTTCTGAGACATATGCAGGTTCTTCTAGTGAGCTTCTAACCTCTTCTGATGTTCAATCCACTCCTAATGATGTTGTTCCGATTGTTGATCCTGCACCATCCTCTATTTAGCTTCCTGAACGAGTAAGAAATCCACCTCCTTACCTTCGTGATTACCATTGTTATTCCACTATGCTTCACTTTCATGAACCACAATCCTTTAAGGAAGCCTCAGTAGATCCTCAATGGCAGCAAGCTATGTAGGAAGAATTACAGGCATTAGAGAAAACTCACACCTGGGACCTTGTTGATCCTCCTTCTAATAAGACTCTTGTAGGATGTAAGTGGGTTTATAAAATAAAGTCTCTTTTGATGGATCTATTGAGCGTTACAACGCTCGTCTTATGGCAAAAGGGTTCACTCAAGAGTATGGTATTAATTATGAAGAAACATTTGCCCTTGTTGCACGTATCACCTCTGTTCGAGCACTTCTTGCCATTGCCGCCACTCGCAAATGGAGACTTACTCAAATGGATGTTAAAAGTGCTTTCCTCAATGGTGAGTTAGAAGAAGTGGTTTACATGCGTCCTCCTCCAGGATATACTTCTCAGGAAAATAAAGTTTGTCGTCTTCGTAAGGCTCTTTATGGTCTCAGACAAGCACCTAGAGCTTGGTTTGCTAAATTTCACAAGACTATCACCCAATTGAATTTCTCTTCTAGTGGTCATGATTCAGCTCTCTTTACTCGAAAAAATAATAATGGTATTGTTGTCTTGCTCATTTATGTCGATGACATGATAATCACTGGAGATGACTCTGTTGGAATTGAAGAGCTCAATAAATTCTTGTGTCAACATTTTGAGATGAAGGATCTTGGACCATTAAGTTACTTTCTAGGGGTTGAAGTATTATCTTCGAGTAATGGCTTGTTTCTCTCACAGGCTAAGTATGTTTTTGATCTTGTCTCTCGAGCAGGTTTCAATGATAGTAAAATTGAACACACTCCTCTTGAACCCAACGTTCGATTTACTCCTCAAGATGGTACTTTGCTCGATGATGCTACTCTTTATCGGCAACTCGTAGGTAATCTGATATGCCTCACAGTTGCTCGGCCAAATATTTCATATGATGTTCATCTTGTTAGCCAATTCATGGCTTCTCCACGTACGACACATTATGCTGCTGTCCTACGAATTATTCAGTATATCAAGGGTAGTTTATTTTATGGTCTTCAATACTCAGCTACATCCTCACTGATCCTTAGAGCCTACTTTGATGCTGATTGGAACGGTGATCCTAGTGATCGTCGTTCCACCACTGGTTTTTGTATTTTTCTTGGAGATTCTCTTATATCTTGGCGTAGTAAGAAATAAACCTTGACATCCCACTCCAGCACTGAATCTGAATATCATGCACTTGCTGATACTACTTCTGAGATATTGTGGCTTCGTTGGCTTCTTGTTGATTTAGAGACATCACAGTCTTCATCAACTGATTTATATTGTGACAATCGCAGTGCCATTCAAATTGCCCAAAATGATGTTTTTCATGAGCGAACAAAACATATTGAAATTGATTGTCACTTCATTCGTCAACTTCTTCTTCGTGGTGAACTTCATCTCATATTCATTGGCACTCTTGACCAGCCGGCTGATTTGTTCACAAAACCTCACTCTCTGAGTCGCTTATGCACTTTAGTCTCCAAACTCAAGTTGATTACTGCTCCACCCACTTGAGTTTGAGGGGGGATGTTACGATATGTTGTGATTCTATCATTATTGTAATTATGTTAGGATTAATTAGCCTTTATACGTAATTATTTTCCTTGTTGCTTTGTCTCCAATCCTATAATATAAATAGGAGCTCTTGCTTGTATTTGATACACATTCAGTAAATATACAAATATATTTTCCATGTCTTCATGAGTTTCTACATTAGTCTCATTCCTCCAAAATCACTTGTTCACTTTCCTTCTCTTGTATTTCTAGATCTTTCCCACAATGAGTTGAATGGTGTGGATATCATCGATGATGCATCTCTATCGACCTTATCAACTTTAGATCTGAGTTTAAACCAGTTGAATGGATCCCAACCACTATCTGAGATAACTAAACTCTTCTCACTAGAAGTACTTGATCTATCTCATAATCAGTTAAGTGGGTCATTTCCACATACGATTGGTTAACTTTCCGATCTAAGTGAGTTACTTCTCTCATCAAATAAATTGAAGGGTGTCATTAATGAAGTGCATCTATCAAACTTATCAAAATTGATTTTTTTTTATTTGACTCAAAATTCATTTTCATTCAACTTGAGATCAAATTGGGTTCCACCATTCAAACTAGAAACACTATATGCATCATCATGCACATTGGGTCATGAATTTCCAGCATGGCTCAAACATCTAAGGGGACTTATTGATTTAGATATCTCTAATAGTGGTATTTTAGATTCATTCCTAAATGGTTTTGGAATTTATCTTCGAGTTTGGAATACTTGAATGTTTCACATAACAAACTCAGTCGACCCTTGCCAAAATCATTTTCAAGTATGAAAGTAAGTTATGATTATGATGATCACGTATGGGATTTTAGTTTCAACAATTTGAATGGATCATTACCTTCTTTTCCAAAATTGTGTTCTATATTTCTCTCAAATAATATGTTTACAGGGTCCATGTCTTCTTTTTGTACATCCCAATCTCATAGTTTAATTTATTTGGACTTGCCCAATAATTTGTTAGCGGGGAAACTTTCAGATTGTTGGGAGGAGTAAATGGTCACTTTGGTCCCTCACTTTACACTTAGCTGTCACAAAGGTCTCTGACTCAGGATTAAATACAAAGTAGTCCCTGAATGTGTACTTCCGTTATCAGTTTAGTCCCTGACGTTAAAAACTACTGTTAACTGATGAGGTGACGTGCATGAGGTGCCACATGGACTAAAGTGAAAGTAGAAAATAGTCACTTTGGTCCATGAACCGAAAATCAATATTTTCCCAAATTGAATCTCAAATCCCTAAATCTCTAAATCCCGAATTTAATCCCCAAATCCTTAAATCCCTAAATCTCATCTAATTCCCTCTTTGTTCAAAATCAATTTCCTTTTTTTTTCCTGTTGTTAATCAGTGGTGATTTGTGGTAAGACATGAACATAGTAAACTCCAAATCTTTTCTGCTGCCAATCAAAAGAGTTTAGTTTATATGGTGTGGACTATTATAATTAATAGTATGTCTCATGTCAAATGTGATTTTAGTAAAAATATATGTATGTTTCGTAATTGTCAAACAATTGAGTATGCCTCCAAACTTTGGCTTAACTAAACATGATCAAAATAGCTTTAACAATATCTTACTTTCTACTAAAACACATTTATCAAACATGCATGTAGAAACATACTAATCCGGCCAGCTTCACTACACTTACACTATAGAATGAGGGAAAGATTTTACTTTTTGAAATTGAGGAGTAAAATGTGGTGATTTTTTATAAACATTAGAATTCAGTCAATCCAGAGAACTAACAACAACAAAAAAAGAAATTGATTTTGAACAAAAGAAGGGATTAGATGAGATTTAGGGATTTGGGGATTAAATTCAAGATTCATTTTCTACTTTCACTTTAGTCCCTGTGACACCTCATGCACGTCACCTCATCAGTTAACATAGTCTTTAACGCCAGGGACTAAACTGATAACAAAATTGCACTTTCAGGGACTACTTTGTATTTATTTTTGAGTCAAGGACCTTTGTGACAGCGAAGTGCAGAGTCAGGGACCAAAGTAACCATTTACTCTTCAATCTTTAGTAGTTCTAAATTTGGCAAAGAATAATTTATTAGGAAAAATGCCCAACTCATTTGGCACTTTAGGTCAAATTGAATCGCTACATTTAAATAATAACAACTTCTCTAGTGATTCCATCTTTGATCCTTTGTCAAAACTTGCAATTACTTGATGTTGGAGATAACAATCTTCAAGGAACATTACCTATGTGGATAGGCCATCATCTTCAACAGTTGATTGTTTTACGTCTGCGGGCAAATAAGTTTCAAGGAAACATTCCTACAAGTATGTGCAATCTTTCACTTCTTCGAGTATTTGATCTCTCTGTAAATAATATTACAGGGGAAACACCACAATGTTTCAGTCACATAGTTGCTTTATCAAATTTGAAGTCTCCAAGAAAAATATTTCACTATATGTCAGTTACAAATGTTGTGGACAATTAAGTGTATGAAATTGGCTACTTTAACGACCAGGAAATATTAGCATTGAAAGGATCAGACAGAGAATATGGAAAAAAATCTTGGATTGATGACAACAATTGATCTTTATGGAAGAATGCCAACAAGCTTTTCAAATTTGACATTTATTAGTTACATGAACTTGTCTTTCAACAACTTAGAAGGGAAAATTCCCCTAAGCACTCAAGTACATTCTTTTGATCCATCTTCATATGTGGGGAATAGTCGACTTTGTGGACCACCACTCATAAATAGTTGCCAAGACAATGTGATTTCTCCAACTGGAAGCCATGATAAACATATCATTAGTGAAGATGAAGATAAGCTCATAACCTTTGGGTTTTATGTTAGCTTGGGGCTTGTTTTTTTTGTTGGATTTTGGGGAGTTTGTGGAACTCTAGTGGTAAAAACATCATGGAGACATGTTTATTTCAAAGTATTCAACAACATGAATGATTGGATCCATGTCACACTAGAAGTTTTTGTAAGTAGGTTAAAGAAGAGATTCCAAGTCGAAGATTAACTAGTAAACTGGATTAAAATTCGCGCGTTGCACAATTGTAAAACAATTAAATTATAAATATTCAATACGAGTTGAGTTGTAGAAGACATTCATTTACAAATGGATATAATATTATGAATAAGTTTACACTTGAGTTCACTTTCAACTATGCTGCCTTAATGTTTAGTCGGAGAAGTTTGTATTGAAACCTTCAATTTTGAATTGAGACTACACGACGAGTGTAGAGGATTGCAAACCTTTATTTGTAAAATCTCAGGGCTGAAAATATATAAATAGATTCGAATATGTCATTGTTATTTTGTGTGTCGAAAAAGGATTTAGAAAGGAGAGCAAAAAAAAATTAGACCTTGATAAAATACTCTCTCCGTCTCAAATTATAAGTTGTTTAGAGAAAAAATTTATCTTAAATTATAAGTCGCTTTACAATACTAATGAAACATTAAATGCTATTTTTCGTACTTTGTCTTCAACTTTTTTTTTTTTTTACAAATATCTTCAACTATTTATTACTCTTTACTCTTTCAACTCTTTAATTTATCTTTCATACACCATTGTTGAAGGGTAATTTTATAAAAAGACTTATAATTTTTCTTTTCCATACAACATTAATTACACTTAAAGCAAAGTAAGATTTTAACCCTACCTTAGAGCCGCAGTAACATTTAGTAAGCAACACACTTCGAACATAAATGCCTCTAGAGTTAGGTTAATAAAATAAGGATCAAGTTGCTAAAAATGAAGTTATAGGAAAATATTTTTTACCTCTGATATTTAAAGTAGATAAAATTTTATATAGTAATGACACATCGAATTAAAGATCAGTCCAACACTTGCTGGTCCAACACCGAATCGATACCAACACGTTTCAATCACGTTAGTTTTTTATACTACTGATGGGCTTATGAGACAATGTTTTGATCTACATTGTATGTGTGAGTGCTCTATAGATAAAAATGTTTTGTTAACTAGTGTTCTTATAACACTTGTTAATGATTTAAAAAGAAAACAATTGATAAATTTTATATTGAAAAAGTTACTTTTGAATATGTTGAATTAGGGCCCAAGACATAGGTCCGGGGTGCGACGGCCTAGGGCCCATGCCTGTACGGGGTCCAAAAAAGTTATTTTATATTTGGTGGTGTATATAGAAATATGTGCTTTATAAGGGGGTCTGTATAGCAAATGAACCAAAATGGGCCTACTATACAAATGAATATTAATTTTCCCTATGACGAATATTTTAGGCATTTCACCGCAAGTTATTCAAGAAAATTAGGTAATGATAAAATTAGTGATCGAAAATGGATAATATCCTGCCAACCGCAATAACTAATGAATGTGTCATTTATCATTTATCACAAAAAAAATTATGACGTATTATGTAAGGGGCCATTTTCTCATACAATGTCTACGACCCGTAAAATGCTAGGACCGGCTATGTGTTGAATACACAACTCCCACGATAAAATTTTCATTTTAAATTTCTTATCAAGGACACTTGTTAGCATTTTCCAAAATAAAAATATATTCATATACGTGTGGCTTAAATCAGCCATATACTTGTGTGATATGCTAGATGTTTCGTAGCTATATTTTCCAGAAACACTAAAGAAACAAAATATCAAATAATTTAATTTATTGATGTTTACTTTCTGCCACCAATTATATAGACACAAAAATTCAATCAATAAATAAATAATAGCCATTGAAAATCCTGCAGTGGGTCTTTTTCTGAAATAACCTTGCTAAAAGTCCACACCACAAAAGTATAAAAACTAAATATATTGTTCTCGAGGAGGAAATGAAATTAGCAAGTTCGTTCTTGAAAAACAAAATTGTATGATTCAATTTATAAATTTTTAAAAAATTCATAATCACTTCAACAAAATTATAACATCATGAGATATTAACCTCTCTATTAGGGATTCCCCTGTTGAGTTTTTTTTTTTTTTAATATATTTTTGTTAAGGACTAAAATGAGTTTTTTATTACTCTAAAAATGTTTAAGCTTAATGAGTTTTTATTATATTGATCAATTAATTGGACTAAGGGGAAAGGGGTGGGGCATATATATGAGAGAGAAATTGATATTGAAGGAGAGAAATGCTAGTTATATATCTTTACATGATGAGTGTGATGTATAACATACACAGACTGCTGTTGGATCTGTTGAGATGGAGCTATCAGATATTGATGAGTGTGCAAGTTCAAATATGGACAAGACAATATGTGAGGGACTGATTAATTCATGATGGTTGTGCATATAGTTTTTGAATATTAGTGCTTGAAAAATGGTACTGAAATTTTGAATTAATTCATACACACATGCACATTTCGCTTTCCACTTACTATGCATTACAGCTGTGCATGGAAACTCATCCATCACACAACTTTTACAATGTTATACAATCAGATGAAAATCTAACAAACTATAATGAAATGATATTACAAAATATCATAAAAGAATATCTAAAGAATTTAATCAGTATATGATCTATCATATTCATTAATTGTCGTGACATCACATCATTGAAGACATGTATAAATCAATTGTACACGGACATGATATACCAATTAAATTCATATCTAAAACTATACAAGAGTTATATGTATGTTAGTTGGTTAATTCAAGTTTGTTAGTGATGTAATCATGTTTAGTTGGTTAATCACATTAGATTTGTGTTTGTTAGTGATTAGTTACAAGTTCTCTAGAATTTAGCTAGAGTCTGAAGGTTCAGGTTCTGAGGTCCAGAGTCTGAAGTTTCAGAGTCTGAAGGTTTAGAGTCTGAGGTTTCAGAGTATGAAGTTTCAGAGTCTGAGGTTTCAGAGTCTGTTACTTAGCTTGTGCTTCAAGCAATCTAGCATAGCTTTTGTATATAAGCCAATTCACTTGTACATTCTCATAACTGATAGAATTCATAGAAAAAAATCAATAACACAATTTCCTTTTCTCATTCTTCTCTTCTCATTCTCTCTAAATTCACCAAAAACCAGAAAAACCCCAAGATCAAATAGTTGCTTAAGAAAGTTAAGCTTCATAGTTGCGCTAACAAATTGGCATCTAGAGCCTTTGGTTTCGTTCTAAGGGGTAATCAAGATCTTCAATCACGTAAGTACATAGAAGAAACGCTGAAGGAAGTACCATGAATGGTAGCAGCAGCTTCAACACTCATCTTCCAATTCTTGAAGCACGCAATTGGGAAAGATGGAGTGCAGTGATGAAGAATCTGTTTGGAGCACAAGATTTGCTTGAAATTGTGCAGAATGGAGTTGGTGAGTTAGCTGTGAATGCAACAGATACTTCATAAGTTTTGTTGATGAGTTCAACAGAAAACTTTGGTTATATTTGATGAAGACCAAAAGTGAAGCATTTGATATGTTTCAGAAGTTCAAAATCTTAGTAGAAAAGCAAAGTGGAAAATCTATTAAGGTTTTAAGAACTGATGGTGGTGGTGAGTATACCTCAAAAGTGTTTGAGAAATTTTGTGAAGACAATGGTATCATACATGAAGTAACTGCTCCTTATACTCCACAACACAATGGTTTGGCTGAAAGAAGAAACAGAAGTCTACTTGACATGACCAGAAATATGTTGAAATTGAAGAAGATGCCTAATATTTTTTGGGGAGAAGCTGTAAGAACTGCAGTCTACATCTTGAATAGATGCCCCACTAAGAAACTGAATCAAATCCCTGAAGAAATTTGGCTAGGATGCAAGCAGTCAGCTAAACACTTAAGAGTTTTTGGCTCCTTATGTTACAAACATATCCTTGATGCAAAGAGAAGAAAGTTAGGGGATAAGAGTGAGCCTATGATAATGGTTGGTTATCATGAAACAGGTGCATACAGGTTATATCACCCTCTAACTCATTCAATAGTGATTAGTTTGGATGTTAAAATCTGTGAGAATGAAGCTTGGGATTGGAACAAGAAAGAGAAGAGTTCCAATCACACAGTTCCCACAATAATTGAAGAAAATGATCAAGTTGAACAACTTCAACTTGATACTGAAGTTCAAGCTGAAGTACATGTTGAAGAGAATCAAGCTACTAGAACTTCAGGGAGACAGAGATTTGCTTTCACAAGGTTAGCTGGACATGAAGTTATTCCAGATAATCTAGTTAATGAAGAAGGGGAATTTGTTCACTTTGCCTTATTAGCAGATGCAGAACCAATCAACCATGAAATAACATTAAATGAAGAAGTGTGGAAGAATGCTATGATTGAAGAGTTGAATTCAATCATCAGAAACAACACATGGGAACTGACTGAACTACCTGTCAGCAAGAAACCTATAGATGTGAAATGGATTTTCAAGTTTAAACTGAAGCCAAATGGTGAAGTAGCCAAACACAAAGCTAGATTAGTTGCTAGGGGATTCATGCAGAAGGCTGGTATGGATTACTTTGAAGTATATGCCCCAATAGCAAGATTAGAGACTGTGAGACTGATAGTTGCTATAGCTTGTGGAAGAAACTGGCCAATGTATCATTTGGATATAAAATCTGCTTTCCTAAATGGTCCTTTAGATGAAGAAGTGTATGTAACACAACCACCAGGTTTCAAAATCAAAGGGAAAGAAGATATGGTGTATAGATTACACAAAGCACTCTATGGATTGAAGCAGACACCAAGAGCTTGGAACAAAAGAATTGACAGTTTTCTTGTGCAGCAAGAATTTGTAAAATACAAGTCTGAATATGGTGTATATGTGAAGAAAGGAACATTGCAGTTTGACATTCTATTTCCTAAGTGTCTGAATGAAACCTCTGGAGAATTGATAGCTTACTCTGATGCAAACTGGTGTTGAGATAAGCATGACAGAAAGAGCACCTCAGGTTACCTATTCAAGTTTCTGAATGCCCCAATTTCATGGTGTGCTAAGAAGCAACCAGTTGTGGCATTGTCAACCTGTGAATCTGAGTATATTGCAGGGTGTATGGCAGCATGTCAGGCAGTTTGGCTTGAAAATATACTCATGGAGATAGAGATGGAGGTTAGCAGACCTATAACATTGTTCATAGATAACAAATCTGCTATAAACTTAGCCAGAAATCTAGTTTTACATGGAAGAAGCAAGCATATAGAAACTAAGTTTCATTTTCTGAGGGAGCAAGTGAACAAAGGAGCATTGCAGGTTGTTCATTGTTCCACTGAGCTGCAGCTTGCAGACATATTCACTAAGTCATTGAAGGTTGACAGGTTCATCAAGCTAAGGAGTTTGATTGGCATGAAGGAAGTGGAAACTTGAATTAAGGGAGGATGTTAGTTTGTTAATTCAAGTTTGTTAGTGATGTAATCATGTTTAGTTGGTTAATCACATTAGATTTGTGTTTGTTAGTAATTAGTTACAAGTTCTCTAGAATTTAGCTAGAGTCTGAAGGTTCAGGTTCTGAGGTCCAGAGTCTGAAGTTTCAGAGTCTGAGGTTGTTAGAGTTTGTTACTTAGCTTGTGCTTCAAGCCATCTAACATAGCTTTTGTATATAAGCCAATTCACTTGTACATTCTCATAACTGATAGAATTCAGAGAAAAAAAATCAATAACACAATTTCCTTTTCTCATTCTTCTCTTCTCATTCTCTCTAAATTCACCAAAAACCAGAAAAACCCCAAGATCAAATAGTTGCTTAAGAAAGTTAAGCTTCATAGCTGCGCTAACAATGTAAATATGGAGATGAACTATTGTCAAAATATATTTGTTAAAAGTGTCTCAAAGTTTGATACATTCATTTTTTTTAGAGGACATTCAAAATGTCATAGCATTCAGATGCTGCAACAATCTTTCTATTTAGGGATCTTGTTACATGTTACATTCCGTTTCAATCAGTTAGTTGGCATATTTTTTGGTTTTGTTCAATTTATGGTTTGGTTCTGTTTTGTCGTTTGTGTATATCCAAAAGTTTTTCTCTTATTGTAATTGGTTTCAGGCCATAATCGATTGTCACCCGTATGTGGAAATGATCGGTCTTCAAATTTTGGTTGAGCATAAATCAATCATTATAAATAGTCTAGTAAGGTGATAATCGTCGCCACTTATAAATATATAATCATATTTTATCAATGTGTGATTTTAACACATTGATTAGACATTTAAAGTGTGACATGAGTAGCCCGATCGTGGTGACTTGATACTAGGTAGTCCAACATTGGATAGACTAATATATGATCTTAAAATTTGGATTGTGTTTAATTTAACTTTTATAAAACTAGTTTGTAAGGTAAAAATTGTCCTCCACTTATAGACAATATTTAGATAATACCTCATTTAATATGAGACTCTTAGCATCAAAACAACCAAATTTGAAATTGAGGTTTTTAATAATTCTAGTGATTTTGATTTCTCGAAAATCAAGATCCAAGTTTTCTTAGTGCATCAACGTGTTCACCGAAGCTTTTCAGGAAGAATCTATATACTAAAGTTTTATATTGATAATGTTATCTATCTCTATCATCTTTCTCATATATTTCTTCATGAAGTTTCAATTTATCGGTTGTAGGAGTTTGATATTGTAACTTAGCGGAGTTCAAATTTCTTGAAAACATAAATAAAATTGGATTCGACTTCTTTAAAGTGAACAACTTATTTTAAAGTGAAAAATGAACAATATCAACTGTTAATTACCAACTTAAAATAGATATTATAGATACATCATAGCAAATCATAAATTTGTTATAATAACAACCCTTGATTTTCTCATTTTACACTTTACTTATCCTTGCCCAATAAAATTAATGCCATTTTCTATATAATTTTTATACAAATAAATACGTTTCCGATAATAGTTTTTTTTTTAATATTTTGTGTCCACTAAGCTAGAGTCCTAATTACACTACTTCCACTTCATACTGCTATTTATTTTGTAATATATTATCTCAAATTTTTCCATTGAAAAATATAACGTGAAAATTTTATAAACATAAATAAAATATGTCGCTTTCTTTGTTTTGTTTTAAAATGATACTAAAAATTGAGTGTATGAAAATTAGTTATTTGAAACCAAAAGTTTTTCGTTATTTAAAAAATGAAAAAAAAAATACATAGCTGGATTGAGTTGTGGTTATAGAACATGAATTAGACATTGGAATAATAATCATTTTGGTATCTAAATGTGTAACGAGGAGCAATAATAGTCTTTCAATGTATCGAAACATTAAAATAGTCTTTCAATACTAACATTAACTCTTCATATAAGTAGGACTGTCTTAAACAATTTGGAGGCCCAGTGGTCTAAATTGTGTATGCATGTTGGGTGTTGAACCAGGGACCTTGCAACAAAAAGTAAGAAGCTACAGCACAACCATAAGAGCACGGATGTATATCTAATAACTTTGTTAGTATATAATTTATATTTTTGGGTCTTAAATTTTAAAAAAATATTATGTGCCCTAAAAATTTTGAGGCCCAGTGTTCTAGCCCAACCTCGACAGGCTATAGGCCGACCCTACATATAAAACGATATGACAGTAAGTAAGTACTTATAATGATTGATATGGTAATAAGTAAGTATATTGAATGACTAATATGACAATATTAGCGAAACATCATAACGTAAATGACTATTATGGCTAACATAGTGCACAATCAGAGACTATTTTGAAATTCCGATACATTGATGTACTATTATGACTACTCGTTACACAGTCAGGGAACAAAATGACTATTACCTCCATTAGACATTAGTTCAAGTCATGAGGCTGAAATTAACCCTTAAATGTAATGTCAACCACTCTGAAAAATCCCATATCCATTCGTAATGCAACACTTCAATACCTATCTAATTTTTTTTACTAAGTGTGGCATAGATCGGACCGCTTGATAAGGGCTATGATCTAGTTTACTTAAAATTTGGTTCATCCTTAACCCGTTTAGTAAAAAAAGCTAGTTTGATCAAACTTTTTAAAGAGCCTATTTAGTTAAATATGTTAGACTTAAACTCTCTAAAAATTTGATTAGGTATGTCAGATTGGTGTGTGTGTATAAAAAATAAATAGTAAAAAAAATATTAGAATATAACTTTAACATAAAACTTAGACTATTTATTGATCGATTAGTCGTTTGAAAAGTAAGTCAAATATTCTTTTTAAAAGTCTTAACATAAAACAAGTTTTTAAACATGTTAATAGGTCGGGTCAGACAAAACTTAAAAATAAAGTTTGATGGATAATAAGTCACACTCAACCTTTAATTTTGTAAACCGGAACTGTCTTATTTAAATAAAGTCTAGCTCGGTCTAGCATATTCTCACTCATATTATTTTTTCAACTATATTTTTATCTGTAAAACATCGTTACAAACACTGAACTGGAGGACACAACTCTAATAACGTCGAGAAAATAGAATAATCTATATTACGTTATAAACTAAACTTAAGTTGTTCTTAGAAAAATATTGTTACGATATGTCATATCTAGCAAAGCTTCTCATTCTCTATTAAAACTAAGTGTCAATGATGGACATTAGTGCAAACCAACCACTCAAATATACCTTAAATCTGAAATCTAAATTGTCATTGTTAAATAGATTTTTATCATTCTTAGTTTGACGAATATCTCCAATCTCCATGCATACAATTCAACAAAGAAATTAAACAAACATCAAAAGTCAAACTCTTATGTATATATAGCTTGCTATAAAATTTCAAAGATGCTCTCATGAAAAAATGTATAATTTCATTCATTTGAAATGATAAATAATCCGTTGATAATCAAATATGGACAAACAGGATTACGAAGGATATTCCGTTTGGATTGGAAATGATGACACTAATCTCCATTTTCGAGTTTATAGTCAATATTTACCTATAGAGAAATTCTTTAGAACATTAGAGTTTGATTAGATACAGGTGATTTTAGATAAAATTTATTCAAAATTTAAATTTGTTTTAAAATAAATTAATATAAAAAATATGACATAACATTGAATATTGATTAGATGATGGATATACGTTCAACTGAACTAAAAAGTAGCAAAGTGTTCACCTTATTTATATTTAAAAATTAATAAATTATATGTTCAATTGAATTTACTTGATGAAATACTTCCAATTTGATGCTTTGCATGCTCATTTGTTTGATCAAAACAAAATTTACTTGACGAAATACGAAATAGTTTAGAACGTTATATAAAAATCAATAGTTTTTTTTTTTAAGGAATACAAATCAATAGTTAATATATACTATATATAAGAACTTTTCATTTCCTTTAAAAAAAAGTACTTTTCATTTCTTTTCAAAAAAAAAAAAGAAGAACTTTTCATTTGCTAGTTAAATTAGTGAAATTTAATTTAGGAAAATAATATTTAGTCTAGTATTAAAATATAAATAACACTATATATTTTGTTCACATAATTTTTTTTTAAAGAGTTTTGTTCACATAATTAAATGCCATCAAAGTCTACATACCCGAAACAATATCCACAACCCTGCAATCATATGATCTTTCAAGGTAAATAAAAACAAGAGACTGAATTTAGTCACATAAATATATAAAGTCTTTATTCGATGAATAATGGTCCAAAATGAGGAACAGTACATGTATAAAAATCATTTGACTTAACATGCAACAATAATAAACAATAAAATAACAATAATAACAATAAAATAACAATTATAATGTGACATTAACATAGATATCCATGAGACATACGTGACCAGCACCACCTAACAGGCTATAATAATTAAACACATGATAGAACCTTGTGAGGTCTATATCCACTTTCTTCTTGTCTTTGGATGCAGTCATTTATTGCACCCCTCCAACTCTAGGACAATGAAACTTCTTAGACCAACTTGGCTACTACTTTTTTTTATTAGAATAAATTATGCATCCTCCGGTCACTATTATAAGTAAACATGTATTTTTTAGATTTATTTAATAAATGATGTACACAATCAATATTATAGATCACATACATCTTTTATTGAATAAACATAAAAGTAAATTTTTGCTTATAATAATAACCAGAGGGTATATATATTTGTGATAATTTATATACACTAATTCCTCGAGTCTCATTGATAGATATGATGATAGAATTATATGGGTGATTCAATTCTTTTTAAGAAATTTAATATCTTTGCATTTTTAAGAATCAATTTCAACACGAGAAAATAATTTATCTTTGGGTCGGACACCGAGTTAAAAAAAAATTGAACTTGAAACAATTAATTAAGTTGAAATTAAGAGTCATTAATGTTAACTTGTGTCTTAATAAGTCAAAAATAGAAATATTTTGTTGTAATCAATGCATTTGAATTTAATTTTTTACTTTTGATTAATTAAATGCATAAAATTCAAAAGAATGCTTCTACTTTTGAGTTGCTTAACATATACCCTTAGGACACAAGTTAGCATGACCCTTTGTTATTTTGCCCGATTTTTTACATATCAATATTTTGCTCATTTATAGTTCATGTCAGATTAACCATTCACACTTGAACCTAAAATATTATCTTATTTAAAATGTTGTTAAATCTAATTTTATTTTGGTTTAAATTTAGTTTTAATTCCTCTAAGTGAGACACTTGTCCACCGAAATAAAATTGAAGAATTACGTTATGTGCTTGGTTTTGATTCTTGTATTTCTGTTGATCGCACCGGCAGAGGCGGCGGTCTTGCCTTATTTTGACGCACTTCTTTTAATTGTCATCTTGTAGATTACTCTAATAATCATATCACTGTTGAAATTGTTGACTCTGTTCTTGGTACTTGGAGACTTACCGGCTACTACGGTTATCCCAATGGGGGTCGCAGAATTGCCGCATGGGATTTTCTTCGTCAATTATCTGTTCAATTTTTAGGGCCCTAGTGCATATTTGGCGATTTCAATGACATTCTGGATGACAGTGAAAAAAGAGGCCGCAATACTAGATCTCGTTGGCTGATTAATGGCTTCCAGCAAGCTGTTCTTGACTCGGATTTGTCAGATGTTTAGGTTGAAGGCTACCCGTTCATGTGGTTTAAAAGTCTTGGTACGCCGCGCGCGGTGGAAGAAAGGTTAAATCGTGCTCTCACTACAACATTTTGACTTTAGGACAACGCCTAAATTTTGGAAGGTAAAAAAACCGTTTTGGTAGAGTCACATAGGCAACACTTATCTGATTTTGTAGTGGTAGGCTTTGAGAACCGTTCTTAAAAGGAATCTAATACAACGGATTTCTGAACTCTGTTCTTGTTTGTGATCAAAACCGTTCTAGTATCCAACCGAAACAATTTTTTCGGGTTTTGCAGTAGTTTTTGGCGTTGTCGTAGGATTAAAATGTTGTAGTGTCTTGCTAATAATTCTTGGTTAAATTTATTTTCGGAAGCTATTGTAGAAACTCTTGTGGCACCTGCTTCTGATCATTATTCCATACTCCTCAACTGTAGCCCTATGCCTCAGCCTCATCTTAATAAACATCATTTTCGTTATGAAAATGTGTGGCACTTAGAACCGGGGTTTAAGGAGCTGATTACTGACTCTTGGTAGGCATATTCTAGCAATTCTCTCATTCCAAAATTGTCCTCTTGTGCGGAAGATATGTCATCTTGGAGTAAAGCTCATTGCAATAAGCTGAAAATTGATATTGAAGATTGTCGATGTCAAATGAAAAATATTCGACTGAATTTTTCAGGTGAGGGACAAGTTCAGATGTTTGAATTACGGAAGAGAATGCAGCGCTTACTAGCTCAGGTTGATGCATATTGGCGTCAACGCGCCAAGACTCATTGGTACCGGGATGGAGACTGCAACACAAAATTTTTTCATGCACCAGCCACTGCTAGAAAGAAGGTAAATCGTATCATTTCTCTTAGAAGATGATGTTGGAAATAAAATTACAGATGAACAGGGCTTGCGCGATGTAGCAAAAATTTATTTTGTTAATATTTTTCAGAAGCATGACAGCGCTTCTTCTCCAGTTATTAATGTTATTAACCAATCTATTTTTCCTCCTGATAATGAGAGGCTTACGGCTCCTTTCACAAAAGCTGAATTTCGTGTAGCTATGTTTTCAATGCATCCGGACAAATGTCCAGGTCCTGATGGTTTCAATCCAGGTTTCTATCAACAATTTTGGAACTTGTGTAGTGACGAAATTTTTCAGGAGTGTTGTGCTTGGCTTGATACGAGACAATTTCCCCTGATTTGAATATGACGAACATTGCTCTTATTCCTAAAGGCAATTTGCAACATAGCATGAAGGATTGGCGTCTGATAGCTCTCTGTAATGTTCTTTACAAACATATTTCTAAATTATTAGCTATCAGGTTGAAAGTGGTCCACTCTCAGTGCATTTCTGACAACCAGTCTGCTTTTGTTCTGAGTAGGTCCATTATGGATAATGCTATGATAGCGATCGAGGTTATTCATTTTATCAAGACTAAGATGAGGGGCAATGACAGGTATGTTGCTTTGAAAAATGATATTAGTAAGGCTTATGATCGTATGGACTGGGATTATTTGCCAGCTGTCATGGTTAAGATGAGATTCAATTCTAGGTGGATTTACTGGATGAGTATGTGTGTAGAGTCAGTGAATTATTCCATTCTTGTGAACAATGAGAAGGTGGGACCTATTATTCCGGGGCGTGGCCTCCGTCAAGGGAGCCCCGTTTCCCCTTATTTGTTTATTATTTGTGCGGAGGGTTTGTCTTCTCTCATCATGGATGCAGAGGAGAAATGTGTTATTACAGGTACCAAACTTTGTCGAGGGGCGCACCAGTCTCCCATCTTCTGTTCGCAGATGACTCTTTCCTCTTTTTCAGAGCTGATGAGGGCCAATCAAATTTTATGAAGAATATTCAATCTATGTATGAATCAGCTTCTGGCCAGGCCATTAGTTTGCCTATGTCTGAGATTTATTGTAGTTGAAATGTTCCTGACCCTCTCAAACAGTCTCTTACTAACATTCTTGGGGTTCAAGCAGTCTTGGGAACCGACAAATATTTGGGTTTACCATCTATGGTTGGTAGGGATCTGTCATACCCCAATTTTTGACCTAAGATTCTTTTTCACTTGTCTTTTTAGTTCGGAATTTGTTCGTCATTTCAGACAAAATTTCGACAAGAAGGTATTTTAAAATACCTTCCTGTCGAAATTTTGTCTGAAACGACGAACAAATTCCGAACTAAAAAGACAAGTGAAAAAGAATCTTAGGTCAAAAATTGGGGTATGACAGATGCCCCTATTTAAGTCTCTTCGTCCGGAGATTTGAAGATAAAATCTTTGATTCGACGGGTCGAAGGGACTTAAATACAGAGTACGTCAATTTTTGACCTAACAAAAAATGTGATATGCTCGTGATGCAAATGTGAATGCAAAACGGCAAAAATGACCTGACTGGGGATAAGACAAAAACGAAAGGATACTCGAGTTCGTTAAAGAAAGGGATCCGACTCCACTGGGGAATAACACAGTTTCACTGGGGAATGGATCAACTATCGTATTGACAGCTGAGAAAGGAAATATGATATGGGAAAAGACACCGACCACAAGCTGCCCGTTTGTAGAGCTTGCCACTTGAGGTAAAGACGGAAATAAAAGTAACATGCCACTGACGACAAGAAACAAAGGTGAATGTCAGCTGTTCAGGATGTTGCCGAACTTGCCACTGACGACAGGATAAAAGATAAATGTCAGCTGCTCGGGATGTAGCCGAACTTGCCACTGACGACATGATAAAAGATAAATGTCAGCTGCTCGGGATGTAGCCGAACTTGCCACTGAGACAGGATAAAAAGATGAATGTCAGCTGCTCGGGATGTAGCCGAACTTGCCACTGACGACAGGATAAAAAGGTAAATGTCAGCTGCTCGGGATGTAGCCGAACTTGCAACTGACGACAGGATAAAAAGGTAAATGTCAGCTGCTCGGGATGTAGCCGAACTTGCCACTGACGACAGGATAAAAGGATAAATGTCAGTTGCTCGGGATGTAGCCGAACTTGCCACTGACGACAGGATAAAAAGATAAATGTCAGCTGCTCGGGATGTAGCCGAACTTGCCACTGACGACAGGATAAAAAGGTAAATGTCAGCTGCTCGGGATGTAGCCGAACTTGCCACTGACGACAGGATAAAAGGATAAATGTCAGCTGCTCGGGATGTAGCCGAACTTGCCACTGACGACAGGATAAAAGGATAAATGTCAGCTGCTCGGGATGTAGCCGAACTTGCCACTGACGACAGGATAAAAAGATAAATGTCAGCTATTCGGGATGTAGTCGAACTTGCCACTGACGACATGATAAAAAGATAAATGTCAGCTGCTCGGGATGTAGCTGAACTTGCCACTGACGACATGATAAAAGAATAAATGTCAGCTGCTCGGGATGTAGCCAAACTTGCCACTGACGACAGGATAAAAGGATAAATGCCAGCTGCTCGGGATGTAGCCGAATTGCCACTGACGACAGGATAAAAAGGTAAATGTGCCACTGACGACAGGATAAAAAGGTAAATGTCAGCTGCTCGGGATGTAGCCAAACTTGCCACTGACGACATGATAAAAGATAAATGTCAGCTGCTCGGGATGTAGCCGAACTTGCCACTGACGACAGGATAAAAGGATAAATGTCAGCTGTTCGGGATGTAGCCGAACTTGCCACTGACGACAGGATAAAAAGATAAATGATATGCACAAGCTGTTCGTGAAAGAACTGCCACTTGGCATAAAGAGGGTGACATTTTTGGACCAGACACACTGGGGATGACACTTGGGGAAAAGGAAGGTTAAAAAAATTGTTCATGATTGATTGATGTGAAAAGATAGTTAAAGCAAGACTCAGGGTGGTCAATGCAACCTTGTATGAATAATGTTATGTGCATGTTGTGTATGCATGAATGTGTATATGCATGAATGTATGTATGAATGTATGTATTACTATATGGAGGATTGACTTGTGGGACAGTATAACTGATGGACTTGATGAGACAAGACTGGACAGGTAAGATGGAAAGTGGACCGACGACGCAGTACAAACACTCAGCAATCTTCATTGGGGATGATGCCATTAGGGACATATCCAAAACATTGACGGGGTAAGGCCCGATGTATGCAACAACTGGTGGGGAGTAAACACTTCCTGGGGGAGACGTGTTAATCCATAGACCTGGCAGAAGAACTGGTGTTTCTGTGGTCATGCTTTTTCTTTTTTGTTTTTTTTTAATCCCTAACTTTTGCCTGGACTGCCCTTTCGGGTTTTCAGTCCACCGGGAATATATTCTTCTTGTATGCCCCTAATTTTTGCCTGGACCACCCTTTCAGGTTTTCGATCCACCGGGACGCTCATTTTTGACTAAGCTGCCCTTTTGGGTTTTCGACTTACCGAGCTCTTTTCCTTTTTCTTTCTTTGTTTTTTTTCAAGCAATCGACCATGTTTAACCTGCAGGGTCTACCCGTTCTTGGGACAAATGTTGACGCACACTTCACTTATTCATGAGTTCAGAGATAATGTGTTTGTTGTTTATGCTTTCCAAAATATATTAAAAAGATTTATGATTTTGAAAAAAATATTTTGCTTCAAGTACTACCATCAAAAATAGAAGAAGTTTTATAAACAGAATAAACAGGAGTTCCAAATAAAAGGCACATGCTCAAATTCATTTTAACAGAGCGGTGGCCCGTCAATGGCGTGGCTCCACGGATCTTACAAAGTTTGGAAAATGGTAAATATAAGGGGAAGGTACATTGAACACAATAACAGTTATTCTCCCTAACAACTTTGAATTCCACCGTTTAGATGCTTCAGATTCAGAGTCTCTTTGACCGCTAATGTGCCTCAAGTGAGCCATGGCTAACCTGATGCAGTTACTTTGTCTTTTGATCCTTAATTTTTGCATAGACCGCCCTTTCGGGTTTTCGATCTATCAGGATGATTATTTTCTGTTTCATGTCTCTAATTTTTGCCTGGACCGCCCTTTCGGGTTTTCAGTCCACCGAGACGCTCATTTTTGCCTAAGCCGCCCTTTCGGGTTTTCAACTTACCAAGCTGTTCTTTTCTTTTTAGACAAAGTATTTCTTGACTGCATCGGCGTTCACAGGACGGGGAAGCTCATCGCCATCCATAGTCGTAAGAGTCATTGCACCACCGGAGAATGCTCTCTTGACGACATATGGGCCTTCATAATTAGGCGTCCATTTGCCCCTGGAGTCGGGTTGAAAGGATAAAATCTTTTTGAGCACAAGGTCTCCTTCTTGAAATTCACGGGGACGAACCTTCTTGTCAAAGGCTTGTTTCATCCTCTTTTGATATAGTTGTTCATGACATAAGGCATTCATGCGTTTTTTTTTTCAATCAAGTTCAGCTGATCATACATACTTTGGCACCATTCAACCTGAGACAACTTGGCTTCCATCAGAACTCTCATCGACGGGATTTCGATCTCTACAGGGAGCACTACTTCCATGCCGCAACTAAAGAGAAAAGGGTTGCCCCTGTTGAAGTGCGTACCGAGGTACGGTACCCATTCAAAACAAACGGTAACATGCCAGTCCTGTAAGTGGCTACCATCTTCTGCATTATCTTTTTGATGTATTTTTCCTTTTTGTTTTTTTTGTTTTTTTCTCTTTCTTGTTGTATTTTTTGTTGTTTTTTCTGCTTCTTTTTTTTTTTTTTTGCAGCTTCAATGGCACCATTCATCTGGGATTCGACCAGGAATATTGTAATGGCAGCTCCTCGGAACCCAAGTTAATCATTTCAAATGCTTCTTCATGAGGCTGAATGGCTTTCATGTCATACTAATAACCGATATATCTTTACGAGAATCCCTTCATCCTCCTATTCTTCAGCTTCGTGGACAGGGAACTCAAAGTTGTGGGAGAGCATAGGGTTACAGTGTTCAACGGGTTTATTGATGTTCAGTCTGCATATGATTGATGATTGATTTTTGTAAACGAGTGAAAAATGCAGACCTTTTGAAATTGATTGAAAAGAAAATAAAATATTTTTGGGTTTTTTGTGTTACCATCTTCCAGAAAAAAGAAAAGAAATAAAGACATAGTCGGGGACAAAACGACTTTTTTATTTGATGATGGAAATGCATGAAGCAAAAAGCCCTAAATAAGTTCACTTTCGTCTCGGGCAGAACGAAAGGATTTTTTTGAAAAGACAAGACAACAAAAACACATTACTTGGGCCCATGAGTAACTGAGGGCATGTCAACAGCGACCCAATTGCGGCAAACTCTGTCACGTGTCACAAAACTAGCTGCCACCTCCTTAAGATTGTCTTCAACAAGGTGAGCCCCTGAACATTCTTGCACCATATTAACAGATGAGGTCCCACGATCCGGTAGTGGATTAACTTGCACATTGGGGTTCAAATCTTTGAAGGACATGATATTAGCCTGGATTAACCTTTGGACTTCAGCTTTCAAGGCGTAACAGTGCTCAATGTCGTGACCGGGTGCCCCTTGATGGAAAGCACAAGAGAGATCAGGTTTATACCCACGTGGCAACCATTCAGGTACCCGAGGGGGCGCCTTAGTTTGGACAAGATTTTTCTCAAGCAAAGCGGGAAGTAACTCTGCATATGCCATAGGGATTGGATAAAAATGGGATATCCACTGAACCCGATTATGTTGGGCGAACTGTTGGGGAGCCCGCTGATAAGTGGCAAATTATGAATAAATCCATGTCTTTTATAATGCCTTTTAATTACTTGTTGTGCAAGTTATCTTAGGAAAAGCATGGAATTTATGAATAAATGCCAATTATTCTTTGTATATCTCATTCTTCCCCATTTGTGTAGGAAAAAGCAAGCCAGGACCTGAAAACATCAAAGATTATTGAATGAAGCATGAAGACAATCGCCTAGCGATCCTAGGGCGAATGCTGAGCGAAACCAGGCAGAGAATTATCGCCTAGCGATACCTTGGCGAATGCTGAGCGAAACCAGGCAGAGATATTTCGCCTAGCGATCCTACAGCGAAAGCTTGGCGATTCAAGACAGGGATTTTCTGGAACAGGGGAAGCTGTTTTCGCCCAGCGATATTTTGGATCGCTCAGCGACATCATCAAGGCGGTCTAACTGTAGAAGATGACATGGCAGATCTCTATTGGCTGTTTTGAATTGTTCGCTGAGCGATGATACGTATCGCTGAGCGAAAGTGTAATTATCAGTTTAGTATTTAAGCTATTTACAGCTTTTAGGTTAAAAACTTACTATTGTATTGATTACAGTTTTACACGAAATTTAAGAGCTTATTCCTAAGAAAGAGAGATTAGGCATAGAAGGAGGAAAACTTCAAAATAGCAAGTAACTTTGGATTGAAGAAGACATTTTAGAAGCTTTGAGACATCAAGCTCTACTAAATCTTCATCTTCCTTTCTTATTTTGCAAGTGTTGTCATGATAATGATCAACCAATCTCCTTTGTTGGGATTGATAGGTAATCAATCACTCATGTTGTAAACTTTTGATTATTCAATATATGATTCTAGCTATTTTTATATACCATTGAATTTCTTCTTGCTTTTCAATCATATGTTTGATTTAAATGTTGTTGAAAAAGACTTTTGAATCTAGGTTTAGAATGATTTTCTATCAAGATAAGAAATTCTAGAAATGGGATTTGGTTTTGATAATTACATTATAGTATTGGATCTTAATGCTTTTGGATCGTTTAATAGATTGAGAAATCATCGATTAAACGATACAATCGATCTCAAGACATCATTTGGGAAATCAATGATGTTGTGAGCAATACGTAATAATGTCATATATAAGAAAACGCTAGAACTCGTATTTGTAATCAATCGGATATAAACGATGTTTGATTGATGAAAGTTAATCCTAACACCTTCTATGTCCTATTTCTCTACCATTTATTTATTATGTTTTTAAAATGATGAGTAGTGTAGTATAAAAACAAGTTAAAACCTAACTTAAGACGATAATCGAAGTTGAACGGAATATGATATCACATTAATCCCTGTGGAACGATATAAAAACTAATACTTACTTTTGTTCATTCAACAAAATGGCGCCGCTGCCGGGGATTAAAGTTTTTGATGTTATAATCATTGCAACTTTAATTATGGTTTTAAGCAATTTTGCACAAAATTCTTTTATGTATATAACTAATACTTCTTATCCATCTTGTTTGCTAATTCTTTGTGGTCAGATTATTGAAATCGTTTATGCGAGGTCAAGTTTCGGAGGACCAACTTCTTTTTGATTCCGAGATTGAAAGAACAGCTCGTAGAGCCAATAGCAAGAATCGGAGAAAGAAGCAACAAGCTAAGAGGAGGCAACAAGAGGAGAGTTCTGTTTCTAGTCAATCATCAAGTCCTAATCCAAGCCAAGAGTTACAAATGGCTGCAGCAGGAGATGGTTCAGGAGGTTCTGGGGTTCCATGTACTAACAGTCCACGTCGTTTTGCACAATTGGGGAAAGCAACGCGGACTACCAAGCAAACGGAGATGAAGACGGGAATATTACAAATTCTATATGCTAATCCATTCTCAGGATTAGACCATGAAGACCCGTTCCAACATCTCACAAAATTCTATGAGATTGCGGGAACCCTTGGTGAGACGGAAAGTAATGAGGAGGCAATGTGGATGAGAATGTTTCCACATTCATTGATAGGCAAAGCTAAGGAGTGGTACTTGGACCAACCTCCTACGGTGATGACGAACTGGAATACGCTTGAGGAGAAATTCCTTGAGAGGTTCTTCCCTCAGAATCGGTTCATGGAGGCGAAGACTACCATTGCGGTGTTTTCACAAGGTACAAGTGAAACACTATGTGAAGCCTGGGAGCGTTTCAAGTCAATGCTCAGAAGATGTCCGAACCATGGATTTGATGAGTTAACACAAATTCATCTCTTCCGGAACGGAATGCAACAACAATCAAAGCTTTTACTTGACGCTGCAGCTGGTGGTTCTTTAATGGCTAAGAGCGCGGAGGATGCTGTTGCTATTATAGACAGAATGGCGTTGAACGATCACCAAGCTCATCACAACCGGAGCCAAAGCCAAAGGAAGACGGGAATCTTAGAGTTGGGAACTAATGATGCGATCCTTGCACAAAACAAGTTGCTCACGCAACAAGTGGAAGAGTTGACAAAGAAAATGGCCAACCTTCCCCAACAGATGAAGGACATCCAGAACGAGCAAAGAAGACAACACCAAGTCGCATCTTGCGAGCTTTGTTCGGGAGACCACCCAACCGGATTCTGTCCACCCCCCACAGAAGAGGTAAGCTATGTTGGTAATCAACCAAGGCCTCAACAGTTTCAAAACCAATTCCAAAGCCATCCAAACAACTTCCCAAGAGGGAATAATCCTAATTATGGCCAAGGTTGGAGAGGAGAAGCTGACCAATATAACCGACAACCTTACCAGAACTATAACCAATATCAACCTCCACAACAAAACCGCAACCAGACCACTGATGAAACCCTCAATCTATTCATGCAGCAGTCAATGGCCAACCAGAAGAACACGGATGCGTCCATTAAAAATCTGGAGACGCAAGTGGGTCAATTGGCGCAACAACTTTCTCAAGCTACTCAACAAGGCGGAACCTTTACCGCCAACACACAAACCAACCCTAAGGATCATGCATCATCATCGAAATGACAATTAAGTCATTTTGATGAGGAAGTCCTTGCAACAAGAGACAACGAAAATTGCAAGGCAATAGCTACAAGGAGCGGGAAGGTAATTGGCAAAGGTATAGGGGACAATCTTGAAGTAGAGAGAAGGGTGGTTGAGAATGAGGTGAAGGAGAAGGATGAGGATGAAGGACGTGAGGAAGAAACGGAGGATGTACATATAGAGGATGTAGAAGTAGAAAAAAATAATAAGGATGTAGTTGAAAATGAAAACATTGTATGGAAGAAGGATGTGGTGAAGGAGAAGAGCAAGAAGCAAGATATAGTGAAGAATGCACCAACACCGCACCTACCTTACCCAACTACACCAGCCAAAAAAGAGAAGGAGAGGCAGTTTGCTAGGTTCCTTGAAGTTTTCAAGAGGTTACAAATCAATATACCATTCTCGGAAGCCCTAGAGCAAATGCCGACGTATGCCAAGTTCATGAAGGAAATCCTTTCCAAGAAGCGGAGGTTCAATGAAGAAGAAACAATTTTGCTAGATGCAAATTGTAGTGAGATCATCCAGAACACATTGTCAAGGAAGAAGAGAGATCCGGGCAAAGTTACATTGCTCGTATCCATTGGCAATGTTGATGTCGGCAAGGCACTCATTGATTTGGGTTCAAGCATCAACCTAATACCACTATCCGTTGTCAAAAGGATAGGTGATATAGTTGTGAAGCGATCCAACTTAACCTTGCAATTGGCCGACAAATCCTACACTCGTCCATTGGGAATTGCTGAAGACGTGTTGGTGAAAGTCGACAAGTTCTTGTTCCCCGTCGACTTTGTAGTGATGGATATTCCGGAGGATGATGACGTGCCACTACTTCTTGGGAGAACTTTCATGCAAACGGCACAGATGATGATTGATCTTGACGGAGGCTTGATGAAAGTCCGTGTGGACGATGAAGAAGTCAATTTCAACATCCATGAAGCCATGAAGTTCCCTAGTGATAAAGCTGCGTGCTTCAAGATGGATGCAACGGAAGAATTGATAGTTGATACGAGAAACCAGTTGCATGATTTGACGCATCTTGAGAGAGTTTTGACAAACGCACTAAGTATCCTAGGAGAAGAAGATGAGCTAGAGCTTGAAGAGTGTTTGAAGGAGCTCGATTCGTTGAAGGAAATTCCTCCTCACAAAGCCAAAATCGAGGAATTGACGAATGATGCTATAGTAGAAGAAGTGAAACCGGAGATGAAGATATTGCCCTCACATTTGAAGTATGTGTTTCTTGACCAAGAGGGTACCAAACCGGTGATCATTAGTAGCTCCTTATCAAACCAAGAAGAAACAAGATTGGTCGAAGTTTTGAAGTCCAACAAGGAAGCAATAGGTTGGACATTATCCGACTTAAAAGGGATAAGTCCTTCCTATTGTATGCACAAGATCATGATGGAAGAGGATTATAAGCCGGTGGCACAACCTCAAAGACGGCTAAACCCAAACATGAAAGAAGTAGTCCGGAAAGAAGTAGTGAAACTACTAGAAGCCGGCATGATATATCCAATCTCGGATAGCACTTGGGTTAGTCCGGTTCAAGTTGTCCCTAAGAAGGGAGGTATGACGGTTATCACGAATGAGAAGAATGAGCTCATACCGACAAGAACCGTGACTGGTTGGAGGATGTGTATTGACTACCGAAGGTTGAACAAAGCAACTAGAAAGGATCATTTTCCTCTACCATTTATGGATCAAATGCTAGAGAGGCTGTCAGGACAAGCTTTCTACTGTTTCCTTGACGGGTATTCAGGTTACAATCAGATATCTGTGAATCCAGACGATCATGAGAAGACTGCTTTTACATGTCCTTTTGGGGTATTCGCATATCGACGCATGCCGTTCGGTTTATGTAACGCTCCAGCAACATTTCAGAGATGCATGCAAGCTATATTCGCAGACTTGATAGAGAAAAGCATTGAAGTGTTCATGGACGACTTCTCAGTTTTCGGGTCATCATTTGATTTATGCTTGGAGAATCTGGACACGGTACTGAAACGGTGCAAGGAAACCAACTTGGTGCTCAATTGGGAGAAGTGTCACTTCATGGTAACCGAGGGTATTGTCCTTGGTCACAAGATCTCCTCCAAGGGTATCGAAGTTGATAAAGCTAAGGTCGACGTGATAGGAAAACTTCCACCACCAGTCAATGTCAAAGGGATCCGAAGCTTCCTAGGCCATGCCGGGTTCTATCGGAGCTTCATCAAAGACTTCTCAAAAATCGCAAAGCCATTGAGCAACTTGCTCAACAAAGATAAGTCGTTTGATTTTGATATTGACTGTTTAAATGCATTTAATAGTTTAAAGGATAGCTTAACATCCGCACCCATAATCACCGCACCAAACTGGATATACGATTTTGAACTTATGTGCGATGCAAGTGATTATGCGGTAGGCGCGGTGTTAGGTCAACGCAAAAACAAAATTTTTCATGCTATACACTACGCAAGTAAAGTTTTAAATGACGCACAAGTCAATTATGCTACCACTGAAAAAGAACTACTTGCCATAGTGTTCGCATTAGAAAAATTTCGTTCGTATCTCATAGGTTCGAAAATTGTTATTTGGACTGACCATGCAGCTATCAAGTACTTGATTACCAAACCCGACTCAAAGCCGAGACTCATCCGTTGGATGTTGCTACTCCAAGAGTTTGATTTGGAAATTAAGGACAAGAAGGGGACTGAGAACCTAGTAGCTGATCATCTGTCCAGATTGGTGAACAAAGAGATAACGAAGAATGAAAGGGACATCCTTGAAGAGTTCCCGGATGAACAATTGCTTATGGTGCAAGAAAGACCATGGTTCGCGGACATGGCCAATTACAAAGCAACGGGGTTTATACCGGAGGATTACACATGGCAGATGAAGAAGAGGTTGTTGAGAGACGCCACTCAATTCATTTGGGATGACCCGTACTTATTCAAGATTGGAGTAGACCACTTAATAAGAAGATGTGTTGCTAGAGAAGAAGCCAAGGACATCATGTGGCATTGTCACAACTCGCCATATGGTGGTCACTACAGTGGAGAAAGAACTGGAGCAAAAGTTCTTCAAGCTGGCTTTTATTGGCCCTCCTTGTTCAAAGACTGTTATGAACATGTGAAAGAATGTGAGAGTTGCCAGAAGACCGGAGGGATTTCAAAGAGGAATGAAATGCCTCTACAAAGTATCCTTGAAGTCGAAGTCTTCGACTGTTGGGGTATTGACTTTGTAGGGCCATTTCCATCTTCTTTGAACAACGAGTATATTCTGGTGGCTGTCGACTACGTGTCAAAGTGGGTTGAAGCAATAGCATCTCAGAAAGCCGATAGCAAAACAGTGGTCAAGTTTCTGAAAAGAAACATCTTCTCCCGATTTGGAACTCCAAGAGTGCTAATAAGTGATGGAGGTTCACACTTCTGCAATCAACAATTAGCAAAAGCACTTGAGCACTATGGAGTAAAGCACAAGGTAGCTTCACCATACCATCCACAGACGAACGGTCAAGCCGAGGTATCTAACCGAGAAATCAAGCGGATACTTGAGAAGACCGTGTCATCTTCAAGAAAGGATTGGGCGATGAAACTGGACGAAGCGTTGTGGGCCTATAGGACCGCATACAAAGCTCCTACGGGTTTCACACCATTCCAATTGGTGTATGGCAAAGCATGCCACTTGCCGGTCGAGTTGGAGCACAAAGCGTTTTGGGCGCTCAAGTTTTTGAACTTTGATCAAGAGCAAGCTGGGGAGAAGAGAAAGCTTCAAATGCATGAGTTAGAGGAAATGCGTGACCAAGCCTATCAGTCTAGCAAGCTCTATAAGGAAAAGGTTAAACGGTATCATGACAAGAAGATCATGAAGAGGGAATTCAGACCTGGTCAAATGGTCCTGCTGTTCAATGCAAGGCTACGACTATTTCCGGGTAAATTGAAGTCCAAGTGGTCCGGTCCGTTCATGATAAAGGAAGTAAAGCCTTATGGAGCTGTGGAACTAGAGGATCCTATCACCAAGTCGACATGGACAGTGAATGGACAAAGGCTGAAGCCATACTTTGGAGGTGAAGTTGTTCGGCACACGACAACAATTTCTCTCATTGATTCATACGCTTAAGCGAATCAGGCGTCGATCTAATGACGTTAAACAAGAGCTTGTTGGGAGGCACCCCAATTTTGTAAGTATTTTACTGCTTTGCATTTTAGTTAGGTCATTTTTCATTCAAAATCAGAAACCAGTCCAAAATTCAGAACTTGAAATTTTACCTGTCATGGATCGCCTAGCGAAACATACGTTCGCTCAGCGACGATTATAGGTTAGTTTGACCAGTTTGACCAAAGTAATTTCGCTTAGCGATGGAACCATCGCTCAGCGAAAATGCGAAGGCAGACAGTTCCTGTTTCCAATGACAGACAACCCTCTCTCCACCATTATGACCCACAACCGTTCCCAACCACCCAGTTTACTACCAAAACCGGTTTTAACATTTTCTTTTCTCATTTCTCACACAAACAAAACCAACCTTTCAAATTCCACAAAACAAAAATCAACCCAAAGCCTAGCAAAGCCAGATTTCTGCACCTGCATATCATTCTTTCATTTCTGTGTGCATTTAATCCAGGTTAGCTTGCTATTTCATTTATTTTTAAAATTTTCGAATTATGGGTTATTTTCTGGATTTATTAGAATAGGTTGCTGTTGTTGTGATTTTTAGTGGTTAGAATGCTGGTTAGGTTCGAAATTTATGTATGTTAGATATGAACTAGAATAACAACACGATTGCCATGCAAAAATCAGAATTTTGATTCACTTTTTGAACAAAACCCTTTTGTGTAAATGTGAAATAAACAAGGGTTTTTGATGCTTTGCATACCATGGTTGTTATTATAATTCATTTCTGAGATTACTGGGTGTGTTATTTAGGATTAGAGGTAGTTCAAGCAGATTTTCAGAAAATTTTTTCAATTTCTGCGTATTTTCGCTAGGCGAAAGTATGATCGCCTAGGCGAAAGTTCATCTGGAAAACCCAGAAAAGATGAACATTTTCGCCTAGCGATTGTTGTGGGTCGCTAAGCGATTTTACCCAGAAAATTTTAAAATTTTCTAAATTTTGATCTGAGTTTTTCAAATTGATTTTATACTAACCTCTATCAATATATGTGTTCTGTGTGTTTTTCCTGATTGTTTTGCAGCATGGCACCTAAAACCAAATCCACCGGAAGCAAAAGGAAAGCGGGAGAAGGATCTTCTCGTGCATCCGCTCCATTTGATGCTAGTCGCTTCCGGAGCGCACACCATGCTGCTAGGTACCAGGAGCTGCTTCAGAGGAAGTTCTTGCATGAGAAAGAGTTCATCATCAGTCCTCAAGGCAAATACACAGGCATTTTGGGGATTTTTGAGAGTAGGAAGTGGGAGACTTTGGTAAGTCCTCCGACAAATATCAACGCCGATATTGTGAGGGAGTTCTACGCCAATGCAATCCCTGACAACCCAGAAGACCCTTTCGAATTCCAGACTTTTGTCAGAGGCCATGTCGTGAAGTTTCACCGACCCGCCATCAATGCCTACCTTGGAAACCCAATTCCCCCCATGGAATCTGAGCGTTTGTGTGAGTTCCATGCTCAGCAAGCTCGTGGCCACTGGGACCACGAAGAGATTAAGAAGGCCATTTTCAAGGAGGGCAAAGATTATGATCTGAATGCATCTGGGAGGCCTTTTAGGGCATTGAAGCAGGACATGACAATGCCAGCTCAGGTGATCCTCAACCTTATCCTACACAACATCCGACCCAAAAGCCATATGTCCTCCACCACATTGGATGTTACCCCCCTCATTTACTGTATCCTAGCTGGGAAGAAAGTGGACGTTGCCAGGATCATTGCAAAGGAACTTAAGACAGTTGCAATGAGTGGCATTACAACTGCTAAGTGTCCACTTGCCTTCCCCGGACTGATTATGGGCCTATGCCAGCAAGCACGCATCGTCCTCCCACCGCAAATCCATGAGAAGATAGTAAACCCGGTGGATGATGCTTATATTGCCCGACACAATGAGGGGAGGCCAGTCAGAAGATCCCACCACCAAACCCAAGATCAGCCTGAACCATCACAAGCACAGGAGCAGCCACCTTCACAGCCACAGCAGCCTCAGATTCACCAGTGGGACCCTAGGTATCAGAGTTATACTTGGGATGCTATGGAGGCACATTACAGAGGTCAGCTGGGTATCCAGGAGTCGCTTTACCGTATGCAGCAGCATTGGGGTGCTCCATCAGATTCTGCTCAGCAGGTGATGACCCCGGATCAGTATCGCTCCTATGTGAACTACCCTGGGGACAGGCCATTCTATTATGGAGGGGGCAGTGGAGCTGCAGTTGCTGATGATGATGATGAAGTTGCTGGTGCTGATGATGATGTTGTAGCAGCTGAGGGTTCGGATGAGGAGACTGCGAGTGATGAGGAGATGGAGGATTGAGCTGGGAGCAAGACAATGACTTGAAAGCATGCGCATACAGTGATATATTCCATTTAAAGCTTTCAGTCATTTATTTTTTTGGATTGTCTGAACAATACCATGGCTTGTATTACTGAATTCCTGTACTCTGTTTCTGTATTTTGTTTTGTACTTTGCTTCCGTACTTTTAATTCCGTATTTCAATTCTGTACTTTGAATATTATGTACTTTTGGTACAAGTTGTTTAAGTTTTTGTTTTATGTTAATCTTGTGTGTTATAGTTATTTATTTTAGTATCATGTTTTAGTTAGTATAGTTAATTTTCAATTGTGTGAACCCTGTTCAAATACTCAATGCTAAATGCTTGAACTAAGCCAAAGCTGTGAGCAAAAGATCAGGTGAGTGATAATGATAAAGTTAGTGATAAAGCGCGCAGTTAAGGTACTCGTTTCTTGTTTTTCTAGGTATATACTTGATTGTGAAATGAGTCCTTTGCACACAATGTTTATGTTACTCAGTTTTAAGTAAGCACATATTTACGTTTGAACCAATTTAGAACTAGCCAAAAATGTGAGGAATCCTCAACCAATGTATATATATGCAGGAGACCAATATCATGTTTAACTCAGTTAGATTATGTTAAATCTGTTGTTGTTTTAATTTGTATAAGAGCATTGAAATGATCAAGGCAATTTTTTGAAATTGAGAGAAATACTTGACCAAATGAACCTACCCTGTGAGATGTGTGAGTATCTGTTAACCCATCTGAGCCGAATGGAATCAGAATTGTTAACTGTGGACTGTCAATTTAATAAGCTCATCTGCTTATTTAAATTGCCGGAGTTTGTAAAAAAATTCAGTTCACAGTTAACTCTCTATTGAATTCTGATAATTGTTTTCTTTTGAACCCTTATCCATCGTTTTTATTGACCTTTGCCATAATAACAAAGGAACATTCGATTAGGGTATCACTGAAATAAGTTGGGGAGAAAGGGAGGTTATGTTTAAGTCAATATAAAGGTGAATGGTGTTATTTGATCTTGACAACAAAGAAAAGAAAAAAAGAAAGAAAAGCAAACCAAAAAAAAAAAAAATGAAAAGGTTTGCAAGATTTCAAAGAAAAAAAAAAAAGAGAAAAGTTGTCAAGAATCAATCAAGAATAAGAATGAATGAAATTCACCAAGTGTTGTGTTGGAAAAAGAAGGAAGTTGTAATTAGATTGAATGTTTCCTTTTGCTTGGCCATTTGAATTCAAATATCCCACATATGACAATTCTTTTGTAACCTAGCCCAATTACAACCCTTAAAGACCTTTTGATCAATGCCTTTTATGCTTTTAGAAATGATAATTAGATGGACACATAATTTGATTGTATGTTATCATGTCTATTGGATGAGTGTTCATAACCCTTACAAATGTTCAACATGTTTATCTACTTTTATATAGAAGTGTGTTAGGTTGGTTCAAATTTAAATATTTTGTTTGCCAAGAATTGTGAGATATAAACTTTGTGCTTAGGACTATGTCACAATCATGGTATGTATTTAGTAGAATGGGAAACTTTACTATTGCTCGCGCTATCAAAGTTGAATCATTCACTTGAAAATCTTTTCTTCCATTTTTGAAATTTTTGCCTCATGCTTAACTTTGTCCAAAGCCTTGTTTTTCCAATTTTTGAATCTTTTGTTTGAGGACAAACAAAGAACTAAGTTGGGGAGTATTTGATAAGTGGCAAATTATGAATAAATCCATGTCTTTTATAATGCCTTTTAATTACTTGTTGTGCAAGTTATCTTAGGAAAAGCATGGAATTTATGAATAAATGCCAATTATTCTTTGTATATCTCATTCTTCCCCATTTGTGTAGGAAAAAGCAAGCCAGGACCTGAAAACATCAAAGATTATTGAATGAAGCATGAAGACAATCGCCTAGCGATCCTAGGGCGAATGCTGAGCGAAACCAGGCAGAGAATTATCGCCTAGCGATACCTTGGCGAATGCTGAGCGAAACCAGGCAGAGATATTTCGCCTAGCGATCCTACAGCGAAAGCTTGGCGATTCAAGACAGGGATTTTCTGGAACAGGGGAAGCTGTTTTCGCCCAGCGATATTTTGGATCGCTCAGCGACATCATCAAGGCGGTCTAACTGTAGAAGATGACGTGGCAGATCTCTATTGGCTGTTTTGAATTGTTCGCTGAGCGATGATACGTATCGCTGAGCGAAAGTGTAATTATCAGTTTAGTATTTAAGCTATTTACAGCTTTTAGGTTAAAAACTTACTATTGTATTGATTACAGTTTTACACGAAATTTAAGAGCTTATTCCTAAGAAAGAGAGATTAAGCATAGTGTTGAATGAACAAAAGCAAGTATTAGTTTTTATATCGTTCCACAGGGATTAAGGTGATATCATATTCCGTTCAACTTCGATTATCGTCTTAAGTTAGGGTTTAATCGTTTGTTTTACTACACTACTCATACTTTTAAAACATAATAAATAAATGGTAGAGTAATAGAACATAGAAGGTGTTTAGGATTGACTTTCATCAATCAAGCATTGGTTATATCCGATTGATCACAAATACGAATTCTAGCGTTTTCTTATATATTGCATTATTACGTATTGCTCATCAACATCATTGATTTCCCAAATGACGTCGTGAGATCGATTGTATCGTTTAATCGATGATTTCTCAATCTATTAAACGATCCAAAAGCATTATGATCCAATACTATAATGTAATTATCAAAACCAAATCCCATTTCTAGAATTTCTTATCTTGATAGAAAATCATTCTAAACCTAGATTCAAAAGCCTTTTTCAACAACATTTAAATCAAACATAAGATTGAAAAGCAAGAAGAAATTCAATGGTATATAAAAATTGCTAGAATCATATATTGAATAATCAAAAGTTTACAACATGAGTGATTGATTACCTATCAATCCCAACAAAGGAGATTGGTTGATCATTTTCATGACAACTCTTGCAAAATAGGAAAGAAAGATGAAGATATGTGAGAGCTTGATGTCTCAAAGCTTCTTAAGATCTTCTTCAATCCAAATCTAATTGCTATTTGATGTTTTCCTCCTTCTATGCCTATTCTCTTTCAAAGATATTAAGTTTTCTAAGCTCTGGAAAAATAAATATTCTGATAAAAAGCTATCTATCTAAGAAATGAGCTTAAAAATCTATTTATATGCTGAGAAAATGTTCGCTCGCTACAAGCGACCAGCCTGTCGCTTGTAGCGAGGACTTCAGTTGGCCAATCCAAGAGCTCCACGTCACCATCAGCATTAAACCGCCCCTGTGGTCGCTATAGCGACCAGGTATGTCGCTACTAGCGACCAGCCTTTGAAATTCCCTGCCTAGGCTCGCTTCAAGCGTCCAGTTCATCGCTACAAGCGATGAACTCCTGATAATCCCTGCCTAAGCTCGCTTCTAGCGATGGATGCTGCGCTTCAAGCGATGGCTTCCTGGAAATCCCTGCCTATCCTCGCTACTAGCGATGAGTCTTGCACTTGTAGCGATGGCATCAAGAAAACCTTCAATCTTTTGCATCAATCAGGTTCAAGCATGTATTTCCTGCATAAACACATGGGGTAAGGCTTAGGATCACATTCATTGCATTTTTAACACATTTATGCCCTAATCCTAAGATAACTTGTACAACAAGTAAACATAAGTGCCTAAATTTGTACCAAAATATAACAACATTTAAGCACTTATCAAACTCTCCCCAACTTACATTTTGGTTTGTCCTCAAACCAAAGAACAAAAGGAAATTTTTCATAGCTTTGAAAACCACAGTATTGAGCAATTTAGCAAAGGATTCAAAAGTGCGAAGAATTAAATATCAAACGAGTGATTCAAATGTGATTGCGCAAGCTTAAGTCCAGTTTCTCATTAAACAAGATACATTCTACAAATGTGAACTAGTTCTAAACACAAGGAATTAAATCATACAATCCTAAACAAGCAACATGTTTAAATTTGAACCAAACCTAACACACTTCTATATAAAGTATATGAACAATTGAAATCATTTGTGAGGGTTATGAACACTCATCCAATAAGCATGATAACATTCAATCAAATTATGTGTCTATCTAATTATCATTTCCAAAAGCATAAAAGGCATTGATCAAAAGGACTTTAAGGGTTGTAATTGGGCTAGGCTACAAAAGAATTGTCATATGTGGGATATTTGAATTCAAATGGCCAAGCAAAAGGAAACATTCAATCTAATTACAACTTCCTTCTTTCTCCAATACAACACTTGGTGAATTTCTTTCTTTTCTATTCTTGATTGATTCTTGACAACTTTTCTTTTTCTTTGAAATCTTGCAAACCTTTTCATTTTTCTCTTTTCTTTTTCTTGGTTTGCTTTTCTTTCTTTTTTTCTTTTCTTTTCAAGATTGTCAAGATCAAATATTACATTCACCATACATTGACTTAAATAAAACCTTCCTTTCTCCCCAACTTATTCCAATGATGCCCTAATCGAATGTTCCTTTGGTATTATGGCAAAGGTCAATAAAACGACGGATAAGGGTTCAAAAGAAAACAACAATCAGAATTTAATAAAGAGTTAACTGTGACTGAATTTTTTTACAAACTCCGGCAATTTAAATAAGCAGATGAGCTTATTAAATTGACAGTCCACAGTTAACAATTCTGATTCCATTAGGCTCAGATGGGTTAACAGATACTCACTCATCTCACCGGGTAGGTTCATTTGGTCAAGTATTTCTCTCAATTTCAAAAAAATTGCCTTGATCATTTCAATGCTCTTATACAAATTAAAACAACAACAGATTTAACATAATATGACTGAGTTAAACATGGTATTGGTCTCCTGCATATATATACATTGGTTGAGGATTCCTCACATTTTTGGCTAGTTCTAAATTGGTTCAAAACTAAACACATGCTTGCTTAAAAACTGAATAAATTAACTTGTGCGTGTAAAGAACTTATTCACATTAAAGAATATACCTAGAAAAACGAGAAAACGAGTACCTTAGCTGCGCGCTTTAACACTCATTCTTATCATTATCACTCAGATGATTCACAGTTCAAGCATTGCTTTTGAATCATTCATCTTTCTTTCAAAATTTGTTGGGATTATTTCAAAAAATTTTAACATAAATAAACACTAAAGCATAAATAAAATAGAAACTATACTAACATGTTATACCCAAAATATAAATAACATAAACATAAACATAATATTATCCAAGGTACAACAGAAATACCCAAAGTACAAAGCATAAATCAAAATGTTAAAATACAAAGCAGAATAAATAAAACGAAAGGGAAAACAAATCAAGATCTGCTGCTCTGCATCAATCTGAATCTGTGGCCATGTCGTCCTCCGAGTCAGTCAAGTCAGCTGCCATGCGATCAATAGAGTTTGTAGCAAATGAAGAATCATCACCCAGATCAGCATCGACATCTGCGTCATCATCACCATCGTCACCAGCATCCTGATCATCACCAGCACCAGCTGCCTCTGCCCCTCCTGGAAAGAATGGCCTGTCCCCAGGCCAAGCAATGTGCTCGGAGAAGAACGCAGGTGTCCACGGGCTCTGGCCACTGTCATGCAGATGGCTCTGAAGCGTAGTAAGTGCCCGATGATTTGACGCATTCTGCGCCAACAAAAGAGAGCCCACAGTAGCTGAATCCCAACCGGAAAAGTCCAAAGGTGGAATGGTCGGATGGCTAGGGTGGCTAGTAGTCTGAGGTGGTGATGGTGGCATGTGAGAAGGTCCTGCTGAGGATGAAGGTCCGACTGAGGTGTGAGGAGGTGGTGGTGGGGCAACAGGTGCAGGTGTAGAGCAATACCTATTGATGTATCTATCATCAATAGGATTTTTAATCTCCTCATCAACTTGTGATGGCATATGAACTCTAGCTCTCCTACATAAACCCATGATCAACCTGGGAAAAGTCAAAGGGCATTTAGGTTTGCCCGGGGGTAATAGTCCACTCTCAGCAACTATCCTCATCTCATTAGCTATCAGCCTAGCTACGTCGACCTGACGCTGAGTGAGGATGTAGTGAACAAGGGGGGTCACATCTAAAGTGGTGGAAGAGGTGTGAGACTTAGGGCGGATGTTATAAAGAATAAGGGTAAGGATTACCTGAGCCTCAGTGGTCATGTCCTCACGGAGTGCTCGGAAAGGCTTACCCGAAGCCCTACTCAAGTCATAACTCTTCCCCTGCTGGAAGATGTCCTGTGCTATGCTGTCGTGGTCCCAGTCACCACTCCTCTGACGCTCACCGAAATCACAAAGTGCAGTGGGTGCAAGTATATTATCCTCTTCATCATCAACCAGCTCCAAAGGCTTGCCCAGATATGCGTTGATGGACATGCGGTCGAATGTGACGGTGCGCCCACGCACATAGGTCGTCCAAGTAAACTCATCTGAAGGATCGGAGGGGATCGCGTTCGCGTAAAACTCACGCACTATCTCATAGTTGATCCTCCTAGGTGGCGTACAAAGAATACCCCACTTCCTCTCTTTTATCACAGCTGCTATATGTCCATATTCACCCTCCTCAGAAATTTCAAATCTCTTCTCGGACCAGATTCTTCTCGTCCTCAGTTCCTCGTATCTCTCCTGGTTCCTCCAGCTGAGGAAACGAGCTGCATCGTGTTGTGGCACATTTGCTCGTGGTCGTGAAGAGGAACTTTCAACGTTCCTTTGACGTTTAGAAGTAGTTTTAGGTGCCATTCCTACAAAATTGGTCAAAACAGATGAGAGTCAGGTAGGATACAAGTCAAATATCAAGCAAAACAAAAATAAAACAAATTCTGGGTTCGCTCGCTACAAGCGACAGCTTGGTCGCTGTAGCGACGAAACCCAGAAAATGCCAGGTTCGTGCGCTACAAGCGCTGTTCTAGCGACAAGACCCTTTTTCAAATTTCATGTTTTTCTTGATTTAAACTTGGTTGTAGCATGCGAAATCAACATTAAAGCTAAAATAAATGACTAACAATCACCTAAACTTCTTAAATCCTCAAAAACCCTAATTTATTTGAAATTTTCACAAAGGGTTTTTCCAAAATGTGATCCTATGAACAAAAGGATTAACAGAGAGTTTCCCTAGTGATTTTCGTTCATTTACAACAGCTTAAACAATATCTAAACATGGGTAAACATTCAGGGCATGATTTAATTCAAATTTCGTAAAACCCTAAAACCCTAAATTGTGAAATCAACATGCAGGCACTAAAACACATTAAAAAGCTGAAAAATAGTGACAGACAGGGACGAAATACATACCTGGTGAGTTGATTTACAGGATTAAACAGGTACAGAGAGAAGTTTTGCAGATTTGTGTAGAATCAGAAAGATGAATAATGCAGAAATGAAGCAGAATGGAAACAGATGGAAAGCAATATGTTCAGATGCGAAAATAAAGCTAGAAACGGCTATAATAATAAATGAAAGTGGTTGGGGGGGTGGCTGAAGCGACAGGTCAAGCCTGGGTATTATAAAACTGTTTTCTGATACGCTCGCTACAAGCGCGCGATTCGTCGCTACAGCGACAGACAAAAAGCCCATCGCTACAAGCGAACAGTGGCGCTACAAGCGCAAGTGCAAAAACCGTCGCTACAAGCGACAAGTGCGTCGCTACAAGCGACAAGTGTAAATTCCATCGCTACAGCGATGAGTTGGTCGCTGTAGCGACCATGACAGAAAACAGAAAAATAAATTTTGAAGTTCTAACCACTATCCCAACATGCATAAATATTTGTACAGAAGTAAACTAACACTAAAAACACAACATACTTACAAAATTGGGGTGCCTCCCAACAAGCTCTTGTTTAACGTCATTAGATCGACGCCTGTTTCGCTTATGCATAAGAATCAATGAGAGAAATTGTTGTCGTGTGCCGAACAACTTCACCTCCGAAATATGGCTTCAGCCTTTGTCCATTCACTGTCCATGTCGACTTGGTGATAGGATCCTCAAGTTCCACAGCTCCATAAGGTTTAACTTCCTTTATCATGAACGGACCGGACCACTTGGACTTCAATTTACCCGGAAATAATCGCAGTCTTGCATTGAACAGCAGGACCATCTGACCAGGCTTGAATTCCCTCTTCATGATCTTCTTGTCATGATACCGTTTAACCTTTTCCTTATAGAGCTTGCTTGACTGATAGGCTTGGTCACGCATCTCTTCTAACTCATGCATTTGAAGTTTCCTCTTCTCCCCAGCTTGCTCTTGATCAAAGTTCAAAAACTTGAGCGCCCAAAACGCTTTGTGCTCCAACTCGACCGGCAAGTGGCATGCCTTCCCATACACCAACTGGAATGGGGTGAAACCCGTAGGAGCTTTGTATGCGGTCCTATAGGCCCACAACGCTTCGTCTAGTTTCATCGCCCAATCCTTCCTTGAAGATGACACGGTCTTCTCAAGTATCCGCTTGATTTCTCGGTTGGAAACCTCGGCTTGACCGTTCGTCTGTGGATGGTATGGTGAAGCTACCTTGTGCTTTACTCCATAGTGCTCAAGTGCTTTTGCTAACTGCTGATTGCAGAAGTGTGAACCTCCATCACTTATTAGCACTCTTGGAGTTCCAAATCGGGAGAAGATGTTTCTTTTCAGAAACTTGACCACCGTTTTGCTGTCGGCTTTCTGAGATGCTATTGCTTCAACCCACTTTGATACATAGTCGACAGCCACCAGAATATACTCGTTGTTCAAAGAAGATGGAAATGGCCCTACAAAGTCAATACCCCAACACTCGAAGACTTCGACTTCAAGGATACTTTGTAGAGGCATTTCATTCCTCTTTGAAATCCCTCCGGTCTTCTGGCAACTCTCGCATTCTTTCGCATGTTCATAACAATCTTTGAACAACGAGGGCCAATAAAAGCCAGCTTGAAGAACTTTAGCTCCAGTTCTTTCTCCACTGTAGTGACCACCATATGGCGAGTTGTGACAATGCCACATGATGTCCTTGGCTTCTTCTCTAGCAACACATCTTCTGATTAAGTGGTCTACTCCAATCTTGAATAAGTATGGGTCATCCCAAATGAATTGAGTGGCGTCTCTCAACAACCTCTTCTTCATCTGCCATGTATAATCCTCCGGAATGAACCCCGTTGCTTTGTAATTGGCCATGTCCGCGAACCATGGTCTTTCTTGCACCGTAAGCAACTGCTCATCCGGGAACTCTTCAAGGATGTCCCTTTCATTCTTCGTTATCTCTTTGTTCACCAATCTGGACAGGTGATCAGCTACTAGGTTCTCAGTCCCCTTTTTGTCCTTAATCTCCAAATCAAACTCTTGGAGTAGCAACATCCAACGGATGAGTCTCGGTTTTGAGTCGGGTTTGGTAATCAAGTACTTGATAGCTGCATGGTCAGTCCAGATAACAATTTTCGAACCTATGAGATATGAACGAAATTTTTCTAATGCGAACACTATGGCAAGTAATTCTTTTTCAGTGGTAGCATAATTGACTTGTGCGTCATTTAAAACTTTACTTGCGTAGTGTATAGCATGAAAAATTTTGTTTTTGCGTTGACCTAACACCGCGCCTACCGCATAATCACTTGCATCGCACATAAGTTCAAAATCGTATATCCAGTTTGGTGCGGTGATTATGGGTGCGGATGTTAAGCTATCCTTTAAACTATTAAATGCATTTAAACAGTCAATATCAAAATCAAAAGACTTATCTTTGTTGAGCAGATTGCTCAATGGCTTTGCGATTTTTGAGAAGTCTTTGATGAATCTCCGATAGAACCCGGCATGGCCTAGGAAGCTTCGGATCCCTTTGACATTGACTGGTGGTGGAAGTTTCCCTATCACGTCGACCTTAGCTTTATCAACTTCGATACCCTTGGAGGAGATCTTGTGACCAAGGACAATACCCTCGGTTACCATGAAGTGACACTTCTCCCAATTGAGCACCAAGTTGGTTTCCTTGCACCTTTTCAGTACCGTATCCAGATTCTCCAAGCATAATTCAAATGATGACCCGAAAACTGAGAAGTCGTCCATGAACACTTCAATGCTTTTCTCTATCAAGTCGGCAAAAATGGCTTGCATGCATCTTTGAAATGTTGCTGGAGCGTTACATAAACCGAACGGCATGCGTCGATATGCGAATACCCCAAAAGGACATGTAAATGCAGTCTTCTCGTGATCGTCTGGATTCACTGATATCTGATTGTAGCCTGAATACCCGTCTAGGAAACAGTAAAAAGCTTGTCCTGACAGCCTCTCTAGCATTTGATCCATAAATGGTAGAGGAAAATGATCTTTTCTCGTTGCTTTGTTCAACCTCCGGTAGTCAATACACATCCTCCAACCGGTCACGGTTCTCGTCGGTATGAGCTCATTCTTCTCATTTGTGATAACCGTCATACCTCCCTTCTTAGGGACAACTTGAACCGGACTAACCCAAGAGCTATCCGAGATCGGATATATCATGCCAGCTTCTAGTAGCTTCACTACTTCTTTCCGGACTACTTCTTTCATGTTTGGGTTTAGCCGTCTTTGAGGTTGTGCCACCGGCTTATAATCCTCTTCCATCATGATCTTGTGCATACAATAGGAAGGACTTATCCCTTTTAAGTCGGATAGTGTCCAACCTATTGCTTCTTTGTTGGACTTCAAAACTTCGACCAATCTTGTTTCTTCATGGTTTGATAGGGAGCTACTAATGATCACCGGTTTGGTACCCTCTTTGTCAAGAAACACATACTTCAAATGTGAGGGCAATATCTTCATCTCCGGTTTCACTTCTTCTACAATAGCATCATTCGTCAATTCCTCGATTTTGGCTTTGTGAGGAGGAATTTCCTTCAACGAATCGAGCTCCTTCAAACACTCTTCAAGCTCTAGCTCATCTTCTTCTCCTAGGATACTTAGTGCGTTTGTCAAAACTCTCTCAAGATGCGTCAAATCATGCAACTGGTTTCTCGTATCAACTATCAATTCTTCCGTTGCATCCATCTTGAGACACGCAGCTTTATCACTAGGGAACCTCATGGCCTCATGGATGTTGAAATTGACTTCTTCATCGTCCACACGGACTTTCATCAAGCCTCCGTCAAGATCAATCATCATCCGTGCCGTTTGCATGAAAGTTCTTCCAAGAAGTAGTGGCACGTCATCATCCTCCGGAATATCCATCACTACAAAGTCGACGGGGAACAAGAACTTGTCGACTTTCACCAACACGTCTTCAGCAATTCCCAATGGACGAGTGTAGGATTTGTCGGCCAATTGCAAGGTTAAGTTGGTTCTCTTCACAACTATATGACCTATCCTTTTGACAACGGATAGTGGTATTAGGTTGATGCTTGAACCCAAATCAATAAGTGCCTTGCCGACATCAACATTGCCAATGGACACGAGCAATGTAACTTTGCCCGGATCTCTCTTCTTTCTTGCCAATGTGTTCTAGATGATCTCACTACAATTTGCATCAAGCAAAATTGTTTCTTCTTCATTGAACCTTCTCTTCTTGGAAAGGATTTCCTTCATGAACTTGGCATAGGTAGGCATTTGCTCTAAGGCTTCCGAGAATGGTATGTTGATTTGTAATCTCTTGAAAACTTCAAGGAACCTAGCAAACTGCCTCTCCTTCTCTTTTTTGGCTGGTGTAGTTGGGTAAGGTAGGTGCGGTGTTGGTGCATTCTTCACTATATCTTGCTTCTTGCTCTTCTCCTTCACCACATCCTTCTTCCATACAATGTTTTCATTTTCAACTACATCCTTATTATTTTTTTCTACTTCTATATCCTCTATATGTACATCCTCCGCTTCTTCCTCACGTCTTTCATCTTCATCCTTCTCTTTCACCTCATTCTCAACCACCTTTCTCTCTACTTCTAAATTGTCCCCTATACCTTGGCCAATTACCTTCCCGCTCCTTGTAGCTATTGCCTTGCAATTTTCGTTGTCTCTTGTTGCAAGGGCTTCCTCATCACAATGACTTAATTGTCATTTCGATGATGATGCATGATCCTTCGGGTTGGTTTGTGTGTTGGCGGTAAAGGTTCCGCCTTGTTGAGTAGCTTGTGAAAGTTGTTGTGCCAATTGACCCACTTGCGTCTCCAGATTTTTAATGGACGCATCGGTGTTTTTCTGGTTGGCCATTGACTGCTGCATGAATAGATTGAGGGTTTCATCAGTGGATTGGTTGCGGTTTTGTTGTGGAGGTTGATATTGGTTATAGTTCTGGTAAGGTTGTCGGTTGTACTGCCCAGCTTCTCCTCTCCACCCTTGACCATAATTTGGGTTATTCCCTCTTGGGAAGTTGTTTGGATGGTTTTGGAATTGGTTAGGAAACTGTTGAGGCCTTGGTTGATTACCAACATAGCTTACCTCTTCTGTGGGGGGTGGACAGAATCCGGTTGGGTGATCTCCCGAACAAAGTTCGCAAGATGCGACTTGGTGTTGTCTTCTTTGCTCGTTGTGGATGTCCTTCATCTGTTGGGGAAGGTTGGCCATTTTCTTTGTCAACTCTTCCACTTGTTGCGTGAGCAACTTGTTTTGTGCAAGGATCGCATCATTAGTTCCCAACTCTAAAATTCCCGTCTTCCTTTGGCTTTGGCTCCGGTTGTGATGAGCTTGGTGATCGTTCAATGCCATTCTATCAATAATAGCAACAACATCCTCCGCGCTCTTGGCCATTAAAGAACCACCAGCTGCAGCTTCAAGCAAAAGCTTTGATTGTTGTTGCATTCCGTTCCGGAAGAGATGAATTTGTGTTAACTCATCAAATCCATGGTTCGGACATCGTCTGAGCATTGACTTAAAACGCTCCCAGGCTTCACATAGTGTTTCACTTGTACCTTGTGAAAACACCGCAATTGTTGTCTTCGCCTCCATGAACCGGTTTTGAGGGAAGAACCTCTCAAGGAATTTCTCCTCAAGTGTATTCCAGTTTGTCATCACCGTTGGAGGTTGGTCTAAGTACCACTCCTTTGCTTTGCCAATCAATGAATGTGGAAACATTCTCATCCACATTGCCTCCTCATTATTTTCTGTCTCACCGAGGGTTCCCGCAATCTCATAGAATTTAGTGAGATGTTGGAACGGGTCTTCATGATCTAATCCTGAGAATGGATTAGCATATAGAATTTGTAGGATCCCCGTCTTCATTTCTGTTTGTTTGGTAGTCCGCGTTGCTTTCCCCAATTGTGCAAAACGACGTGGACTATTAATACATGGAACCCCAGAACCTCCTGCACCATCTCCAGCTGCAGCCATTTGTAACTCTTGGCTTGGATTAGGACTTGATGAATGACTAGAAACAGAACTCTCCTCTTGTTGCCTCCTCTTAGCTTGTTGCTTCTTTCTCCGATTCTTGCTATTGGCTCTACGAGCTGTTCTTTCAATCTCGGAATCAAAAAGAAGTTGGTCCTCGGAAACTTGACCTCGCATAAACGATTTCAATAATCTGACCACAAAGAATTAGCAAACAAGATGGATAAGAGTATTAGTTATATACATAAAAGAATTTTGTGCAAAATTGCTTAAAACCATAATTAAAGTTGCAATGATTATAACATCAAAAACTTTAATCCCCGGCAACGGCGCCATTTTGTTATTTGAACAAAAGCAAGTATTAGTTTTTATATCGTTCCACAGGGATTAAGGTGATATCATATTCCGTTCAACTTCGATTATCGTCTTAAGTTAGGGTTTAATCGTTTGTTTTACTACACTACTCATACTTTTAAAACATAATAAATAAATGGTAGAGTAATAGAACATAGAAGGTGTTTAGGATTGACTTTCATCAATCAAGCATTGGTTATATCCGATTGATCACAAATACGAATTCTAGCGTTTTCTTATATATTGCATTATTACGTATTGCTCATCAACATCATTGATTTCCCAAATGACGTCGTGAGATCGATTGTATCGTTTAATCGATGATTTCTCAATCTATTAAACGATCCAAAAGCATTATGATCCAATACTATAATGTAATTATCAAAACCAAATCCCATTTCTAGAATTTCTTATCTTGATAGAAAATCATTCTAAACCTAGATTCAAAAGCCTTTTTCAACAACATTTAAATCAAACATAAGATTGAAAAGCAAGAAGAAATTCAATGGTATATAAAAATTGCTAGAATCATATATTGAATAATCAAAAGTTTACAACATGAGTGATTGATTACCTATCAATCCCAACAAAGGAGATTGGTTGATCATTTTCATGACAACTCTTGCAAAATAGGAAAGAAAGATGAAGATATGTGAGAGCTTGATGTCTCAAAGCTTCTTAAGATCTTCTTCAATCCAAATCTAATTGCTATTTGATGTTTTCCTCCTTCTATGCCTATTCTCTTTCAAAGATATTAAGTTTTCTAAGCTCTGGAAAAATAAATATTCTGATAAAAAGCTATCTATCTAAGAAATGAGCTTAAAAATCTATTTATATGCTGAGAAAATGTTCGCTCGCTACAAGCGACCAGCCTGTCGCTTGTAGCGAGGACTTCAGTTGGCCAATCCAAGAGCTCCACGTCACCATCAGCATTAAACCGCCCCTGTGGTCGCTATAGCGACCAGGTATGTCGCTACTAGCGACCAGCCTTTGAAATTCCCTGCCTAGGCTCGCTTCAAGCGTCCAGTTCATCGCTACAAGCGATGAACTCCTGATAATCCCTGCCTAAGCTCGCTTCTAGCGATGGATGCTGCGCTTCAAGCGATGGCTTCCTGGAAATCCCTGCCTATCCTCGCTACTAGCGATGAGTCTTGCGCTTGTAGCGATGGCATCAAGAAAACCTTCAATCTTTTGCATCAATCAGGTTCAAGCATGTATTTCCTGCATAAACACATGGGGTAAGGCTTAGGATCACATTCATTGCATTTTTAACACATTTATGCCCTAATCCTAAGATAACTTGTACAACAAGTAAACATAAGTGCCTAAATTTGTACCAAAATATAACAACATTTAAGCACTTATCACATAGAAGGAGGAAAACTTCAAAATAGCAAGTAACTTTGGATTGAAGAAGACATTTTAGAAGCTTTGAGACATCAAGCTCTACTAAATCTTCATCTTCCTTTCTTATTTTGCAAGTGTTGTCATGATAATGATCAACCAATCTCCTTTGTTGGGATTGATAGGTAATCAATCACTCATGTTGTAAACTTTTGATTATTCAATATATGATTCTAGCTATTTTTATATACCATTGAATTTCTTCTTGCTTTTCAATCATATGTTTGATTTAAATGTTGTTGAAAAAGACTTTTGAATCTAGGTTTAGAATGATTTTCTATCAAGATAAGAAATTCTAGAAATGGGATTTGGTTTTGATAATTACATTATAGTATTGGATCTTAATGCTTTTGGATCGTTTAATAGATTGAGAAATCATCGATTAAACGATACAATCGATCTCAAGACATCATTTGGGAAATCAATGATGTTGTGAGCAATACGTAATAATGTCATATATAAGAAAACGCTAGAACTCGTATTTGTAATCAATCGGATATAAACGATGTTTGATTGATGAAAGTTAATCCTAACACCTTCTATGTCCTATTTCGCTACCATTTATTTATTATGTTTTTAAAATGATGAGTAGTGTAGTATAAAAACAAGTTAAAACCTAACTTAAGACGATAATCGAAGTTGAACGGAATATGATATCACATTAATCCCTGTGGAACGATATAAAAACTAATACTTACTTTTGTTCATTCAACACCCGCTGGGGAGCCTGTCGTCGAGCTTGTTGTCGAGGCTGCTGTTGATACTGTTGTTGAGGCTGTCCATGAGCCACCATACTCACCTCTTGCTCTTTCTTTCCTGAGAAGCTCGTTCCGAAACTTCTTTGTACTGCTGGCAGCAAAGGCACTTTCCATAACTAAACGTCCCTCTCGGACTCCTTCCTCCAGACGCATTCCCATATTAACCATTTCAGTGAAATCACTAGGTGCACTTGCAATCATCCGCTCATAATAGAATGAACCAAGAGTATTTAGGAAAATCTTGGTCATTTCTTTCTCCTCTAGTGGTTGGTTAATCTGAGCAGCAATCTTCCTCCATCTTTGGGCATACTCTTTGAAAGTCTCCTTATCCTTTTGAGCCATGGCCCGGAGTTGGTCTCTGTCTGGGGCCATGTCCAGGTTGTACTTGTATTGGCGAACAAAGGCTTCTCCCAAGTCATTGAAAGTTTGGATCCTGGTGCTGTCCAAACTCATGTACCATTTTAAAGCGGCGCCAGTCAGACTGTCCTGGAAGTAGTGGATGAGTAGTAGATGATTATCTGTCTGGGTAGACATCTTCCTAGCATACATTACCAGGTGGCTTTGAGGACAGGTGTTCCCCTTGTACTTCTCGAATTCAGGGACCTTAAACTTGGGCGGGATCTTGACATTCGGCACTAAACAAAGGTCGTGGGCATTTTTCCCAAACAGATCTTTCCCGCAGAGGGCCTTGATTTCCCGTCGCATCTCGTCAAACTTTTCTTCGAAATCGTCCATCCGATCTTGAGCCCCTACACTTTCTGTGTGGTAGTTAAGCTCGTTGTCATATGGGGTGGTGTGAATCACTGGAGCTGAAAAAGCCACAGTAGCCTGAGGAAAAGTAACACCGGGTTGAGGAGCAGAAGTTGCAGCAGGAATATGGATGAATCCTTCACCAGAGCTAAGAGGCATGCCCCAGGGATATCCGTCGGGCATGGTGTATTGTGGAGCACTGGTGTGCGCTGTCGGAGCCGGAGTAGTAGCAGTCGTTAACTGAGCTAGAGAGCCAGGGGAGGAGACGGTGGCTGAGTTTGTGTAGCTGCCAGCAGTTTCACTAACTCTGTTAATTCCTCGATCTTGGACTGCATGGATGTCATTTCTCCCCGGAGTGCCTGATTCTCTTGTTCCAAATGTTCCATTCTTTTTTCTCTGATATGCTCTAGTGTTGTTCGTGTAAGTCGGTTTCTGCTGAGGACGTCGGGCCACTTTCTTGGACTAGGCAGATGGACCTTTTGAAAAACAAAATGTGAGACTCGGTTTGGGAAACTATGAATGTGATTTGATGCACGACTATGCTTATGCAAAAAAAGAAAGATTTGTTATCGAAGGACTTTGTTGAAGTAATTGTAAACATCATGGTTTGAACATTTCATTTGAGCATCAAGGCATTACAAACTAGTTCTTTTTTAGAAACCAAGCCAAGGGACCAATTCAAAAGTCCTTTAGTGGAAGCTAGATTTTTAAAAAAAATCTAAAGACTCCTAGCTTCCTTAAATTCAACAAATCAGGGCTCTTGAAGGTGTACTTCCTAGTGCTCCTCTATGATGTTTAAAAAAAACTTGTTTAAGTCCCTCGATAATTGGATGAAAAAAATGTTTATGAATGAATGCATGCATGCATGGTTATGCTAAAGAACGGAGAAAACATGGTGAGGTTAAGTCCATAAGGTAGGAGTCAAGGGTAAACACGCCATTTGGTAAGGACTATGGTTTCATTTGTACCTGTATCACGGGTTCTACCAAGTTCCCAAAGTCCTCAACCCCTTCCAAATATCATCGGGTTACGAGATTGACTCCCGGTCCAACAACATTTGTAAGAAAGTCTCGTTTGAGTGTAGTATCGAGTATCAACTAATTCAAGATTACTCTTGGTTAGCCACCGCACTACGTCCTAAAAGGCCAAGATGAGTTAAGTGTAACTAAAGGTCCTCAACTTCATAGGTCACTTGAAAATAATAATGCCGGACATGACTACTCATGCCGACATAATAATACTTCCAAGATTCCTCCATTGAGCGGGGTTATCACATGTGCCACATCCGAAATTTACTCTCGGAAAGACACTTTGATTATACCACCATCCTATCTTATGTTTCCCTCAAGTCCGGGTATAGGATTTATCTCACCACTCACGTAAAAGAAAAAAAACACATATGCACATATTTACAACCTTATTTTTTTAAGCAAGTTATAACACAAAATAATTAAATAAATTCAAGTTAGGATCAACCCTCTTAGGGAATCCCCAGTGAAGTCGCCATTTCGGTCGCGGTGATTTTCGGAGATCAAGCTATTGATTTGCGTTGACTCATCAATTTTATTCACGACTGAACTTTTAATTTTTTAAATGAAAAGTGGAAAAAAGTTCTAATTACCACATTTTTAAAAGATTAGGGTTCGGGGGTTAGTTACGTTTAGGGAAGATGTTAGCACCCTAAACGTTCGTAGTACTCTATGAGAACCTCTTGATTTTATTTATTTATTTTGGCTATAACTTGCTTTTTTTTTTTTTTTTTAAGAAAAGAATGAATTAGAGTAGTGAAGAAAAAAATTGTTTATTTATTTTTTATGATTTGGAAGGACAAGGTCTTTTGCCTGCGTACCCGTGAGGGATCAAAACCTCGTAGTTCGGGGTAAAAATGACGGTTGATTTGTTTTGTATTTTTTATTGGTTTTTTTTTTAAAAAAGTTTAAAGATAAAATAAAAGCCAAGTGGCAAAATGAGATTGGTTTTTTTTTTTATTTTTGAAAATGATTAAAGTGTTATTGAAGTAGATTAATGGTTATTTAAAGAAAATAAAAGAGAAAAAGGGACACTTGATTGAAAATCAAGGTTTATTTAAGAAAAGATTTTTTGTGATTTTTGATTATTATTTGCATGTTTTTGTTGTTTTTGTTTTTAATTAACTAAGACTAAAAATAACAGAAAGCTAAACGCGAGGAATTTCCGTGGTGACGTTGGATCAGCACGAAATCCCTTTGAAAATAAACTAACCAAATATTTTTGTATTTTTTCTTTTTGTAAAGCGAAATAAAATAAAAAAAATAAAAGACATAAAGCAGAATAAATAGAGTGTGGGTGTCAGTGCATATTCTCATTTATATTTACATTGTACCTAAATACATTCTAATAAAATGGAATAAAAATGACAAAATGATAAACAAGAAAAAAACAAAATTGCAAATGCATGAAAATAAATATGCTAAGAATAAAACCAAAAATGAAAATGCATGAAATAAAAGGAAAATAAAAAAATAAAAATGCATGATGTGTTAAGAATAAAGGCATTAAAATAAAATGCATGAGAGTAAAAGGACTAAAATAAAAATGCAAGAAAAGAAATAAAAAAAGAGAAAATAAAAGATGAAAAATAAAGGGGAAAAGGGGTGCAAGAAGCAGGAGATGGGGTGCACTTAGCAGCAGAAGGAGAGAAGAAGAAGGAATTCTGGGCCGCGCAGCATGGGCTGAAGGAAGAGAGAGAACCGGACCGGTCCGGTTTAAGCGAACCGAACCGGTTCGGTGCTTTATAAAAAGAAAGTGGCCGGTTTTATTTCATTTTGCAAAAATCTTTCTCTTTCTTCTCTTCTTCCTCTCTCTTTCTCTCAAAACAAAAGTCTGGCCAGAACTCCTCCGGCGTGGCGGCCGCCGGCGGCGCCACCGCGCCGGAGTTGAAAAACTCCGCCTTTTCTTAAAATTTTTAAAGCTTTTTAAAGCCCTCCCTCTCCTCTTCACACTTCTAAACTTATTTTCTCCAAAAGAAAGATAAAAAACCCTAGATCTACATTTAAAATCAAGCAAATTCGAATTCTACCTCTCCTTTTTTTTGATTCAGACTTGGGGGTTTTGTTGGGTTGTTCGTTTGTGTGGTTATGTGGGTCGCGTGTTTGTGTGGGGTGGGGAGGCGGTTTGGCCGTGAGTGGGTGTGTGTGGCTGGGCCGGTTTTGGGTTATGGTGGTTTAGGGAGGAGAAGGGATGAGGTCGCGGCTGTGTTTGTGTGTGGTCTGGCTGTTGTTTGCGTGTGTGTTGGGCAGTTGGTATCGTGAGTGTGTGTTTGTGAGATGGTGAGTGGGAGAGGCCGTGGGTTGCTGGGTCGTATGGTTGTTTGCGGCTGTGCTGTTTGGTGCTTGGTTGTGTTTTGGTGAGTGGTGATAGTGGTTTATGGGTTGGTATCGTGAGTGTGTGTTTGTGAGATGGTGAGTGGGAGAGGCCGTGGGTTGCTGGGTCGTATGGTTGTTTGTGGCTGTGTTGTTTGGTGCTTGGTTAGGGAGGAGGTTGTGTTTTGGTGAGTGGTGATAGTGGTTTATGGGTTGTTTGAGTAGTGTTTCTGCTCTTGGTTACTGATATTGCTTTTCGTTTTTTTTGCGTGTTGCTAGCTGAAGCTCCTTTTTTGATGATGGCCTCCTCCCTCTTTATTATGCAATGCTAGGTTAATGCATTTGAAAACCATTGATGACCCATAAATCTGATCAGTCAAACAAGCTATGCAAGGCAAGAAATCATTGGCATTTAAAATATCAGTCAAACAACAATGGGTCAATGTCAACCCCCTTTAAAAAAGGGAAAAAAAGGTAACATAATAAAATAAAAATAAAAAAATCCGAAAATAAAATAAAAAGAAATTAATAATGATAATAATAAAAGGAAATAATAAATAAAAAAGAAATTAAAATAAAAAAAAAAGAACTGTCGCCTTTGGAACCAAAAATGAAACAGTTCTTTTTTTTTTTTATTTTATTTTCTTTTTTATTTATTATTTCCTTTTATTATTATCATTATTATTTTCTTTTTATTTTATTTTCGGATTTTTTTATTTTTATTTTATTATGTTACCTTTTTTTCCCTTTTTTAAAGGGGGTTGACATTGACCCATTGTTGTTTGACTGATATTTTAAATGCCAATGATTTGTTGCCTTGCATAGCTTGTTTGACTGATCAGATTTATGGGTCATCAATGGTTTTCAAATGCATTAACCTAGCATTGCATAATAAAGAGGGAGGAGGCCATCAGCAAAAAAGGAGCTTCAACTAGCAACACGCAAAAAAAACGAAAAGCAATATCAGTAACCAAGAGCAGAAACACTACTCAAACAACCCATAAACCACTATCACCACTCACCAAAACACAACCTCCTCCCTAACCAAGCACCAAACAGCACAGCCGCAAACAACCATACAGCCCAGCAACCCACGGCCTCTCCCACTCACCATCTCGCAAACACACACTCACGATACCAACCCATAAACCACTATCACCACTCACCAAAACACAACCAAGCACCAAACAACACAGCCGCAAACAACCATACGACCCAACAACCCACGACCTCTCCCACTCACCATCTCACAAACACACACTCACGATACCAACTGCCCAACACACACGCAAACAACAGTCAGACCACACACAAACACAGCCGCGACCTCATCCCTTCTCCTCCCTAAACCACCATAACCCAAAACCGGCCCAGCCACACGCACCCACTCACGGCCGTTCCGCCTCCCCACCCCACACAAACACGCGACCCACATAACCACACAAACGAACAGCCCAACAAAACCCCCAAGTCTGAATCAAAAAAAAGGAGAGGTAGAATTCGAATTTGCTTGTTTTTAAATGTAGATCTAGGGTTTTTTATCTTTCTTTTGGAAAAAATAAGTTTAGAAGTGTGAAGAGGAGAGGGAGGGCTTTAAAAAGCTTTAAAATTTTTAAGAAAAGACGGAGTTTTTCAACTCCGGCGCGGTGGCGCCGCCGGCGGCCGCCACGCCGGAGGAGTTCCGGCCAGACTTTTGTTTTGAGAGAAAGAGAGAGGAAGAAGAGAAGAAAGAGAAAGATTTTTGCAAAATGAAATAAAACCGGCCACTTTCTTTTTATAAAGCACCGAACCGGTTCGGTTCGCTTAAACTGGACCGGTCCGGTTTTCTCTCTTCCTTCAGCCCATGCTGCGTGGCCCAGAATTCCCTCTTCTCTCCTTCTGCTGCTAAGTGCACCCCATCTCCTGCTTCTTGCACCCCCTTTCCCCTTTATTTTTCATCTTTTATTTTCTCTTTTTTTATTTCTTTTCTTGCATTTTTATTTTAGTCCTTTTATTCTCATGCATTTTATTTTAATGCCTTTATTCTTAACACATCATGCATTTTTATTTTTTTATTTTCCTTTTATTTCATGCATTTTCATTTTTGGTTTTATTCTTAGCATATTTATTTTCATGCATTTGCAATTTTGTTTTTTTTTGTTTATCATTTTGTCATTTGTATTCCATTTTATTAGAATGTATTTAGGTACAATGTAAATATAAATGAGAATATGCACTGACACCCACACTCTATTTATTCTGCTTTATGTCTTTTATTTATTTTATTTTATTTCGCTTTACAAAAAGAAAAAATACAAAAATATTAGGTTAGTTTATTTTCAAAGGGATTTCGTGGTGATCCAACGTCACCACGGAAATTCCTCGCATTTAGCTTTCAGTTATTTTTTAGTCTTAGTTAATTAAAAACAAAAACAACAAAAACATGCAAATAATAATCAAAAATCACAAAAAATCTTTTCTTAAATAAACCTTGATTTTCAATCAAGTGTCCCTTTTTCTCTTTTATTTTCTTTAAATAACCATTAATCTACTTTAATAACACTTTAATCATTTTCAAAAATAAAAAACACAAACCAATCTCATTTTGCCACTTGGCTTTTATTTTATCTTTAAACTTTTTTTAAAAAAAAAAACCAATAAAAAATACAAAACAAATCAACCGTCATTTTTACCCCGAACTACGAGGTTTTGATTCCTCACGGGTACGTAGGCAAAGGACCTTGTCCTTCCAAATCATAAAAAATAAAAAAAAAAATTTTTTCTTCACTACTCTAATTCATTCTTTTCTTAAAAAAAAATAAGCAAGTTATAGCCAAAATAAATAAATAAAATCAAGAGGTTCTCGTAGAGTACTACGAACATTTAGGGTGCTAACACCTTCCCTAAACGTAACTAACCCCCGAACCCTAATCTTTTAAAAATGTGGTAATTAGAACTTTTTTCCACTTTTCATTTAAAAAATTAAAAGTTCAGTCGTGAATAAAATTGATGAGTCAACGCTAATCAATAGCTTGATCTCCGAAAATCACCGCGACAGGATCGAAATGCAACTTTTGCTTGTATCAAATATCGAGTTTAGCAGAAAATTAATTCCTGGAGTAGTAAATGCTTATCTAAGGCAGGGCGTGAGGTAATGATTAAATCTGTCTTGCAGGCCATTCCTTCGTATGTTATGAGCATTTTTCAGTTACCGACTACGTTAATCAATACTATCGAAAATATGATGAATTCCTTCTGGTGGGGTCATGGTAGTACCATCCAACACAGTATTAATTGGATGAGTTGGGAGAAGTTGTCAGTGAACAAGGTTAATGGGGGTATGGGTTTTAAGGACCTCTCCGCTTTCAACTTGGCTATGTTGGGTAAACAGGGTTGGAAGTTTCTTATGGAACCTGACTCTCTTGTCGCTCGTATTTTTAAAGCACGGTATTTTCCCTCTCATACTTATCTCACGGCACAACTTGGCCAGAATCCTAGCTATGTGTGGCGCAACATTTTGGGCGCCCGATTTATCGTTCGTGGAGGTGCTCGGTGGAGAATTGGTTCTGGATCTTTTATTTTTATTTTGAATGACCCTTGGTTATCTAACGAGGAGTATATTGATGGAAGTATTGTAGGAGCTCATTTTGTTCAGAATGTTACCATTAATAATTTGATGAATCTATACGACAAAAGCTGGAATGAAGAGGTAGTCCGCCAGGTTTTTAGTGTTGATATAGCTGCTAAGATTCTTAACACACCACTTATTGCTCAGATCCAAGATGACCGCTTAATTTGGAAAGCGGAAAAGAACGGCTGTTATTCTGTGCGTAGTGCTTATTGACTTTGTGTTGACGAGCTTATTGATTCTTCTTATCTCTGCCGTCCGGGTTCTTGGTCAGGAATTTGGAAGCTTAAGGTTCCTCCTAAAGTTAAGAATTTAGTGTGGCGTATGTGTTAGTTGTGACTCGAACCATGAGGATCTTGCTCACTTAATTTTGATTGTTCGTTTGCTGTCCATGTTTGGCATATGACAGGTATTTGGGGAGCTATTCAACATGCTATTCAATCTACTACTTCAGTAGCTGAAACTATCTTTTTGTTATTGGATACGTTGTCCGCCGAACAAAACCAACGGTTGGCAGCAACATTATGGAGCCTTTAGAAGCATCGTAATCTAAAAGTTTGGGATGATGTCACGGATTTAAGTGCCACGGTTGTTGAGCGTGCAAAGAATTTGGTCGACGATTGACATCTTGCAAATTCCCTAGCATAGCTGCTTCTGCTTCTCAGCAGCAAGCCCAACAGCCTCATGGTGGGGAGCATTCGGCCTCAGCTAGCAGTACAGCACCTGCAGCTTCCAAATGTTGGCAGCGTCCTTTGTCAGGCAGGTATAAGTGTATCATCGATGTTGCGTTCTCATCTAGTGTTAATGGAACTGGAATTGGCATTTGTGTTAAGGATTCTGAAGGTACGTTTGTCTTGGCAAAAGCTGTCAGTTTTCCATGTATTTACTCGGTTGATGTTGGTGAAGCATTGGGGTTACATAGTGCTATGCAGTGGTTGAGTGATATGCAATTTGACAATGTTGATTTTGAAACCGAATCCAAGATTACTCGTGACACTTTTCATTCTACTCGAGACGACATTTCTGAATTTGGGTGCATTATTTCTTCTTGTCGATCTCTATTCAGCGGATTCCACTTCTGTGCCATAGTGGCGCGCTATGTTATATAACATAGCCACTCATAATGTGCCACGTGGCACTTTTTTTTTTTTTTTTAAAAAAAAATCAAATAAAATAAAAGAAGTGGAAGCAGAACGCGTGACCCTCACTTCTCCCTTCTTCTTACCGCCACTTAAAAACAAAACCCATAACTATCATCATTTTCTTTTCCTCCACCACCGGTCGTCACCGCCAGTCGCCACCGCCTCCGCCGCCGTCGACCTGCCATGAAACTGCCATCATAAGGGTTTTTTTTTCTTTATCATTTCTTTTGAATGATTGAAATGCTCATATGAATGAGAACAAACCATAATAAAAATCAAAATTTCAATAAAAATATAGAATAGTAGCACTTGATTAGAAAGACAAAACAAACCTTTTTGAACTAGTTTCAATTCATTAGGATTTGATTTTAGGAAATTTAGGGTTTTATTTGGGGATGATATAGAACGCCTTGCAATGTTACATAAACTCTGTTTTTTTTAATAGCTTGACTTATGTTGTTGTTCTTGTTGTTCCTTGGATAGTTTGATCAAACATGGCATCTTCAAATGTTGATTGGAAGCCAAAGCTTGGAATGGGATTTGATAATATGGAAGGGGCTAAACAATTTTGGCTTGCTTATGGTTTACGTATGGGCTTCGGAGTTAGAGTACGTTTTACAAACAAGAAGGAAGACGGTAGTGTAACGTCGTGTAGGTTGGTTTGTTGTAAGGAAGGGCTAAAGAAGAAAGAGAACAAAAATGCATATGAAGGAAAATATCAAAGAGCCGATACTAGAACAAATTGTCTTGTAAGAATTACACTTTCACGTCGTAAGAACGGAAAGTTGGTCATCCATGAGTTTGTAGATGAACATAACCATGAACTACAAAAACCAGAGACAACACACATGCTTCGATCACATAGAAAGATAACTGAAGTACAAGCATATGAGATTGATATGGCCAATGACTCTGGATTAAGACAGAAGTCCACATTTCAACTTATGAGCACACATGCAGGGCATAGAGCTAATGTAGGATTTACAGAGGTGGATGTAAGAAACTACATCACTGCAAAAAGACAAAGAAGTATGGCGTATGATGAGATTGGATGTCTTTCACAATATTTTCAACGACAGTTGTTGGAGAATCCATCATTCTTTCATGCATATCAGATGGATGAAGAAGAACACATTACAAATGTGTTTTGGTGTGATGCACGTATGATTTTGGATTACGGGTATTTTGGTGATGTTGTTTCATTAGACACCACATATTGTACCAACCATGCCAATAGACCACTTGCTTTTTTTTTTTTTTTTCTGGTTTCAACCATTATAGAGGTTCAATCATTTTTGGTGCAGCACTAATGTATGATGAGACAATTGAGTCATTTAAATGGTTGTTTGATACATTTTTACAAGCACACAACAACAAAAAACCAAAGACGATCTTCACTGACCAAGACCAAGCAATGACAACTGCACTTGCAAAAGTGATGCCTGAGACTCACCATGGTTTATGCACATGGCACTTGTTACAAAATGGAGTCAAACATCTTGGGAACTTGATGAAGGGAGGAACTTTTCTGCTTAGAGATATAAAAAAATGCATGTATGATATTGACAATGAATCAGATTTTGAGAAACTTTGGTTTGATTTGATCAACGAATATAATATTCGTGATAAACCTTGGATCAAGTCAACTTATGCCATTAAAAAAAAATGGGCTGCATGTTATATGAAGGAAGTGTTAACACTTGGCATGCGAAGTACACAACTTAGTGAAAGTTTGAATGCTCACTTCAAGTCTTGTATGAAACCGAATGTGGATATCCTACAATTCTTCAAACATTTCAAAAGAGTTGTTGATGAGAAGAGAGCAAAAGAATTGATTTGTGTTTATGAATCAACGCATAAGCTTGCAAGGTTAACATATGAAACTTCACCAATACTAATCCAAATGGGAAAAGTATACACACACACATAACGAGTTTAAGTTATTCTTAGCTTTATCTATACCAATTAGACATGAATCTGACTCTCTTTGCAATTATGTCATCACCAAGGAGAACCATGCAGGATCTTGGAGAGTGTCATTTAATCGTGTTTCAACTTCCATTACTTGTAGTTGCAGAAAGTTTGAGACATTTGGCATACTTTGTTCACATGCATTAAAAGTGTTTGAATTGAATGATGTTAAAGTAATTCCTGAGAAGTATATTTTAAGAAGGTGGACAAGAGAAGCCCGTTTTGGCATCGTGCAAGATTTTAAGGGAAAGGAGGTTGAAGGAGATCCAAACCTGTCAAGAAATCGAATGTTCAGACAAGTTGTATCTAAGTTCATTATATAGCAGCGGCTGAAGCATCACATAGTGAAGAAAGCCTCAAGTTTGTTGATAACAGTGTAGACGACATGCTAAAGAAAATGATGGAATCTCGCGCACAAGCTATGGACAAGAACGGTGATAACGGTGCTCGTCCTCCATTTATGAGTTCTGATCCTATACAAGCAAAGGGATTCAGGAATCGACCCGGCTCAAAGAGAACCAAGCGACTTAAAAGTTGGGTTGAAAAACAGCCTATTCAAGCTACATCTAGCCGCGCTCCACCTCAAGAAAGAAGTTCACAGGTATGATTGCCTAGTAAGGGGTTTATGCTGGACTATATTGCCTAAAGAATTAATAATAATAGCTTATTTTAATTTTACATAATCATTTTAGGTTAAAGGATTAACAACTAATATGGTCGATGGAGTATCTTGTTCCGCGCCTCCAACTTATGAACCCCCACAAGCACATGAAAATCAAGTTAATTACACAGCTATGTTAATGGTAATTTTACATCTTTTTCATTATGAACTATCCTTACATTTACAAGTATCATGATACTAATTATCTCTTTGTTATTAACATAGGCACCCCTTGACGATAGAAATATTGGAGCATATTCTTACCTTGATTGACCAAAGATCTACATCGAAAGAAATGAAGCTTTTTTGTAATTTCATGCCGACATTAAACATGTTTTGGAGATGAATTTGTGTAACTATGCCGACATTAAGCATGATTGAATGAAATGAACAAGTATTTTGTTATCTTCGATTATTATATACGAAGGAAAATTGTTATGTACTATTGGTTCCGATCTTGAATTATCTGATGTGTTGTAGTACTGCAGCATGCGTTTCTGGATTTATAGTATCGCGTTTCTGCATTTATGCGTTTCAGCTTTTCTGTTTTCTGGTTTTTGCGTTTATGGTACTACGTTTTTGCAATTTTGGTGCTGTGTTTCTGATAATAATTAAAGAAACTGAGTTTCTGGTTTCTGCGTTTATGCATTTATGCGTTAATGCGTTTCTGGTTTTTTTTCTGCGTTTATGTGTTGCAGTGTTTCATCATTTTTTGTGTTTATGGTACTGCAACTTGTAAATTGTGTTATGCTTGTATATTGTAAAAAATTGTTCTCTGTAACAACCATTACATCTCCAATTTTGGTGCTGTGTTTCTGATAATTAAAGAAACTACGTTTCTGGTTTCTGCGTTTATGCATTTATGCGTTAATGCGTTTCTGTTTTTTTTTTCTGCGTTTATGCGTTGCAGTGTTTCATCATTTTTTGTGTTTATGGTACTGCAACTTGTAAATTGTGTCATGCTTGTAAATTGTAAAAAATTGTTCTCTGTAACAACCATTACATCTCCAATTATAAGCTGCACCAGTATGCAGATACCAAATCCCCTCCCTGAGTTACATGAATAGACAAAGCTGCACCAGTATGTTGCATTTGGGATTCAACAGTTTCTCTGGGAAGTTTCCACCAGAGCTGGGAAGTATTCCACTTGTGGTATTGAACTTGACTAGAAACAACTTTTCAGGTGAAATTCCTCAGGAAATTGGAAACTTAAAATGCTTGCAAAATCTTGATTTGTCTCACAACAATTTCTCAGGAAATTTTCCTACAAGTTTGAACACAGTGGCTGAGCTTAACAAGTTCAACATCTCCTATAATCCCTTCATATATGGTGAGGTTTCATCAAGTGGACAATTTGTTACTTTTGAGAAAGATTCATATTTAGGTGACCCTTTGTTGATCCTTCCCGACTTCATTGACAACACTACCAGAAACAACAAAAACACGACCTTTCACAATGACCATAAAAAGCCTGCAAAACTATCTGCGTTCTTGGTTTTTCTGGCCATAACACTTGTTTTTATTATATTTGGTTTTCTAACAATAATAGTCTGTGCATTAGTCAAAACCCCATCAGATCAATATCCCTTGAAAGATCATACAAAACATTGCAATGACTCAAGTAGCTCAGGAATAGGGTCCTCACAGTGGTTATCTGATTCGGTTAAAGTCATTCGTTTGAACAAAACAGCTTTCACCTATGCAGATATTTTGATAGCAACAAGCAGCTTCTCAGAAAACAGAATCATAGGAAAAGGTGGATTTGGAACAGTATACAAAGGAGTTTTCGCAGATGGTAGAGAAGTGGCAGTGAAGAAGCTTCTAAGTGAAGGACTTGAAGGCGAAAAGGAATTCCAAGCTGAAATGGAAGTTCTAAGTGGCCATGGTTTCGGTTGGCCTCATCCAAACCTCGTCACACTCCACAGCAGGCCTTTGAACCTGAAACTTCAATGTAAGGTAGATAGACCAGGAGATTCTCACAGGAAAAAAAATCCAACAATAGAAGGGGTAGATAACAAATCGACGGCGGCCTGTGCGTCGATGATGCCGGCGGAGGAGGGAGGCGGTGGCGGAGGGAGGAGGCGGCGGAGGGAGGAGGCGGCGGATGGTGGAGAAAAGTTGAGATGGTGGGTGGGTCACGCGTTCTGCTTCCACTTCTTTTGTTTTATTTGATTTTTTTTAAAAAAAAAAAAAAGTGCCACGTGGCACATTATGAGTGACTATGTTATATAACATAGCGCGCCACTATGGAACAGAAGTGGAATCCCTATTCAGCTCTCTTTTTACCAACTCTAAGGTGAAGTTTGCTAGGCGACAAGCAAATGCGGTTGCTCATGTGCTCCCAGGAGAAGCCACATTTCTAGTTAGTCCCGTTATTTATTTTAACATACCCGATTGTATTGAATCTCTTATTATTAATGAAATGTTATAAGCAAATTTCTTTTAAAAAAAATGCTCTAGTTTATTTTGGTTTAAATATGGTTACATTTGATCAATAAAATTGAAGAGAAAAAAAGTTGTAACAAGGTGTTTCGGTTCAAATTAACAATGTCGCAAAACAACAATGTAATTACATATCATTAATGAAAATGACACATAATAAAAAGTAAGCCCCAAGCATGGATTGTGAGATTTTTGTTTTAAACTCATAAAATTGAGGACTAAAAATCTTGTTTAAGTTAAAATAAGGGAGAGGAAAATCTAGCTTGAGTTAAACTTGCGTATATTTATACCTTTTATTTTTTGGCTTAAAATATACATGTCCCTTATTTTCCTCTCTTGTGTTCAACGCTCAAAGAACCAACTCCATCTTAAGCTACCTTATTTTGTCATTTCTTCTTGTTGCTATAAGGCGATTAACACTATGATACCTATCAAATCATCTTTTATCTTATAACTCCATTATATGTAAAAAAAAATTGTAGATGAGATGTTTTAACCTTTTTCCTTCTTGTCATAGATATTGGTCTTAGTGTGTTTGTGGCTTGCATGGAAGGAATCAAACCTTGATATGTATATATATCATCCTTCTAAAATCAAATAAGCCATGGAGTTGAAGAACCAAAAATCAAGATATAATAGGCTATACAATTGGTTCACCACCAAACAAAAGGAAAATAAACCATCATTAAGTTTGTATGAAATTGAAGGTTTATTATTTTTATTTTTATTTTATTAATTATTATTATTATTATTATGAATTTTATTTTTATCCTAGAATACATATAAGTCAATGTTATGTTAATGTTCTTATGTTTGCATTTTACATTGTAGATATAGTTGAAGATGAGAGTGATGAATATGGGGGAAATCTTTCCATTCAGTCACTGGAATTTGATTCTTGCATTTCAACAAACAAGCTAAGGTAAATTAGTTACTATACATGTATGTGTATATTTACTTCATGAAATTAATTTGACTAAAAATGTAAAACAAATATTTATAATTAGTCTATGATTTTTGTGTGATATGTGATTATGTGGCTAAGGATATTTTTCAGGATCTTTGTTGGTACTTGGAATGTTGCTGGAAGATCTCCTGTAGGAAGCTTAGCTGTTGATTTGGATGAGTGGTTAAATCTCAAGAATTCTGCAGATATATATGTTCTTGGGTATGTATGTACATGACTTAGATTCTCTACAGTTGGTTTTATGAAGCAGCTAACTACGACCGGTTATAGACCGTTAGATTAAGAAATACATCTATTATGATTGATGCATGTATTCATGATTAATATCGAAGTAAGTTTAATTGGTTAGAACGTTTATAAAATACAGGTTAATAGACTCCTAGTTCTAAATTGTGGTTTCGACTTCATATCGTGAAAACGTGAACAAATACTACTGATGTGGCTTCAATTGCACTTGCGATCAATTTGTAAAGGCTTTAAAGTTTTCATGTTGCGACCACAATTTTGGTTGTAGACCCAATATAAAACCATAGATAGACAAATGTAACCACACTTGCAATCTCGTCGCAAAGACTTCAAAGTACTTTATGTTGCGACCGTAATTAGGGTTGAAGACTGCAATTTAAAATTGTTACATTAAGGTTTGACCCTATTTGGAGGCCAATAAAATCCTCTACTTTTTTATTTCATAAGAAAATGATTATTCTTTTAATTAGAGTGAGGAATGAAAGGCTAATCAAATCAATCTTTCAGGTTTCAAGAGATTGTACCTTTGAAGACCTCAACAGTAATAGGGGCAGAAGATCCATCAGTGGCAACAAATTGGAATAATCTTATAGAAAAAACACTAAACAACAAATTTGAGTTCCCATGGTTAACACCTATGTTGAATTCATCCTTATCAAATGATCATGAAAATTATCAAAACATTGGAGGAAGTGGAACCAACAAAAACAAGTACAAGATGGTTGCTAGTAAAAAAATGGTTGGAGTATTCATAAGTGTATGGTTAAAAGAACAAGTGTTGGAAAAATATTGTGTTTCAAATGTGAGAGTTTGTTCAGTTGCATGTGGTGTTATGGGATATTTAGGAAACAAAGGTTGTGTGGGAGTTAGCATGTTGATTGAAGGGACAAGTTTTTGTTTTGTTGTAGCACATTTAGCTTCAGGGGAAAAGAAAGGTGATGAAGGTAGAAGGAATCATCAAGTTGAAGAAATTTTTAGGAGAGCATCTTTTCCTAGGACCACAAAACATCATCCTCTAACAATCTTAGGCCATGAGTAAGTTTGTCTCTACCTTATATCAATGTTGTTTTACTTATATTTTGTCCCTTTGTGTTTCTTCTTGTTTATGATGGTTGGAGTAATAAAAATCAGTCTTAGTAACTCAAATTGAAACTGAATTGTTTATTATAAAAAAAACTTGTTGCAGTTTTAGTCACCATATTTTTACTAGATTACGAAGTGGTCCCCATTTATAAAATTTAGTTTTTGTTCTCTCTCACTTATATTAAAAATTCACTTCGAAAATTCCACGTCATCAGGTTTTATATGATGTCAATAAAAAACTTGTCAGATCAATATTTTTAGGTTTAAAAATGTGAGTGGGAATTGGAAAACCAACAAACCAAATTTTAAAATGAGGACCAATTAATTTTACAAAATCGATTAAAATCTCAACTCTATTGATAGAAACATTTTCCAACATAGCAGTGCAGTTAATTCGGTTGTTTTCAAGTTTAGTCATTTTTAGGTAGCAGGTCATTTTCAATTATGTGAACCCATGCAAATTACTAGATATGGTTTGTGAAATAATTAATGGTAGCTTAGAGTACATATAAGAACCTAGCCTAGTAAAATCTTAGCTAGCTTCATAAATGAACCTAGCCTAGTACTCTAGTATAAGTCCAAATAATGTTCCATGCTAAAGAAATAGTATCAATTTTCATATTGCCAGCATCTTTAATATTAAAGAAATATCAATTTCCATGCCAAAAAAGGTCTCATAAGATCCTACTTTTGATTCTTAAAATTAATCCTTAGACATCTTTACTACTCCATCCGTCGCTTTTTATAAGAGTAGTTTACAAAAAAGTTTTGTTCCTAAATATAAGATCATATACAAATTCCTATATGCATTGATTACTCTTTTTTCAAATATACCCCTTATCAATACTACCAATTTGTCTTGGTATATGAAAAGTTAACATTAAATATATTAAATTAAGGGTAATCTAGTAATAATCACACACATTTGAGACAACTTTATTACTCCAATAACTTTTCTTAATACCCGTAATTTTTGTAAACTATTCTTATAAAAAGGAACGGAGTATTAATTTCTTTTGACAGCATCTTTGCTATTAATAAAAAATACAATTATCCAAATTGTACCATGTAACATCTCCATTTATTTTTAGGTATAAAAAATTATGGTTGAAAGATGTGAACTCATTTTATATGTTGACAGAAATTAATCATTCGTACTTATAACATGATTATAAAAAAAAATCTATTTCAAATATGTAGGAAAATAAACTTGATTTGTCATGTTCTTATTTACAATTTCTAGTAAAACTAAACTAAACTAAAAATAAGTTTAGTGGCTAATTAGCTAAAATTAATTCACTAACTAAACTTTTGATTATGTAACAGTCGTATATTTTGGTTTGGGGATCTCAACTATAGACTATACTTGAAAGACCATCTAGCTAGGCATCTAATAAGAAAGCAAGATTGGAAGGCTTTGCAAGAGTTTGATCAACTTCAAAAAGAGTTAGCAGAAGGTGGAGTTTTTGAGGGTTGGAAAGAAGGTAACGTAGAATTTGCCCCAACATATAAATACTCATCTTCCACTAGCAATATCTATTGTGGTGGTGGCCTTCCAACTAGATCAGGAGAAAAGCAAAGAACACCAGCATGGTATAGTAACCAATTGCTTATACTTTTTTCTTTATCAATTATAGGCCATGAATTAGGGATTTGAATTGTCTATGCTCACAAATCGCACATATTCATGTAGTTTGTACTTTGGTGGCAGTTGAATCAAAATCAAACGGTCCATATTTTAAACTTGGTATTTTAGAGTTTTGAAAAAATTAAAAAACTGTTTGGTTTTTGCACCATCCAACATCGATATTAGGCCACCTATACACTGACTACCTGAACGTGTGAATTTGTGACTACAAGCAATTCAAATCCATAAAGTAGAGGTTAAAATTTACTTGAAAGTTATCAACTGTATTTTATTTTATTTTTTTGTAGAAAGAGTTAACAATCGTAGTAGGTTTAAAATAATTTTTACATGGAATTTATTATGTGTGGTCATGCATTTTTTTTCTTCTGAATTTAATTACATTATACAATAAAATATAATAGGACGCATGTGCAAGATTTTTTACATTGCAAGTACATCGTTATTAAAATTTAATCTTGTACTCTTTTGGTGAAAAAATTCTTTGTAATAAGTGACATTATTGTATTGAGGGAACATTATTGTATAGAGTTTATTCAACATAAAAAGTGAAAACCAACAACATTCCTTTGATGGGGGCAGGTGCGATAGAATTCTATGGTATGGTAAAGGAGTTGAACAACTTTACTATATTAGAAGTGAAAGCAAGTTCTCTGATCATCGACCTGTTTCAGCACTTTTCTCTACACATTTTGAAATCAAATCATCCAGCAAAGAACTTGTGGAAATGCACAATATCCCTCCAACAATTTTGCAATCCAATCATGTAAGTGTTGTGTATATTAAGAAAATAAAGGACAATGATTTAAATTGTGAGTATCAAAGTTCTAAATTCTAAGATAAAGTAAAGTAAAACTTTCTTGAAGTTTTTTGAAATGGGTATTCTAAGGTAACGTTTCCTGTTATTATTGCAGGGGGTGAGCAAAGGAGAAGAAGATGAAAATTTTACCTCACTTTCAATGTTAATGAAGAATGTACAAGGCTGCTAATATACGAGCAATCAAAATTTTAGATTATAATTAAAGATGACATATGTTTTCAGTCATGTTATGGTCATTAGAAAAATGACAAAAGAATTGGTTTCCTAAAATCCAACATTTTTTTTAGATTTAAATTCTAGAAAGGTTAAGATTTGACTGTAGAATTTGGTAAATACAATTGTTGTGGAGACTGAAAATGGATTTTGTAATATAATTATTGTAAATTATACAAATGCTTGTCATTCAAAATATGTCTTAATTCAAAATCTATAAGGAGGAATTTTGAGTATGGTTCAATACTTCAATCCTATATTTTCTTTCCAATTTATATGCAAAACATGCCTAACTCTAAATCTATCATTGCTAGAGTGCAACCTATTTTCAAATAATAATGTTATTTAACGATGACTGAATCCAGGTCTGTGACGCCGATTCGTATGAAATGGTGATGGCTATCGCCACCGTCGTCGGTGTACTGTTGATATAGGTTTGAATCTTTTGATTTGGTTCTGGTTCGAGTTTGATGTTGTGCTTCGGACTGTAATGCTCGAAAAAGCGATGTCTTCTCTATTTGGGTCTGATTCAGGTTGATTTCTAGTCGTTAACTTGTTGTGTGGGTGTTTTCATCGTAGTAAATGGTGGTTATGTGCAACTGCTTCCGTGTTGGCGGACAATTTCATTTACTGTTTTTTATACTAAGGAACGCTTATTCCGTTGAGACGGAGATGAATACTCATACAAAAATTTCTTTTGCAATTTGGGTTCGTGCCATAAGTTGGGTTCGTTGGATTGTACTCGTGGTGGCTGAGTTTGTTCACTTAATAATTTGTTTGGCGCACTGATTAAAGAAAGCTAAAATAAGAAAGTTTTAAGTTAAAAATAACATATTTAGACTTCTGAGGAGTTGAATTCTACTATATTTACTTCCTTAACAAGTTCTTCGTTGGATTCTACTATATTTACTTCCTTAACAAGTTCTCCGGAGCACAGGTTAACATTTTCCTTATGTTTATTTTGTTATTTACACCTTTAAGGTTTGTCCTAAAATGTGTATTTCCCCTTAAAGGTTGTTTATTACACTTTTGTATGATCTTACTAAATCGGCTATACATTACACCTGGTTCTATTGTACTTAGAAAAATTGAGAGGAGGAGAGGAAGAGGAAAAGACCTAATTTGAGAAATTGAGAAATGAAAAAGGGAATAATTACTTGAACTTGTGTGAATTGGTAAATATAACACCCTGAAACCCCGAGACTAATATTTAAATAAATAATCATGCAATTATTGCACATCAAGGTGTTATCATTCATCATACATCTCATATAAATCTCCAATATAAAAATTTCATCAAATATATTTAGATCACAGCGGAAGTAAAATCATATTTCAACATATTATAATGTCATGTCTCGGATCATAACATAATAATCTCAACATGTACATAATATCATCAGTCTGATCATAAAGATCCAACAACATCTAAATCAACATAAATAAAGCAATCCCCAAAATCCTAGATTAGAGCAACTAATCTAGACTCCTCAAAAGCAAAACAAAAGAGTAGGCATCACACCATCCTCTGCAAACTCATAAGCAAGAGCTACTCCTCAACCTGCACGTCTACACAACAAGGATGCAGCCGACCAAAACGTCACTGGATGGTAAGATATACGTTCAACATAAAGGGAATATAAATACATGTAAGTTCAGGCAAACAACGACATTATCATCATATAATCATATATCAATACAACCTGGTGTTAACTCATAAAATATGCATGACATATTCACATTCAATCACAAGCTTTGGTTACATCATTACTTCAAATCAAGGTTCTCAAGCATACATAACATACCCTCATTAACAAGCAATCATCAAGTCAAGTTGTATCAACTTCATCTCATCACAATCATCAATTACACAATTACCACTTAGATGTAATGTACAAGTTCACACCAAAACATTGTCACATAAGACTCATCATGTTTATGCAATGCGCCTAAACGACTCTACATGCATGTGGTACCGAGTTGGATGTTGGAGGTTTATTACCGATTGATCCCATCGTCACTGGACTTGACTTCATGGATGCATGATAATAAATCACGACTCGACATCATGCACATACATATGACTCAACCACTAACATCATCAATATTGTCATACATATATTCATCGTCACTTATCATATATCAACACATATCACATCATCATTCATACCTCAATAGTTAACTAGCAAGTTTTCATACATATCAAGGTTCAATTAAAGACAATATACAAGTTCGTCTCTAACAAATTAACTTCTAACTTCCTTACACCTAAGTCCACATTACTCAATCAACTACATCCTCATTATACATCTAATAATCAAGTTTAAGGGTTTGAGAATCATTCAAGTGCATTGGATACCTCAAAAAGTCACAAAAATTAATGTTCCCGTACACATATAGGGAGCACGGTCATGCCATATAGGTGCACGGTCGTGCGTGTCCATCAGGAAGAGAAAATCTGATTTTTCTGTTTTTCGCAATAATACCGTTTTCAACATCGTTAACAACTTAATCATCCAAACATAGCAACAACACAACAACAACTTTCTTCAATTCAATACCCTACTTAATCATTTCAGTTAACATTAATCAACTTCATCAATTCAACAACAATTCAATCAATTCAATAACAACTCAATCATTTTTCATAAACTTATTCATAATTCTCATTAACACAACAACAACAACTTCAACACAACAAAGTCACATAATCTCATGAATTCTCAAACCAAACATATACCCATAATCAAATTCAACTTAATTAATCATATTTGTAAGACCCCGATCCCCGAGACTACTAATTAAACGATAAATCATACAATTCCACATAATCGGGATATTACAAATAATCATTTAACTCATACAATTTTCTCGTACTAAAAATCTCATCAACAACAATCACAGCACAGCGGAAAATAATCATCTCAACATACTATCATCTCGGGTCTCATCATAAAAATCTCAAATAAATACATCATCATAAAATATTCAACAAGTAAAGATAATACAATCCCCAAAACTCTTAGATCAGAGCACCTAATCTAGACATCCTCAAAAGCAATAAAAGGAGTAGGCATAACGTCGTCCTCAGCACAACTCACCAAGCAATCTACTCCTAAACCTGCAAGTCTACACCACGAGGTGAGGCAACAACAAAGCCACTGAAGGCTAAGATATACGTTCAACAAAAGGATATATAAATGCATGTAAGTTCAGGCAAAACATCGACAACATATAAGCATTCAACATACATAAAGCATGGTTACAATTATAAGGACCCGATCCCTGAGACTACTAATCAACGGGAAATAAACAACTAGCATGCAATCGGAACCTTACATCTCTTCATAAAACTCATATTAAACATATAATATGAAAATCTCATCAATATAAATAAACATATCGCAGCGGAATATCTCAACATACATCAAATCATCTCGGGTCATCTCAAAACATCTCAAAATAAATACATAAGTATCTGGATCATAAAGATCACTCAAAGATAAATCCAACAGAGAACGAAAAATAAAATCCCAGACGGCATCCTAATCAGAACTCTAGACGTCTCCAAGCAAAGCATAAAACATGAGTTAGGCGGTAAGCCACAACCCATCACGACTCACCGAAAGCAAGCACTCACTCCTGATCTACATCCACAATGGATGAGGCGACAACAAATCCACTAAAGGGTAAGATATATATTCATTAATAAGAAATAATAAACAAGTGTAGTTCAGACAACATTCATATCATCACATTATTCAAACATAACAAATTGGGTTATCCGAAATTCAAGAACATGTAACTCATAATCACATTCTCATACAAGTCTAACTACACCATCATATCAACTCATCATTTACAGTCATTCAATTCGCACCATCATCAATAACCAATTATCAAGTCAATTATGACAATTCATCACATCACATCTCCAATGCACAATTATCACTTAGATGCACAAATGCCCACCAACACATTAATACGTAAGATTCGTACTTATGCAATGTTCCTAAACGACTCTATATGCATGTGGTACCAAACATCGTCTCTTTTTGGATATCGGAACTTACCGAGTAATCCCATCATCACTTTGCATACTAAATATGTCATCGTCACTGGACTTGACTCATGAATGAATGCATGATCATATATTCGACTCACATCAAGTACACATAAGACTGGACAACAACATCATCGTCACTATCATATATTCTCATATGATTAAACATCGTCGCTTAATACATAACATGTATCATCATCATTTACTCAAACATCGTCACTTAATACATAACATGTATCATCATCATTTACTCAAACATCGTCACTTAATACATAACATATATCATTATCATTTACTCAAACGTCATCACTTAATACATAACATGTATCATCATCATCAATAACATCATCAATGCCAACATAATATCACCATCAATACACACTCATTTATTAGCTCTCAAATCCCCCTTGTACTCATTGTTAATTATAAGGGTGTTTCGTGGTTCATTGGAAAGGTATGCGGAAGTTTTCACGAAAATGTGCCATGACCTATGTGTGGCATATTACTCATAACTCAAGTTCTAGAAATCTAAATGAAGTCAAACAATTGCTATATAAAAGTTAACATCCATATCTATAACTTTCACGTTTGCACCAAAACCCAGTTCACAACAGAAAATGGTAAAAAGACCAAATGAAAGCGGAATTTGGGTTTCTGACTAGAACCATATCGTGGCACGATGACATCCCCTCGTGGCACGATATTTCCAGTGCAGAACACCAAATTTTGGCTCTCATCGTGGCACGATGGTCCCTCATCGTGGCATGATATTTCCAGCACCAGAACATGAAATTTTGGGCTCACATTGTGGCACGATAATAGCAGTGCCAGCCACCAGAAATCAGTTTTTAAAACACGTTTTTCACCCAAAAATCACTTTTAAATCACTTGATTCAATCCCAACACACCCAAATCATTTTATAAGCTATACCCATGATCAATATACTCAAACTGAACAATGGGTACTCAAGGAAACATCAATTCCAAAGGTTTTCCGGCAAATTTTCAAAGTTCGTCTCAAATCCCCATTTTCACCAAAGTTTAACAAACAAACACACCCAGCTTAAATAACTTCATTCCAACATGTTTAACATCACTACACACACCTACTATAACTCTTCCAACAACAACTTTTTCAGTTTATCAACAACTTATTCATTTTTCACTTAATTAAGTCATTTTCACCAAAACACCAACAACAACTTATTTCACAACAACCACACAATAATCATAGTTTCTTGCTCACAATCATAACCTTAACAGTACCACAATAACAACATCAAATTAAGCAGATTCAGTCAAATAAGCATTTTTCACAAAATCACTTAATTCACAACTTATCCCACATAACTTCATGATTTCTCAAAAAATTACATACACATACTCATAATCAATTACAGAATCACTAAACAGCACTTGATCATCATATTAATCATCACAAACATCAAAATTCATCAAGGTATCAACTTAACATAATGAAAAATGAAGTTTAAGATGAAGAAAGCATAGAATTATCATGTTTTGACATGCTTGATATAATCAATAAAAATGAGCACGAAAATCACAACAATTCAACAACAATTAATCATAAGCTACAATTCCCAAACATACCTCAAGCTTATTAAAACTAATTAATGAAGATAATCTTCCATCTTACCTTAGTTTCTTCACTTCTCTTGCTAACCCACTTGAAATCAACAATATCCCTTTAGTTCTTCTAGATTCCTCTTCTTTCTCTTATCCAAGTTTCTCTCTTGTTTTCTCTCTCTACCTCTCTCTAGTTTTGTGTTAATTGTGAAGACCTAATGAAAATAACACTACACAATTCTCTTAAATATTAATGGGCTAGGTTAACTCACCTAAATGAGCTTAGTCAATTCTCATGACACTAAAAATAACACTACACTTTTACTAAGCTCACACCCCCTCTAAACTACTTATACACCACTATTTTCAAATTTTGAATCTCTCACATATTACAATTATGTCACTCGCCCAAAATTACTAAAATACTCTTCAACCCCCAAAATTCAATAAATCACCAAAATAAACAATTAAGCACACATAAAATAATTAAATAAATAAAATACAAAAAATCGGTTGTTACATTTACCAAGAGCTGTTTTTAGCCATGAACAGCTATATGTAGCATTCTCGTGCGTAAAAAGTAAAGAAGGATTGAAGGTGTTAATCCATGATGTGGATAAAAATTCATGTTCTAACACAATAAATGTAGTGTACAAAGAGGTTTTTGAAAACCTTTACTAGGTGAGTATATGTAATTAAAATTCATTTACTACAAAGATAACAATTATTCAATTTATGAACACTATGTTGTGCCTTAACTGTAATATTCCTTAATGAATCAATTCAGGTCAATCTCATGACAATGAAGTCGACTTCTCATTGGAACAACTACCAAGTTAACTAAACTTTCAAATCTGCTGCTGGAAACAACTTGGAATTTGGTCCTTTTAAGAAGCATTTTTTGCTTATATTTACACTATGCTTTTCGTTTTTGGCTTCAAATATGATGTATTCAACATAATACACTATGTTTTGTATGTTGAAATCATAAACTTTATGTTCACTCTATTAATCTATACGTATCCTTATCATATTTGTCCTATTGCTAGTAACTCAGCTTTACAAGATTCCAACAACATGTGATCTAACTCAAATCTGCTAACTATCCTATTCAACATTGATTTGGCATATCAATCATAAATAATCTTACAATACTAATTGGCCTTATCACTATTAAAGCTGCACTAAAGTTACAGAGTCAATATTATTTATAGACCATGACTATTTGTATAAGTATTCAGCTTGATGACAAAATAACTTTCTGTACATTTCATGTGCTATACTGACCAAAAACGAATGCTTTGAAAATAACACTAATTCATTCCTCATTAAACTACATTAAAGCAAATACAGTATACACCTCATTAAAATTAAGCAACACGTATTCACTCTTGATTTTGTTATAAATACCTTTTCCTCTTCAAAACAATAGTATATTTTCAAAACAAACAACAAAACAATTTCATAGAATGGAAAACATTAAAGAATTGCTTCAGACTGATCCTATTATCAAGTTTTCTGTCATTAAATCACATGATCAGGTTATACTTCAATCTGCTTAACCTAAACCGCTAATCATATATTTTATTCTTCTATTCCATTTCATTAATGTATCTAACATTTATCTATTCACTTTCTATTAGAAATATGCTGAGATTGAACCAGGTTTTGCTCAGAACTTTTTCAATGAAATCAAGGAATATTGGCATATATTGAACGAGAGTGGAAAAAGCCAAACTTTAAAGTGCAACAAAGGCTTCCTTAAACCTGTAATTGATGGTGGATGGACTGATTCCTACTTTCAATGCACCCAAGCTATGAATAAAATGTTTATTCCTTTTCCTAATCATTTTTAGGTAATCAATTTATCTTTATACTTTAATATGTTTAATGTTAATGTCAATTTCACAAATATAAAATACACTTCAAATAGTAGTTTTAGAAAAAAGAAATCAAATCATATAATTAACGCCAACTAAGTTCATATATGCTTATAAAGACACCTTCTCAATTAAGAGACCTTACTCTACCATATGCCATCAATACAACAATTTTTATGTGAAAGCAAATGTAACATATGACTTCATTAGACTTTGTGGCGACAACGGAGGCGATATCTTCCGACTTAAGTTTGTCATTGAAAATCATATGGACAAATGCAATTTCAACAAATTTGATGAATAATTTTTTCCTGCATTGAAGTTTATGCAATGTACAATTAATTAGTTTTAGTGTCAATCATGTATCTATATGCCTGAACATTTATATGACATTTAGATCTATTATCAATTCTAATTATTCTAATTAATTTGTAACTGACTTAATAATATAATGTAACTTATCTTCTACTCCACCTCTTACCTTCCCAATCAAATTTTACTGCAACAGTGAGGTATGTCAAACACTGCATCAATCATATCAGGTATGTACAGAATGTCAATTCATTTACCTATAGCTGCTAAAAAGTAATTGCCTCAAAATATCCAAATGCATGTCTCTTTCTGAAAAACCAAGACTGAAAAGTTGACCACATCACATTGGTAGCACAATTTTATATGTCTAGGGAGTTCAATTTGTTTTATTCACAATTTCTTTTTATATATTCACTTCTCCTCATTATCTACTTCAGGAAAATTCTGTATACCCTTTTGAATAAATAATCAACTCATTGTACCATGGCAGCAATTAGGGCAAAATTGAGGAACAACAACAAAGGTGCATTCCTTACGGCTCATATTTTGAATGAGGTAAGCCATAACAATAATACATCTAAACTTAATCTCATTATAGTATAAAACAATATATCTATTCTAACTTAGAATTTTATAAAACATTATAGTTATCCGGTGGTTAACTTCTCATTGAATAACTTAACACTTAAATATAACATGTCATTATATCATTTCAGCCATGGTGAGAGAATACTAAGAGTTTCATTGATGAGTTTGATATGGAACTTGACCCAAACTGGACCTTGGTTGATGGTAACAACAATAGGATAAATGGAATCGAGTTAGAGAAGTTTATCAAATAATGGGAAACAAGTTAATGTTATTTACATATCTTGGAAATAACTTATTCTTAATAACTGTTTACAATGAACTAACAATGGATTTGTCTCGGTTGCCATCTAAACACACTTACCGTTTGAGCAATGACAATGGAGATTTCTTTGATGTAACACTAACAAACTATTGTGAATCTGAATACCAATTGGGAAGTACAACTAATATATACAAATACTTGATTTATCTATTTTCTTCTGATTATTTACATATATGGTACATTTTTTTATCACAGACTCTTAATGATGCTGAAGGAGAATACCTCAAATCTACTGGATTTAATTATTTAGTCCTGTATGGAGCTTAAGGAAGCGAAGTTGATTGCTGTGTTAATCAATTGTGCAATGATGAAGGTATAAGGACTACCCAAATTGGAAGTCACTGGAAATTTTTCTGTCAGATCAATGGATACAAGGAAGATGATACTTTGAGGTTTAAATTTATAAACAAGGCAGCGTGCAATTTAATGAAGGTGTTCAAAATTTAAGGTAACTAATGCTAAGTGTTGAAACTGTTGATCAAAACCTGTCATGATACATGTTATTCCTCTGTTTCATATGATGTGAATTGTTGTTGCATTCTAATCTGATTTAGTTTCTTTATCTAATTTTATTTATGTAAGACTTTGCAAGATTTCATATGGGTTGATGTATGTATAATCATATATTATGTTTATGTAGTCTAAATTTTTCTTATATTTACCCTCTAAACTTTCTTCCACATATTTCATCAACAATATATATTTTTTTTCATTCATTCATATACTTCTTTGACTGATGAATACTTACAAACTTATAAGTATGCATTTTTCATGCAAATTTGATATTTAAATATCGATACCTATGGCCAGTAATATTGTTATAGTCTGTACATTTTTCTCAACTATCAACTACTATTATACATTATATATTATTTAATTCAAAATTTTTCTATTGCAATTGTTGGGAAATGAATAGTTTTCAAATACACTGAATCATACCAACTGTTGCAGCTCTTTGGAACACTAATAAATTTATCCACTAAGAACTAATTGTTATCATTCCAAGAGTTGCAATGATTGAGCAAAATACTTTAAATACAACAATTCAAATTTCCTATGTTCATTCTTATTCCTTTATCAAATCAGTACATATATACCCCACAAGTTGTTCTACAAAACCAATTCCAATCTCAAACTATAGCTTTGCAAAAAAGAAAAGAAAAAGAATGATCAGGGCAATTCACAAGATGAAGCTAGGTCTAATCTCACAATCCTCTTAAACCATATTAGGAAAATACATAGTCGCAATCTTTATGATATATATTCAGATCAATTAGTTTTCTTGAATTTGACTTAACTTTTAACCAAAGTTCGTGTCTTCAAAAATTCTCTAACTGATGTCGAATTAGGTTTCTACCTTGCCCTCCAATTCTTCATCAATTCCTTTTTGGTCTAACATTAACGACATTGATAACGCTCGCAATGATATTCATAATGAACGTGTGACCAATGGTGAGGCGATTTCTCTATTAACAATTGCTAAATCTGCTAATGATGATAAAGACGTGGAAATGTTGAATTTGTTTTACAAGGATGTCATGGCTAAGATTATGGAAGATCGCAATGAAAGATTGAAAATTGAGTCTGATTTGGCTAAAGCGCGTAAGCAATATGAAGAATCACTTAACATCAAGAATAACTTGATTGAGGTATGGACTAACTTACAATCTTTCGTTCATATGTGATTTAACAATCGTTCCTGTAATATTTTATTTCTTTGCGTAAACCTATTTATCTTATCAATTTATATTTCCTGCTTCAATATTCAATCTATTAAATTTTGATCTCAATTTCCAAATTTTCATGTAAAAAACAAACTACATAATATCCTCTTTCTAACCGTGCGGCGCAGCCGCACAACCCGTGTTCAACACGGGTATATCGACTAGTTTATTTACTAAAATAGGTTTAATTTTGTAAATGACAAATTAAATGGTCAATTTTTAGACTGTTTTGCTGAAGGTTTGAATGCAGGAACCTCTTTATATGCAGAACTATGTGGAATAATGAAATGTTTGGAGATAGCTGACAAAGGAATTACTCCCACCTCTGGTTGGAAACTCCAAAATTATTAACGAATGTTTATGGGACCCAACTCCCCAAGGACTAACAAGAAAATCTCAAAAACCCAGTAAACATTACGGTATTAATAATAGCACAAAATACTGAGATACATAATAAGATGGCTTTAACAAGAAAGATGTGGATGACAATTGCAATACTCCTAATTGGCCAACATCTGAAAATATACTTAAATTAAAAACTTATAAAATACTACTCCGTCCCAAAATATAAGCAAAAATTGGTCAACAAAAAATGCAGACATGGTGCCTTGGCAGATAAGAAATAGATGGCTCAATTGTTTGGACTACATTGTTAACATTAATTTCATAGTGTCTCATATCTATAGGGAAGTGAATGTTTGTGCAGACAAATTAGCTAACATAGGCCTTTCTTTAACCTTTTCAGTATTTTTATACTTTAATCTATGGAAATCAGAGAAGCTTATACTCAGAATAGACTAGGGCTGCCTAGTTACAGGTTTTCCTTTTCTTGAGAAGGTTTTGGCTCGATCCCCCTTCTCCTTTTTTGTAACAATCTTTTTTGGTATATATCTTGGTGAGGGTGCTCCTTGCACCTTACTAGCCTTAAAAAAAGATAATGACATGAATATTAGGTGGAGGGTGATGTGTCAATTTGGTTGACATGTCAGAGTCCTAATCAACGTTGACTAACCATTGACTAACGAAAATATAACAGAATGACTTAATTGAAAAATATAAAATAGTTTAGGGATATGATTACACATTTTTTTTAGGTTAGGAAACTATTTAATTTTTTTTAAATAGTTCAGGACCTACAAATTAACTAAACCAAAAACATCAAATATTAAGTTGATGTGGCAATCATACTTCAATTTTTGATAAAATTAAAATTAAAAAATAACTAAATTATACATGTGTAAATATATATATATATATATATATATATATATATATATATTTATATTTATATTTAGGGTTTGTCTAACATGTGCAATATTGCACATGTTTAAGCCACTAAAAATAGTAACTTTTTTATTGAAAAACAACAATAATTTATTAAAAAGTTACATATTTAATATAAAATAAACAAGTTCCAAGACAAAGTTACTATCTTAAACTTCTTAACATGTACAAATTTGCACATGATAGAAAAACCCTAATATTTATATTTATATTTATATATATAATATAATCCTAGTTTAAGAGTGGGAGGGGCCATGAAAGTACATGTGAGTTTGGACAAATATCTTATATCTTTACATGTGTATGAAAAGATGGAAGACACAAAGAGGGAAAATAATGATGAAAAATAAGAAATTAAATAAATAATAAATGTTCATGATATTAGCCGTCTAAGTTTAAAGTGTAAATATCTTATATCTTTACATGTGTATGAAAAAATGAAAGACAAAGAGGGAAAATAATAAAGAAAAATAAGAAATTAAATAAATAATAAATGTTCATGATATTAGCCGTCTAAGTTTCAAGTGTTTTTTTTAAGGAAAATAAGTTTCAGGTGCTTTTTTAAGGAAAGTTTCAAGTGTTAACTGCTACCAGAATGACACAAAAAATGTAAGGAATAAAAAATAATTGTCAACTGGATCTATGTTTGATGGATCACAACTATCAAGTTTTTTATTTTTTGTTTGGTTTGATCTATAATTTCATGACACTGGACAATAATGTTAAAAAAGTTATGCAATTATTTTAATTTTTTTTGTTATTTGATAGATTATGGATACATAATAATGCTTACATATAATATGAGTTGGAATATTTTTTTTTTGAGAAAAGGAGTTGGAATATATCATCATTTTATATTTTTAACATATATAATATTCATTATCATGTAACTTAAATGACTCAAAGAGTCATATTTAATACATGCACAATTATAGAAAATGAATTATTTAAAAATTAATATGGATGGTGTGATGGATATAAGTAGTTGGTTGGTGGTTCTCTTTTTTTTTTTTTGAAGGATGGTTGGTGGTTCTTTTGGTTTATGATATGCATGACTCCGAGAATAATCTTTGACACATGAAAATAATAATAAAAAAAAATCAATTTTGTATGATTTATCTGTTCTTTGATTAAAACTTGTAACACTTAATTTTTAAACTAAAAGTAAATTATAGAATAATATTAATTATTTTTCTAATGTATGTACTGTTTATAAAATAATATTAATTATATATATTTTCATTGCATCTGCTGAGGAACATTTTCTGAATTTAAGTTATTAAAATCTTATTCGTAATTTACTATGTAACAAAATAGATTAAATAATCTTGTTTTGATTTCTACGAAAATTCTTTTTTTAAAGAACATTGATTATAAATATATTATTGATGATTTTTGCAATAAATAATACACAAATGAAGAAATTCTAATGATATATTATGAGAGCACCATTCTTTAAGTTTGCTAGGACATAAAAAATCTCAAGGTCGACCTGGTTTACAACAAATGTTGAAAGAGACTTTTTATTTTAAGTTGGACCTTTTTATTAGAATAGGAGATATTTTTTTTTAAAAAAAAAAAACTCAAACCTTTGGAGTATAAAAAGCATTTTAAGGAGTTTTGAATTGGTTTAAGGATTAAGGGTGAATTTCTTCAAAAGTAATATAGACAAGATCCCTTTTCAATTTATGGTCGAGTCATTGAAAAAAAGACTAACTATATGAAAATCTATCCATAGGTGGAAGGGTCGTACTAATAAATTCTTCTTTTACATATATAAAGCTCCAAAAAGATAATCAAATAAATTAATCAATTGCAAAGGAGGTTCATATGGGGAGGGGGACTTGACAAGAAAAAAATTTACTTAGGTGAGTTGGGACAAAGTTTGCCTTCATAAAGAAAAAGGTGTCCTAGGAATAAAAAATGCAGACTTGTTCAATTTGGCATTGTTGAGTAAGTGAAAAGGGAGGTGTGTCACGGACACTAGTGCTATTTGGCACAAGTTGTTAAATTACACTCAAAGAGGAGATTGAAGAAATTAAGGATTTCGGGTTTATGTATCATATTGAAGAGAGGATTTGAATCTTTATTCTTTTAAATTTTTAGTTTTTTTTTTAACTTAATTAGATTTTTATTATGTAATTCAATTAATAATAAATGACATGGAAATGCCTAGTAATGACATGGAAAATGAATTAGTCAAAACACATTGTCACGTCACCGCCACGTCATTAATGATAGTGACTAATCATCAAAATTTATGAGAGATTAAAAAAACAAAAAAAAAGTAAAATAGGGGGACTAAAATAGTGGTTTTGAAAATAGGGGGGATCGAAATTCCGATTAAATTAAAATAGGGGGATCATAAGTGCATTTAAGCCTATATAATATTGATAATATTGTTTCTATCGTAGTGAGATATATTTCCTATTTTAATGAGATTTGATTTTTTAATTAAAATTTAAAATAATATTATTAGAGGATAAAATAGTAAATAAAATAGTTTAAATGAAGAGTAAAATATGTAATGAAAAAGGTAACTCAAACTCATGTATTTTAAGCCTATTTTCTTTATATATAGGATATATATAATGCAATATTATAATTAGAATTAAAATTTAAAGTTGATATAATAATTTATTTATTTTTTTTAGGAAAGTTGATATAATAATTTATTATCTTAACTATTGGTTAATGTTTCCCTTAAAAAAAAAAAACTCTTGGTTAATGTTAATCTATAAAATCCAACACATTAATCTTGAAAGCTCGATTCTAAGACCTCTTCGCTCAATCCGAGCATAAAAAAAAGTATCGTGGCAAATATGGAAAGGTAATGAGTGGATTTGAAACTTGATATGGGCAAGAAATTTTATGAAAGCAACTCTTTTCACTTTTATTTTTGCTCTTCACACCGCGAAAATACCAAAATAACCTCAGCGACAATTAGCTACTCGCCCCCCAACAATTTTTGCGGTGTATGGAAGCAAAAATGGAAGTGAGAAGAGCAATTTTAAAATCTTATCAAGATTGAAGCTGCACTTGTTGAGGAATTAAAGTTGCCAACTTTCAGCTAAAATCAAGGCAAAGGGATTCAGTTAGTTGGATGCCGGATTGGAAGCATGGTTTTTCTGTTGATTATTACTTTTTTCATACTACCAATTTCCCGCGCGCCTATTTATTTTATTTTTTTATGAAAATGTCCATGTTATTTTCGGATTTTATAATCCGAAATGTGTTTTCTCTTTGTTTTGGGTGGAGAAACCAGTTTTTCACCAATTCGGATTTTATAATCCGAACACCCTAAAAAATAGGGTACGTTCCTTTTTTTGGGATTATAAAATCCGAACACCCCTTAAACACTCTTATTTAGGGGAAAATAGTTCGGATTATAAAATCCGAACTATATCAGCACAAATAATGAGTCTGTTTGTAACATGGATAACCAGTTTAAGGACCATATTAATCTTCCTAATTACCATCATTCTATTTTAGGTCATTGTTAGTTGTTCTCAGTCAAAAACCCGGTTTTTGTGCTAATTGATCATATTGCTCCGAAACTTTTCTAGAAAAAAAAAAGAAAAAAAAATCAAGGATCAAGACTCCCATAGAAAAGACTTCTTACGGGACTTCGTCCCTCAAAATCTAAAATTCCATCTGTAGACCCATTTTTAATATTTTTTATTTTTCATATTCTCATAAAAATCCAAAAAAAATTTGCATTAGTTTTATTTGATTTTTAGAATTTTTTGGTGGTATTGTTATATATATATATTTTTTTATTTTATTTGACATGTTTTATCATTATTTTACTTTGTTTTTTGTTGTTTTTAAAAGCTAAATTCGTAACTGCTGAAATGAGAGAGATTCTGATTACTGCTTATGTATACGCATATTTCAGATTATAAATCCAAAACCCCATGGACATTTTTGTAAGAAACAAATAAGACACGTGAGAAGATAATAGGTGGGAAAAGTAATAGCAAAAAGTCCAATTTCTTAGAGTTGATTTTTATGTGCTCATGTGTTGATTTTATAGCAGTTTCTTGCTTCTAAAAGATTGTGGAGCACAAACAATCCCTCAAGAATGAGTGTGTTTGGGTGGAAACTTCTACAAGGAAGATTGTCAACAAGAGTGGATCTTTGGTAAAGTGAAGTTATTAGAGACATTGATCAACAATGTTGCATACTTTATTTCGAAGGTATTGAAACTCAACCATTTTTTTACATGCTCTTTGGCAACCAAGATTTGGAAATCAATATTTACTTGACTTGATTGGCTTCCTACGCGATGGGGTAGTGAAGTAATGGAGAATTTGTTGACTTTCATTCAATTCTTTGGTGAAAGGGGAAATAGCAAAAAATGTATCCCACCTACATTGGTTAGCCACAACTTGGTGTATTTGGTCGGAAAGCAATAAATTATGTTTAGGTAGAATGTGGTTAGCGTCACGGAGACGGTAGACAAAACTTAAAGGTCATCTTGGATTTGGTTCATCAATAGAGAAGGTAAAAATTTGGCCTTTTCGAATTAGTGGAATAATCCTCTCATGTGTATTACCATTTGTAATGGGTTTAGAATACCCTTTATACTCTCGTTAATAAAATTTTCCTTATAAAAAATACATTCAAACTCATGTTGAGAGGTAGGGGAAGTAAGTAATCTCGTTTTTGGGGTCTAAAATCTTTAGCCCCAGAGTTTTCAAGGAATAATATACCTTTATTCTTGTGAAAATTTTGTAGACTAAAATTTCACCACACTAAAAAATATGAGTAAAAAATAAGAGCCTACGCCTTCATATTTTTAGCAGTCTACTTTCCTACCGCAACTTCATTTTCAAATACTAACTAACGGAAAAAGAAAAGGAAAAGAACTTTGTCAAAATAAACTTCTAAAGAGATGGGTGTATTATTAAAAACGGGGGTGTTAACAGTTGCTCCCTTTTGTTGGCATAAGTCATAAGTCATAACCCATTCCCATTCCCATTCCTTATTGAGCTATTGCTCATCAAGTTTGCCTTTTTGAATCCCACATATTTTGAATATTGATTTCCTCTAATTCATTTTTGTGAATTTGACAAACAAATAGAAGTCATTAGATACATTATTTTTTTTCCTTCAAATATAACCATAATGAATACAACTAGGTATGTTAAAAGAGTTGTAAAAAAAAAGTGTATTAAAAGAGGAAAAGGCAAATTTAACTTCATTCATATACAAAATTGATATATTAAATACACTCCCACTTGTCGGTTCTCACAAATTATAGTTATTATATATCTATACTATATAAAAAGAAAATAGCCCCTTTTGGGAGGTTTTTGGGCTGATTTTTTTGTTATTCTAATTATACCTTTAAACAAATTTTCTTATAATAATGCTATATTGTTGGTGTTATTAAAAAAGATAAGAATTTTTATTATATTTGTTATATTATTGTTGTCATTGAAAAAAAAAATATGGTTTATTGAGTTTGTTACATTTGAAAGTCACAAATATATATATATATATATATATATATATATATATATATATATATATAAATTTATATAAAATATCCTTTGTAATTTACACGCAAATTTCTATAAAATATCATTGATAATCTACACGTGTCCATCTTTTCGCTAGTGTAAAATAATGTATATATTTCTTGATATTCTTTTTGTTATTTTTTGTTTATCAATGATAAATGTCAGTAGTTTATTGTTAGATTAGTTTTCCACATTCGTCCGGATTTAAAATTAAAACCTCAAACTTTTTATACCTTAGTTCAAATAGTTGATAGTCCTTAAGGCAATTTAGGATGTTCTAAAAAAATTTATAACCTGATAATGAATCTGAATAATTCAATCATGTAAAACTCTTCAACAGTTAATCAATGTCGTAGGAGCTAAAATTCTCACTTGTAACTAACAAATACAAATTAAGTTACAAGTGAGAGTTTTAGGGTGATTTTAGGAATTAATTAAATTCTCAATTGAAAGCGATATGAATGATCATTTTTACAACTATCTTCATGCATATTTGAACTTCATCTATTGAGATTATAAGGTTAAGTTCTTATCAACAGGCTGATATCCAATACATAGTAGACAATTACACAACATCAACGGCCCAATTTCCATAAAACGAAAAAAGTTTTGCAACTTTCATGCTATGAAGGTTGCCTTTCTTTTAAATAATTGACATAATAGGAAAAGCAATTACTAAACATGATGGAAACAGGAGATTCCCTCAAAAAAAAATGATGGAAACAGGAGAGAAATGGGGACTAGAGAAGTTGCTTAAAATTGTTGGTATGGACCACTTTGATGATGAACACTAGGCCTGATTATTTGTGTAGTACGATAGTGCTCTTAATTAGGAGAACAGCTAAATATGTTATAACCTTATGGGCTCTCATTCAATTTCAAGTTCAACATCAAATTGCAAAAGACTCAAGTGCCAATGGGGAACAAAGATGAAAATGCTACAACTTTTAAGTCATGGAGAGGGACAAGACAAGACTTGATATTGAGAACCATGTCTGAAATATGAGGAAATTCTTAAGTGTTATGAGTGGACTCTGATTAGTTTTTTATTGTTGAATATTGCCACTTCAATTATGTAACCAATCATTGTTTTTAAGTATATAAACTTATATTTATAAATAAAGTGATAGACATTTACATTATTTTAAGAATTATATATATATATATATATATATTAGTCGATCTACCTATTGAGAAGTTTGTTTTATTTCATTTAAATAAAATTTATATGAAATATGAATGTTATGGCATAAGTCTATGATGGTAGTTCAATTTAAAGGAGTGATTTATCACATGACAGAATCTCATTAATTAAGTTGTAAAGTTTCCTTATCTACTTAATAAGAGAGTCATATAATAAATGTTCCAAAGCTTTTCTTTTCAAGAGGCCAAGATATATATAAATAGATCGTGGGGAGACCAAATTAACAAGATGGAGAATCCTAAACAAGTAGAGGGATTAGTCCACCAAATATAAAAATCAAAATAGATAGTCGGTCTATTGAGCCTTCAACCACCATCAAGAATGCATAAACATCTTGTCAAGCATCTAAACCGTAGACGACTCTTTGTTATTATATTGCGTAAACTTTAAGAAAATATCAATATAATTATTTATGACATTTCTCTTCACTCTTCAAAATTTTCTTCAACTATTTTTCTTTACTATCTATTCACAGGTACTTTAATTTCATTCCACTAATTTAGCACACAGAATCAAGACAAACAATTCTTTCACAAATTTGAGAAGATCCTTTTTCTAAAAGTAAAGTTGCATCAAGATTCATATCACCTATAACACATACCCCACTTCAGGGCTATCATTCCATCACCACCACCCACAGTTGCAAGAAACAACAAAAGAGAAAGTACAATGTTTTGTTTGGTAAACTTTGGTCCATCTAAATTTGAGAGTACACTTTACTAATACACATACATGATACATTTGACCTTATTAATAATAATGGGAATAAAGCATGCTTACATGTCCCACCTTGTAATTGGGCTATGAAACTTCCGATTTTGTCTTGAGGAGAATAGTAAACTACTCAATACTTCAGGGCTATCGTGTCTTCTGTTAAGACTATTTTCGAATTTTCGACTTAGTTAATTATTTATTTAGTAACATACCTTAAATCATGTTATATTTATTCTATAACCTTTAACCTATAATAAATACTTTGATAAAGTTTAATGAATTCTCTCTATTGAAAAGTAAATTTGTGAAACAATACTTCATCCGTCTCATAATAGATATCACTTTTGTATCTTATCTATTTTAAAATATCAATGCAAAATTTATTATGTTTTTCCATTAATATACATTTATTTATTAACTTTTATTATATTTAACTACACCACTCACTACAATTAGTAAGAGAGTTTTACTAAGTGATATTAATTATACTATTGAAACTAACTCAATTAATCATTTCATCAAGAATCACACTTAACTCATCAACAATGTCACTTTATCTGAGAGTCAATGAGATCTTATATTTATATAATAAAGATAGAGTCTATACAAATAATTCGCAAACTACATGTGTCTTTCGGTGTGTTGCAAGAATTTAAAATAATTTTTGATGTGTGACAGTTATATAATTTTTTAGGTGAACTTACGCATTTTTAGACTGACATAGGAACTTCAATGGGGCAAGACGGGAGCGGGAAGTGTTGGAATATTTTACTTTTTTAATTATATTTCAATATCATTATATGGACAAATATCATAATAATAATTATATTATCTATTTATCAATTGTGTGTCTTAATTGATTATCTATCAAATTAAGTAATAAGGTTATTAGATTTGTGATTGGATAATTAATTAAATGAATAATTAGTTGATATGGACTCAATATGAGTGGATGTCTGAATGACCCATTAACGAAATAATGGGAAACCCTAATGACCATCACACTATAAGAGGTTATGGTCTCAAATACATCGTACATGGCAAACTCTCTCTTCTCCTCATCTGAATAGAATTAGAGACATAAATGTACCGGTTGAAGAAGAATCAAATCAGCCGCCGCTAACCTATGTTGTATATTTCAGATCACGGTTTCTCCTCTGTGATTCAGATCGTTGTTGTTGAGAGGGTTGTAATCAAAGTTTCATCAAGGTATTCTTAATACCTAATTATTAATATCTTGATAAATCAAACATGTTGTAGATACAATCATATTCATGTTCAATATTTTGTTTGCTTCAGCTATTAATTCATAATTATTTAATAAGTTTTATGAAATCTGTTTTATTTAGACCTAATTTCTAACCGAAAGTACTCTCTTGCTCTCAATCTCCATTCTCCACCATCCAAAGTATCTATTGTTTCCATTTTTTTATCTTGAGGAGTAATTTTTATCCTCGTCTTTGTTCTCATTTTCCACATGCTAGGGGAAATAACTTCCAATCTACAAGTGTTTTTAAATCGAGCTGTCTCCAAAAGATCCCCACTTAAAGCTACAATTGGCATCCCTAAGCCCTAGAGCAAAACCTAATTCTTCAAGCTACGGATATCTATGTAAGAAATTAATCTCCTAACAAATACACTTTTTCAAGCAGCAATTTGAGATCGAACTATGATCATACACAATTAAACTCTCCACTTTTAGGTGCTTAGATGTGTCTTACATGGACACATCATTTATTTATAATTTTTTAATTATAATATCTAATAAATACTCAAATTTTTAAATTTAACACCTCAAAACAATTACTTAATAGATGTCGCAAATAACTCTGCATCATGATATTTTAACATTGAAAGATTATTTAATGCTTAAAGTTGGTGGAACCCGCAAAGACAAAGTGTGCTTAACCTGGCACCTCTACTCCATACGCATCATTTGGTTTTTTTCCTCAATAGATGTATCTATTAGATACCAAAACTTGTGAAGCTAAGTCTCCCTGTCGAATAGACACACACCGAATTTCGTTTTTAATCTCTAAAAAAAATTTCTATCAATATTTCTTGTCCTTATTTTTAAGGCAATTCACGCGTATCCCTAATTTAGAATGTCTCCTTGTTTTTGTTATAACAAAAATAATCTCTCCAAACCAAATTTAGAATGTCTTTTACGACTAATGAATTAAATATGAATTTTTAAGCGTCGAAAACTTAACAATTCATATATTATATTCATCACCTGTTAAAAAAATTTAAATTTTTGCATGGAGGATTTCAATAATGTATTTTTTAAAGTTGGTATCCGGCCCAAGAATTGACTAATTTGAGGGATCTAATCTAAGGAGGAATCGAACTTGAGACTTTGAGAGGAACACACTCCAAGGTCTCAAACCAACAATACTAGACCAATCTAAATGAGTTTATTTCTATAATGTATTAAACATGACTATAAGAAATAATTCGAAATTTTAAAGGCCACACATGAGTTTACATAAAAGCAGAGACACAAAATATTGATAGAAAATATTTGTAAGACCATTATTTGAAGAAATTTTGTAAAGAGATTAAAAATGAAATTTGATATATTTATAATCGCAAAAACTTAGAGTAATGCTAGCAAAACTAATTTTAACACACTCTTTCCACCACATTTTTTTAAGAAGCCAAACTAATCCACCGATATTGGCACCAGTGAGACTCAAATTTGAGACGTTAAGAGGAACACACACTAAGGTCCAAGCCAACACCCTCTTTCAACCACTTTGAAAATGGTTCTCACGTAAAATGGTAGGATCTACATGTTTTTTTTATCAATGGGAAAAAAACAAGACAAGAAAAGAAAACTAAAGTCTAATGAAAGATACTCTCATAGTATCAGCTAAGCAGATATGTACTAGCCAATAAAGGGGGGCAAAAATCAAAAAGTCTAATCTCATTATCAAGAGCAACTTCAAATTTAGCCAACCAGTCGACACAAGAGTTTCCTTCCTGCAAGGTGTGCATAAGAACAATGTTTTAGTCCCTAGTCAGCAGGGATCTAATGTAATCAACAATCGCAACATATGGGTGGGTATGCAGAACTCCCTCTTTGATAAATTTTATTGTGGAGAGAGAATCAGATTCACAAATTATATCTCTGTGTAGTCATGAGTCCAAGCTAGATCAAGCCCATGAGATATAGCCTGAAGCTCAGCATTAATATTAGACGTAAGACTACAACTTCTAGAAAAGCCAAAAATCCAACCCCTGATGAATTCATAAGAAAACCACCATAACCAGAACGACTTGGGTTACCAATAGAACTCCCATCCACATTGAGCTTGATCACATTCTCAAGTGGGTGTTTCCAAGAAAGTAGTCGGGAAACCTTGTCGAGACTAGAGTCACAAAACATCTTAGATGTATGTTTGTCTAAAGATGGATCTACATGTATTTCTTTCGATAAGAGATTGAATGTTAGAAATGCATATTTAACCCTATTTTCTTTTGTTTTTCCTTCTCGTTCGCATGTTTATTCTTCTCATTTTTGTTATTTCAAATCAATATGGAGTAGTACTCTCAAACTGATTCTTTCATCAATTATAAGAGTCCAATTATTTTCTTGTTTACTGAAGATTCCAATTATTTAAATAATGTTTAGTATCAGACTGTCACGAAAGTGTTTAATCCAAATCCAATCTCTCTCTTTTTTTAGGGGCCAATCTTTAATCTTCTACTTTATTTCCCTTCAAAAGAAATCATCTTCTTTATTTCGTTTAGTATTTATATATTTGTTCAAACGAGTCTTCAATTGTTCTTTAATTAACATTGTAATGAATTTCAGTGTATATTAAAATATTTCTTGAAGAAGACATCCAAACTAGGATGTGTCATAACAATCTCCTTAAATATATAGAGTAGTTTCTTTCACACTTTGTCATGATTAATCTCCAAGATGCAACTCCTATGCAAAAGGAAATTATATATCATGGTATATTGTAGTTATTTCAAATCTTGAGAACACACTTTGGAAAGTGCCCATTGTGTTCTTACGTTTAAATATGGTTGTCTACTCACAATCACATTGATCGATGAATCAATTCTCAATTAGTATGAATATATAAAATCTTTTCAGCAGAATGGCAACTTATGATTGATATTTTTTTTTTATCTATATTAACAGAAAGTGGAATTGGAAAATACTATAAAATAGATTGTGCTTCTATTTGCTTGATTTTACAAGAATACAATATGGGCATATATATCGTATATACAACTCATCAATAGTTAATTTGGGTATGTAAATCTCCAATAATAAAGCTATCATAAAGCTGAAATCTCCTATAATTAATCTATCATCAAAAGGTATCCCTATAATTTCTCTTAACAATCTATATTATCTTTATTTCTAATTGCGGATAAAGGCATATTTATACCCAATAATTAACCATTTTCGTTCTGTTCATTGCTCAAAAAATTAAAAATTAAAAAATAGAAAACGGTAGTAATTCCAAACATTTTCTTGAATGCAATAATTCCCGCTTATACTAATAAATTTAGTTGTTTCATCACTTCATGCTAGAAGTTGTAAAAATAAATAACTACATAAAAATAAAATTATATGATTGTATAGGATCTATTTCTCCGCTTGGATATATGGATCAATTTATACTCCTTACTTGAAAAAGTGAAATACTCATTAATTACATCATTTTGGACCGGGGCATGACCCGATTCAATTGGCGAATATTGTCAATCTGAAGAATGACGTCCGCGATTTACACCGAGTATATCATAACTGCATACGTGCTTTGAGATTCAGAGCCCTATCCAAGTCCCCAGACCTCCCTTTGGTGTAAGGTAGGTTTTCTCATTCAGTTAAACTTTTAACACTCTTAAACCCTCACTAATTTGAATGATGAACTTCCTGTTAGTTTTCAATTCAAGTTTGATTAGTTTGATTAGTTTTAATTCAAGTTTGTTTGGATTAAAACATGTTTAGTAGTTTGTTACAAGTTAGTTAGATGATCTAACTAAGTTTGTTAAGTTGTTTAGATTGCTTACTAAGCAAGTAATGTGAATAAGCCGTATATAAGGCATGTTGTAACTAGCTTTCATTACTTAATGAAATATTCACAATTTACACCAATTAATCTCTTCTCAATTCTCTCAATTCATCAACCCTAAATTCATAAGAGTTTCATAGCTTGCATTGCAAGCAATCTAAGTTGCGCTATCAAATTGGCATAAAGAGCTTCTGGTTCTGATCCAATGGAGCAAGAAACTTCAATCACGCAGTTAATCAAGGTGCAGAAACGTTGTAGGTGAAGCCATGAATTGTAACAACAGTTTCAATACTCATCTTCCAATTCTTGAAGATGGAAATTGGGAAAGATGGAGTCTTGTCATGAAGAATCTGTTTGGGGCACAAGATTTATTGGAAATTGTGCAAAATAGTTATGATGAATTGGGTGGAAATGCCACCGAGGTGCAGAGGAATGCATACAAGGAGTTAAAGAAGAAGGATTGTAAGGCATTGTTCTTCATTCAACAAAGTGTTGATGGAGGAAACTTTGAGAGAATTTCTAAATCCACAAGATCAAAGGAAGCATGGGATATTCTTGAAAGGTACCATGAAGGAGATGCTAAGGTGAAGCAGATAAAGCTTCAGTCCTTAAGAAGGAAATTTGAGTTGATGCAAATGGAAGATGAGCAAAAGATTGCTAATTACATTTCCAAATTGATTGATGTTGTAAATCAGATCAAGGCTTGTGGTGAAACAATTTCTGATCAGTAAATTGTTGAGAAGATTATGAGAACATTATCTTCAAGGTTTGATTTTATCGTGGTGGCCATACAAGAATGAAAGGATGTGAAGACTTTGAAGATTGAAGAACTGCAGAGTTCTTTGGAGGCACATGAGTTGATGGTGTCTGAAAGAAGTAGTGAGAGATCAATTCAACAAGCATTGCAAGTTCAAACTGTTAAGAAAGATGATTCTGATAAGAAGAACTTCAAGAAAGGCAAGAATAACTCAAAGGGAGGAAATGGGTCGAAAGGAAAGAACAAAGTCA